>CAJPEX010000020.1:268858-317935 GCA_905338405.1 Notodromas monacha | reverse complement strand
AATGGGGAAACAACACATGGCCAGGGGAAAAAAGAAAGCCTTGAAGTTTCCTTTTTTCATTTTCAGGTGAAATTTTTCTGTGGAAAATTTAAAAAATGCCAGGATTTTTCCCAACTTTGCCCTGCACACACTGTTGAGGTTTCTTTAAATTCCAGTCTTGAGTGCAACCAAAATCTGCAAAAAAAAGTCCAACTTTGCCACAGAAGGGTTAATTTGCCACAAGATTATTCCAGGCTGAACAGGTTAGGCTTGACAACGTTATTCCAGCCACCCAATCCTGTTTATGGGAATAGACCCTTGTATGCATTGTCATCAGGGAAATATTTTTGTCCCATATGAAACTACAGCAGTAGAACCTTATTACAACAACCTTTTGGGAACTTCAGAAAATTTTGTTACAATGAGCTATAGATTTTCAGAATTATTGACTAGGAAGATTGGTTCAGACAAAACCTGCATAAATTCAACATCTTCATTCTGTGGGCCATTTTAGATGATTTTTCCATGCTTGAAAAACTGCGATCTTCTTCAAAAAGAAATTCAAATTTCAACGAAAAAACATGTAATTTTATTCTGAATAACAGGGAGACATTTTTGGTAGACTTTTGTAAGAAACTTCTGCACAGATTTGTAAGGGTCAATGTTCCAAAATAAGGTTACAGCTGATGAACATCAGTAGGGTTTCTCAAGGATCCAATGCCCTTTTTTCACACAAGTTTCACTGCTGGTCTATATATTTTTGGGGTGACACTATGATCTGTGTTCCCCAAACTTCTTGGGCCTGCAAGACGCCAGCAAACTTCCTGAACATTTCTCGCAGACCAGAAAATTCAACCAAAAATTTTCTGTGGACCTGCAAAGTTTCATAAAACTTTTGCAGATCCCAGAATGTTTTGATTCGAAGACTTCATGGCAGAGGTATTCGAAAAGTTTCTGCATTTTGGTAAAAATTGAAAAGACAATTTTGGTCACACACAAATCCACAATGTCTTACATTGAAGCTAAAGATGTTCCCTACCCATTTTTAATCATTTAAAAATTGATCCAACTAATGCTGGATCATGAGATCTGAGATTCTCACTTTTCCAAACCAAACATTTTCCTCTGTGATGAGAATCTCGGAAAATAGTCTCCCAAGATTCTTATCTCACTGATGCACAGGCTTCTTGTGCAAACAATGACTTCAAAAATATAACTTATAAATGCATGAATGAATTTATTCCTGCAAAAGGTATATTCTTTCCATCCTCTTCCATAAGTGAGTTGTGTAGGCATCAATACAGCAGGAAAATAAGTATCCTAATGGGGGAAAGGGTTCTATTTCTCAGAATATTTGAACTTTTCAAAATTTCAAGAAGACTTGCACATTCTTGCTCTGTTCATGACTATTTCTCCAGTCATTTTGCGTTTGCTGCTCCAGAACAAATTGTATGAGACAAAATTATTGAGGATTGAGGGAGTTGGAGTAGTATTGAGTGAGCCAAACAACAGAAGCATGCAATGAATATCAACCGAAGTTTCTGATGAGGGCCTCATACACCAAAAGCTTCAGCAAGAATTCTCCAAATTTCATACACCACACAGTCATTACTACAACGTGCCATGATATTTTTCTATGGTATCCAAAGTGTTGATCAGAAAACGATTACTCTGAAAAGGGAACGTTGAAAGGATATTTAAAGTAGTAGTAAAAATGCTCACCTGTTGATGGAGGAAACCGAGGGTACTGTATCCTGTGAGCAAACACCATCGGCAATGAGCCTCTCCCTAATTTCCCAGGCAAACATGGTGGGATTATCTCGTTTGTACGAAGTTATTGCGTCGACCACGTTCGGCAAAGCTACTTTTGGTTTCGATCCTCCAATTGGTCCAGGACCCCAGGTTCCTGTTTCATAAAATCTGAAAAAAAAATAACGAAACCAGCTTTTCCAGGCCGTTTTGAGGGAATTGTTGAACTTCCCTCCAATTGCAGTGAATCCTAGAAAAGTCTGGCAGTGGGAGTGGAAGTCTGGTCAAATTGGAGGTACAATATTTCAGAGCACTTATTATAGTACAGTGCTACTATAAATCCAGCATTCACTTTATTCTTACAAAGTTCATGCATAGTAGTTTCATTTAAACTTTTTGATCATTTCAGTTTAGAATGATCACCAAAGTTGAACTGCTGTGTACACCCAAAAGATACAGAGGAATATGCGGTCTGGAAAATGCTCATAATGAGCATTACAGCCTAGCAACTAGGTTGTTGAAATCACCCACTTATTTGAGGTTGGAGTGTATAATTGATTCATGTCCAGTTGCTCACCTTTTGGCCATCCTGGTTTACTTTTACTGCCTGCACTTTGGTTGGGATACCGGATACAGACAAATCAAGACAGACAATTTGAGACTGGAAAAATGGAGACAGAAAGTTTGAGAAAAGGACAATTTGAGACAGGGACAGATCAAAACAAAAATTTCCTCAATTAGGAGAGGAATCTGCTTAGGTTGGTTGAAAGATTTGAGTTTTTTCTTGATGAGGAAAACTCAGTTGACAGTGATGATGGAAAAAAGGGGGAAACACCAAGGGATCATGGATTTATCACCAAGCAGTGCAATTTTTTGGTAATTTTTACATTTTCAATATAAGATAATAGGGTGGAACACAGTCAAGTCATTGTGTCTCAAAATGTGTATGTATCAAAATGTCTCAAATTGTCTCTGTCGCCAAAAGTGGCTGTCTCAAATTGTCCCTGTCTCAAATTGCCCCTGTCTCCAAAAGTATCTGTCTCAATTTGGCCCTGTCTCAAATTGGCCTTGTTTCACATTTATTGCCCTGTCTCAAAGATTTACTTTGAATAAAGACAACAGGAGCCAGCACTTCTCATTGATACAATTGGTATTATCATTACTTGGGGTACTCAAGAATGTTCTGAGAACAACAACATCCTGATGTTCAACCTGATGTATCCAAGAATGAATGGATGATTCATTTTTGGAGTGCAGAAAACTTAGACTCTAGAATCTTTGCAGGCTTTCCAGATACAGTTCCTGCAGGAGACACGCGGGGAATCAACTCGGATCTATACTTCATCGTATATTATTCCCAGCAATTGGAGAATCAAAGTTTTCCGAGCATCCCACTCATATTTGTTCGCTGTCTGACGACGTCGGGCAATGGTCTGCCATTGACGAAAACTCCGCCCAGTTGATTGACTCCCCCATGGCCTGAGGATGCAGAAGAGTGTTCTGTTTCTTTTTATTGCCACCCACGTTCCTCAACGGATATTTGCAAGATATTGAAATGTGATAAGTGATCTTCCTCGCCAGTCAATGGAAATTGATGTTACATAAAGATACTTCTTCCACTTCCCTACTCATGTTGAGGATAATTTATTTTGGGGATTTATACCTTCATGGGACTGACTGACAGCCAATTACAGTCAACCCCTGCCTATTACCTTAATAGGCCAATCCCAGGCATAAAAAAAGTATGCCACCTTATCCCAGAGATTGGTATCCTGGAAAAAGTTTCAAAAATAATGAACCTCTCCCAACATTATCAGTCTTCTCAAGAACTTAATTTGGAATGGAGTGCAGTAGAGTGTGGTGCATTTTGCAAAGATTTCTGCTGGGTTGTAAAAACTTTTGTTTTTATTGTTGAACTATGGAAACATTTAGCTTTTTATTTTTGAAACAAATAATAATTCATAAAATATTGCAACAGAAATCCCACAGGAATTTGCAGCCTTGTCCTATATAGACTGATCTTGTTCTCAGGTAAATTACTTTTGATGGTGTCAATATATAAGTTCAGACTTCTCCAAAGTCTTTTTACTCATTGAAACTCACCATTGTATGTTTCTTAGTGATCACTCCACAAGTTATTTTCACAAGGAGAGTTCTTATTCCTGTTGCCAGGTTAGAATTCAATAACTCCTCAAGTATGTCTTATAAAAGAAGCCAGTAAGTTTATTTCTGTATTCGACAAGATACTGTAATACAATGGACTTCAAATGTTTCAGTAGCAAGCAACAAACAGCAATGAGCATGTGTACCAATAGCAGCACCCTCAGCCTTTGACTTGGTGGCAGCACACATCCACAAGGACAATAAACCAAAAGTATGCAGCTGCTTGAGATGTTCTCTATTAAGAAGGGAAAGCCAGAAAGTATTTGATGATAATCTAAAAATAGGACCTGACCAAAATCGTGCATTTTTGAATTCTTTAAAATTATTTAAAAACACAATTCCTTTCCAGTGAGAAATGTTGTTTGAATGTCAACCCCAACTAATATTACCAATTCTGTATGTCCAATCCAATGAAATGTTTGTCAAAATTTGTCTTGCAATTTTGCCTTGAGTGCCAAGGTTTGCATGGGGACCAGTTTGAAATTTCAACAACATAATGCATCACGCATCTGAGACAGCAGAAATAACAATGTTGTAGTTTAGAGAAATTTTTAGATTCAACTTCAAAATCTTTTCAAATGAATACATTTGTCAGCATCCTTTCAAATATACAAACCACCTTGATCCAATTTTCAAAAGTTTCTCTTTGTCCTTACTAATGAAAAAATTCTAAGCTGTAAAGTTGAACTATTTGAAATGTGTCATCCCGTGATTGTGATAATGAGGTCTTGGCATTTGTGAGCAGTCATTTACCTTCTCAAGTTAAGACAATTTTGCATGCAAGTGAAAAAGGAGAATGTTCACATCATATTAATCAAGGAAGGAAGGAAAAAAACATGGACAACAGGGAATTTTCTTTTATCTACCTGGTAGAAATGCAATGCAAATTTTTTTTTAAACACAACTACATGCATTGTACGGGTCATGAATACCTCAGTTTTTCTGGTTAAAAATTCCAGTTATAGCTTTCCTAGCCAATTTTCAAGTGGCCAAATGGATCAGGGAGGAGATTCTTCATGATTCTATGCTGAATCATTGGCATGTAGCTGATTGAAACTTCCTGCAAACCAGATACTATCAGTTACTCAAAGCTGTTGCAAGACCAGCAACAGGAAGATTGGGCTCATAATTTTTCATTGAATGGGCTTATTTTTCATTTCCTCCAAAATTTCTCTGAAAAGTGAAAGTTTGATAACAGGTGCTATCATGTGAAAATTTCAAATTTTTCCAAAAATAGCCATTGTTATAGAATGTAATTAACAGATAGGAGTCATGTCAGAAAAATTAAATTCTTGGAAGCTACCAATGCAAAATGATATATTCATACTTGTTTTGATTTCTGTGTTCAGATGGACTGTGTTTCTGAGTAAAATGACCATGAAATAGAGTGCAGGCAAATATTGTTGTTGATTGAACCCATTTCTATGCTTGCATGGACAAGCAATTTTTGTGCAATAAATTATTTGGCACTATATCAGAGTTTCCCCTATAACAGCATACTGAGGGGGAATTTGTTCCACAAAAATATGTGGCACTATGCAAGGGTCAAACTAAATCAGGGGGCACTAAATCAAGGATTGGCTGTATTTCTCTCATCAGCTTTAGGATAACAATAACGTGAAAAAAGGAAAGGAGGAAACCTTTCTTTTTGCAAAATGTGCAAGCTTATAGATTATGGAGTGCTGAAACTATCCTCAGCATTTTGGCTTGCTTTTCACAATAGCTCCCACCCTTAATCATGTGTTAAGGAAACTTGATGCTTTCTAACTTGATGCACACCCAACCTGCCACAAGCAGTTGAACTTGCCACTGTCACAATTTGCCGAGGTGTTAACTTGCTGCTGTGATAAGTTGCCACAGGTGGAAGTTGCCACTGAAACAACTCACCACTGTAATGACTTGCTGCTATCACAACTTGCTGCATGAAATACAGCCAATTGCCATTGCATTGACTAAAATTTCAGGAAAAAAGGAATTCCCACATTCTTCCACTTCTTAACTGGGCATTCTGCTGTGTGAGCATTTTTTGAATATATGTAGGGGGTTTCAATGAATTCATTCACCCTGAACTAGTACTATTGGTGGCTAAATGATGTGCATTTTATTTTTGATGGCAAGGTTTTTTTCATCTTCCTGTATTGTGCATTTTTTTCAATTGCAATCATGCTCTGGTGTTAATTAAGTTTTAAAAAGTTCTGAATTAATCATCAAGTACAGCAAGTTGAAAGAGTGGCAACTTATAGCTACTGCAAGTTGTGACTGTGTTGAGAAATGATTGCAGCAACTTGTTGCAGCAGCAACTTGTGACTGCAGTCACTTCAGGCTATGGTCAGTTGCAACAGCAGAAAGTTAGGGTGCAGCAAGTTGAAGTGTGGCAAGTTCAACTGCGGAAAATTTCACCCACACCACTCAATACACACACACACAAACACACACACATCTGGAGCAAACAAGATATAGGGAGTAAAGAGGCTGAAGTTACAGCAGATGCCTGCAAGCCAGCAACAGACGAAACGCCCAGGTTAGGCAGGAAATTCAGAAATTATTGCTTGATTACACCTGTAAATGGTCATGGCATTTTCAGTTCAACCTGAAAGGTAGCACTGTTTCTAATTTAAATTAAATTGTATTTAAATTAGCTATTTAAATACAAATGGAGTAGCTTTTTAAGGTCAAATCTTTTCTTTTACCGTACTTGTATGTGCATCAAAAAATGGCGAGATAGGTATATCTTTTCATGTCCACTTATAAAGACCAAAGGTTCCACTTACCAAGACGGAGTAGTCTGTAACGAAGACTGAGCACGTTCAAGTACAACTGATAGTCAAGGGGGAAGACCTGCATGTCTCTGCTGCTGGTGAGATCACCCAGGACCAGGAGATCCGTCTGCCTGCGTGGCTTCCTGTTGCAGACACCAGGTCGGAATGGCGTTGCGGGGTTTTTGCAGGGGGGGAGGGGGGGTTTCAGTTTCCCGGACAAAGTGCAAGACGTGTTTGGAAACCATCCCCCGCGGTGGTCCGAACTGCGTGGGACTAACTCAGTTTTCCCCCTGGGGGGAAACCAACTTATTGGTTGACAACCCATATGCGAAAATGCACCCGGATTTGCTGGGTTTGTCTTGAATGAGCGGAGGTTGTTCATTCATGCAGGAGTTTTGCAGTTGCTCAAGCCTAGTTTTCGCCTCTTTTTTTCCCCCCTCACAATATGGCACTTTTTTTTTTCTTTTTCGTTTTTTAGTTCAACCTTAGCATGATGAAAAGTCTCTTGCTGAGAACTTTGGCAGTTATTCAGAGATTGACCAATGATCATGAATGTCTTTTCTGATAGATATGTGGAAATTCTACTTGAAGGAATAATGAGTAAAAAGTTTAATTTTGCATGAATTTGTAATTTTTATAAAGGAGTGCGTCCCAATGAAAATTTTCCTTAAACTACAGCTGTTACCTCACAATTCAACCTCCAGAAATTTGACCATCCCACAATTTGATGGTCAAATTGGCAAGGAGGTTCACTTGCAATTTCACCCTTGCCCCATAATTCAACCTACTCTGGCCACTTTTTTGGGTTTTTTTAAATGATATTTTTGAATTTCATGAAGTGTCTGACAATTTGACCACTTTGCAATTGGACCCTACTCTGGCAATGAATTAGGATCAAATTGCAAGGTACCACCTGTATTTATTTGACTATATTCAATTTTAAAATTTGAAGGAAAAAGTTGAAACTATTTCCTTTCTAGATTCCATTGTGAAACAATAAATTCATCAAACATTTTATGTGATGAAAGCATGCAGAAAATACATGTTTGATTTCTTGGAGGAATATTTTTTACCATCTTTAAAAAATGGCAGACACACATACATAACCTTATTATTTATTGCAAAATGATTCATTATTACTGTAAAGTAGTTGAAAATTACTGTCATCTGGACAGATTCCTTCTTTGTGAATTGCATTCGTTTAAACGAAATTCAGCAAAATTATTCCTCAATGCAATTGCAGACACAGAATATACACATTGATAGCGAGCAGGATTAGTTCCTTCATCAATAACAGATTTGAAAAAAAATTGCAATCTTTATTGAACAATATGCGTGTTGGTAGGGCATTGAAAACCAAATTAATCCCGGATGGTAAAGTAATTTTGTTTGGACAAAAACGTTGTCATTAGGGAGATGCATGGAAAAAATTGTTGGGTAACTGCCAAGCTGGGTGGTGCCTCGTCAGGGGCAACAAGATAAATGTTCAATAGTGCATATGAGGTTTGGCTACGTATCATTATCAAATTATAAGATAATTCAATAGATATTTCAATTCAATATCTGCGAGTTCATTAGGGACTCTTTCATGAAGCATAGAAATTAAATGCAAACAGGCTCGGGAACATTAAAATAACATAGCATGGGAAAATTTGCTTCAAAGGAAGGCAGGCAATCATATTTTCTCTATACTCTCGAGTCACCCAGAATATTTTCATGGTAAGTCCTCTATCCATGCCACGGAATTTCAGTTAGCCAAAGTGAAAATACCAAGCTCCTCATAATGATCAATCCTATCCCGAAGTTTAGTTTTAATAGAAAATTGCCCAGCACCTCAAAATAGGGGTTTAATCCAAGCAAAATCATGATTTTCCAATTTTTAGTATGGATAAAAATCTACTTCAGGAAATGGATCTAATAGAATATACGTTTTTGAGCAGTTGAATATACAACGTCTATCAATTCATACTTTTACATGTATTGAGTTGAAAATGATTAAAATTGGGGTTTCCAAGCAGCACATATACCATAATAAAGAAAGCCTGGTACTGTATATCCAATAAATGCCAGTCTCTAATACAGGCTGGGGCTCAGAAAAAGGGCTCAGTGAAAAGTGCCCTAGCTTTTATTAGTAGCCAAGTGACACAAGGTGTGAGTGGGGGAGGAGGAAAACTTAGTGGTATTTTCCTTCAGTCATCCTGCAATCCCATTGCCTTTACATATATTGCCCTGGTTTTAATTTCAAAAGAAGGGAACTACCCCTTAGCACTCTCACTGCAGCACAGTGTTAAGTATTTTCATTTTCCCCGAACATTCCAATGTTCCTTAATTTCATGGGAAGCACTTGAAATAGCTTCTGTTTGCCCAGACGTTCTATTCAGTTACCCAACCAAATTTAAGCAAAATAGTCATTTGTCATTTCCTTCAAAAATGAGACTTTCACAGTTTCATGGGTAAAAGCGATTCATGAAGGTGCTTGTTTTTACCCATTCTCACTTTTTTGCATATAACTGTCAGGTTGAAAGGAAGTTTGGAATTATGGCGAGTATCTAATAAATGTCTGTCTCAAATAAATTCTGGTTGACAGCAGGGAAAATTTTTTGAATAAATGCCTGGGGCTATACTGCTTGAGCATTTATGGTACCGAGGCAGTGTTCCCCAACCTTTTTGGTCTGCATGCCAGCAAATTTCCATGCAATATTTTGCTTACATGCAAATTTTCCACAAAAAAATTTCGCAGACCAGCCAAGTTTCATAGACATTTTTCAGGCTCAACAATTTTTTTTGAAAGTCTGATATAAAATGGCTGGTATATAAAAAGTTTTTTTATGAAGTCTAGAACCAATCAAGCCGCTATAGCGGAATGTCTTTAAAAAATTAGAAAGTTGGGTTTGAAGATGGGATTTTCAGAATGCTAAATTGAAATGATTCATTTCAGCATGTGAAATTTTGTCTGAAGTCTTATCATAAGATGAAAAGCCATTTTTAATTTTCCAATAGAAATAATTTCAACTGCCATCTTGTTTCCTGTAAATTTCAGATGAAGAAAACAGAGTTATTTTCTACTTTCAATAGATTTCTTATGTCGAAGAAAATGTCATGCCAATTGCCAATAACACTTGAATCACAGGTTGGATAACCCTGTGAGATTCTAAAGCTTTTACCTGCTTCTATTTTTCCAAGAAAAGTAAAACACTTGTGAAATAACAACGAATATACCCATAAAGCCAGACAGAGCCCACTGAAATGTGGGTGTGAACGTGCCTTTTTCGAAAGGGATCGCAGGTGATTCACAGGAGGAGCGTTTCAGAACTGAGCAACAAGCTGTGCGTAAGTAAGTAAGTATGCGGGACCACTTGCCGGGCATGGGAATTGGCACGAGTGGGTCTCCCTGGATCAAACGGCGTCCAAGAGTGGATCCCGAATACTAATAAGGACTGCGGAATAAGTGAGTGGTTGGTTGCAATCCGGCCACCACTCTGCGGGGTAATCAAATTCCTGCTGCAGCAGCAGGGCAACCCGCGCGCAGGCAAAAAGGGCCTCCTCCTCAGCATCCCCCAAGTGCTGACGCGCATGCAGAAAACCCGAGGCCTGCTCTTGTTTAATTCAATAACTGTGCTGCGTGTCCATCATGCACTCACTCATCACATTTATTCCAGCGAGTGTCAGCAGTGGCGGTGTTTCATATTTCCACGAAATTTGCAACATTTTGCGAGAGGTGAAGGATCTCCATACGAAAACTTCTGGAACACTTTTCAGAATACTATAGGTGGACCAGAGGACCTTTGCGTTTATTCTAGCTGCTTGCAAGCAGGGAAGAAAAATGGGACCAGGCTTGCGTTTTGTGCTTTGGTATATTCATTCCTGCCCAGGAAGAGCAAGATAATAATACTGTATTTATTTCTTCCTCACATAATCAAGTATAGAAAAGGATGAAACAATTTTTGACTGGTTGCAGAGAACTGCTCAGCCCGCTCCAGTACTTTTTTTTTTCTTCAAATAAACACTACATTTACTTACTGCTGAGAGCACTTCCTTATAAATGAGAAAGGTCCTTTTAAAATTCTTCAGTTATTTTCAGGCCGTCCTGTATTTAAATAAATGGAATAACACAAAGGCCCTCAAACTCAAATTGATGATGTGAATATTGACTATTTAACCCAGTGGTCCCCAACCCATGGTCAACCAACCAGCCCTGGTTTGCAGAAGTTTTTTGCTGGTCCCTTGAAATTTTTCTTCAGCTTAATAATTTTACCAAAAGTAGCAATAAAGTTTGCTATCTTCATCTGAAAATTTTGGAAACACCATGGCAGTTCAAATTAATTGATGACATAAGTTGGCTCTTCTCCAAATAACATGTCAGACAAACATTCACCTCATGGAGTCAATCCTTTTTATTTTGTATTTGGGGACACCTTCCTATTTTTATGACTATCAGCCATAGCTGCATAATTGGTTCTTAACTTAATTTTTGTCAAAAAAGCCAAAAAATTTCAAATAACTGCCATTAAGTCGTTCATGCAAAACTGCTTTGAGTCTGCAAACATTTATGAAACTTTGCCAGTCTGCAGAATTTTTAGTTGGAAATTAGCTGGTCAGCTTAGAATGATTGTGAACACTGATTTAACCTGGTCTGTAAGCATCATTGAGTCAAACAACGCAGTTGAAAGGCAGAAGAGATTCAGAGGTTGTGATTGTATGGTGCTGAAGTGGGAAAGTAGGGCAATATTGTGTAGAATTCTTCAAGGAAAAACAAGTCCTGATATGTAAGGTCAGGTGTGGGACATGGGGAGGTGGGGGTGAATACTCTTGGTCCTTGTTTCCTGGTCCTCTTCTCTCTGGTTTCCTTTGAGCTCTTATTGGGAGCTTTGGAGTTAGTAGACCAAACAATGTACTGTACTGTAGCAAAAGCTTTGAATATATTATTTCTGCTCCTTTCAAGCACAGAACTGAGGCACCTGCATGCACAGGACTTGTCCTAAGAATTAATTTTATGGAAAATTTCAGAATGACACCTCTGTCTGGTCCAAAATTAGTACAGTGGCACCCCACCTAAGGGACCTCCCATTGTACAGATTTTTGACAGACAGACCACCTCTGGAGGTGGTTTTTCCTCTTGCCCAATGGACTGAATCTGCCTAACAGACTTCAGTCCATTACAGTCAAACCCCGGTTTACATATGTACTGGGTTACAGATTTTCAGCTTACAGACTGCCTCCATTTTTGCGAAGTTGCACTGGTTTGTGAACCATAACCCAGGTTACAGACCATGGTCCATTTTGCTTACTTTGAAAATGTTTTTTTAATTCAATGTTCAACCAATTTCCAAACTTTTAACAGCGTTGCATGCACAAAGATGTTTTCCGAATTTGCTTTTTCTCAAATGACAAAATCTGAAAATTTGACAGAATTACAACTTAAAATGTAAAAAAAAATTTTAATTTTACAAAAATCACTAAAAAAAGTTTTTACTTTTTGAATTTTAACTGTTTTATTTTGCAACATTTTTCAATAAAAAAGTAAACTTGTTAAACATCACTCAACATGACACCTTATAAATAATTTTCAAGTTTCATCAAAAGCAAATAAATTGAAATCAGCCAAACTAAAAAATTTGAATTCTTGTTTCCCTTTTTCTTCCCAATTTTTCATTTTTATAAATCTGAAAATTCAGGCAAAATTTCCTTCTTCACCAAACTTCAAATTTTAATGGGAGCCATAGATATTTTTTCTGAATTTGCATGTTTTTGTTGAAAAATCTATAAAAATTGAAAAATGTATAAGAAAAAACTAAATTAAAAATTTTTTTGATTGCCTAATAACTGTGCTTCATTGTTCTATTTATTGACAAAGAATAAAATGCAGGTGTTCTACAAATACAGAATGTCACAGTTTTGTATCTTCCAAGTTTCTTTAAGAAAAGGGGAACAAATTAAAAACACCCCGTCTCAAAAATTTCCACTTCTTATAAAAAAGGGAAAAAACCCCTTTGAAAAATGGGGAAAATTTTCCCTGTTTAAAGAAAGAAAAAAGGAGGAAATTAAAAAAAACTCCCTTTTTTGTAGAAAAAGGGGGGAAATTCATCTTCTGGGGGGGGGGGGGAAACACTGACATTCTGAAACTGCACAACCCCCTGCACTTTATGCACCCTCAATACATTAAAAATTGAAGCAGTTATTAGTCATTCGATTCAAAAATCAAAAAAGTTCCACTTTGTTTTTGTAAATACTTTAATTTCATAGATTTTACAACACAAAACATGAAAATTAAAAAAGTTCTGCTACTCTAATCCCTTTGAAAACTTCAAAGTTTGGTGGAGGAAGAAATTTCCCATTTTTTAAATATGTATAAAGAGGTTAGAATTTTGAAAATATTTCACGCTAAAATAAAATTATAGCTCTTAGAATCAAGCAAGAAACTAGAATATGTTAGATTTTGTAATTTAGAGACTAATTGGTATGCTTCATTGTTTCATGTATTGACAGTGCATAAAGTGCACAGTTAATACCAAAAGAAGCACAGTTAAAAGGGGACATTTTCAAATGAAGCACAGTTATTACAGAAACAATAAAAAAATTTTAAAGTTCTAGTTTTTCCTCATACATTTCTTAATTTGCTAGGTTTTTCAAGAGCAAACACAAAATTTCAGAAAAATATCTGTGTCTCTAATCCCTTTAAAATTTGAAGTTTGGTGAAGACGGAAATTTTGCTGGAATTTTCAGATTAAAAAAAAGAATTTTGTAAGAATGGATTTAGAAAAGGTTTTACATGCTCCTTTTCACTGCTGTCAATTTTAATTATTTCCAAAGTTTAAAAAATGGGAAGATTTGAGAACTTCATGGTGCTTCCAATCCAGTTGCAAATCTGCATTTCAATGCAAAATTTTCCTTTTGGCAAATTTTAAAAATGAAAAATTGGGAAGAAAAAGGGAAACAAGAATTCAAATTTTTTAGTTTGGCTGATTTCAATTTATTTGCTTTTGATGAAACTTGAAAATTATTTATAAGGTGTCATGTTGAGTGATGTTTTACAAGTTTACTTTTTTTTATTGAAAAACGTTACAAATTGAAACAGCTAAAATTCAAAAAGTGAAAAAAATTTGTGATTTTTTTACAATTTTCAAAAATGTTTTTACTTTTTTGTTTGTAATTCTGTCAAATTTTCAGATTTTGGCATGGTTAAAATAAGGAAAATTAGAAAACATCTTTGCGCATGCAATGCTGTAAAATATTTGTAAATTGGTTCAGAATTCACTTTTTGACAAATTTCCTAAGCTCATTATTTAGGAAATATTTTCAAAATTTTGAACAAATTGAAATTTTCAACAATAAGGTCTATGGCAGATTGTGTTTCAGGTTACGGACTCACCAGTTTACAGACTCACAGGTTGCAGACCAGTCCATGGAATGAATCAAGTCCGTAAACTGGGGTTTGACTGTAAAGTGTGCATGGTGGGTGGAAGTGCATCCCTCGGTGGACGGACTTCTCGCCGGAGCTCACATGTGAGCTGCCGAAATTTGAGCTAGTGCACCCCCCCAGCCCCTTACTCCCTTAACCTCACATCCCCCTAGCTTCCCTACCTAATTAAAGTGAAAAACATCATTATTTGGGCTTTGAATGTGTTATGTGTTGTATTTCTGACCTCTTTGTTGTAATCTTGCCTGTTTTGCTCAAGTTTTTCAGAGAGAAAAGTTAAAATGTCCAACAAGAGTGGCAAAAAAGGGAACTTGTCACTTTTGATGAGAAAAGAGTGATGATTGAAAGAATTGAGAGTGGTGAAAAACGGTGAGAATATATGAGGAATAAATCGTCAAGGATTATCCTGAAGAGACACTGAAGATGATCATGAAGAAAATGGAGAGGAAGATGACCAAAAAGAACATAAAGGCTTCAGAGGTTAGTAAATTACATTACATTACTGTAATCCCACTGAGTGATCTTTTAGTGAAATATTAAAATCATGATTATCTTGATTTTTAATTACAGCTATAGGAATGGCTGGTACCACAGATTTAGAAAAGAACTGGAATTAGAAGTGTCTGGAGAAGGTGGCAGTGCTAGCAATCAGGAGGCTATCAACTTCCATCAAGAATTCAAGGATATCATAGATGAAGAAGGCTACACTGCCAGTCAAGCTTTCACTGCAGGTGAAAATGAATTGATGGATTTCTTGAAGAATTACTGACTCAACCTTCAATTAAGTGATGATAGCTTGTTTCTATAGTTAATCAAAGGTGAATACCGTACTACGGTATATCTGAAAGGCTGGAGCCATATGTTGTTTTCACATTCACCACTGCTTTCACATTGCAGCATAATTGACACAAATTTGCAGGATTGCAGCCCCCTTTGGGTCACCGGGGTATTAGTCGTTTGTTCAGACGTCTTCAGATGTCGCCAAGGTCTAGTCGAACTCGTGTCATGGTGGCGCCCTGGTTCCTGATCGTTGAACGGACGTTGCTGCAGAAGTGGCGTCGAGTTGGAAAGTGTACTACAGTATAACGTTCGGGCACCGTCGGCGTGCCGCATGTAGAGGAAGTGTTGATTTATTGATACATTGCATTATCTACTGATTCTTGGTAACAGGTCCGTGTTGGGAAGTTTTTTTGATTTCCTGCGTAGAGAAGATTTTGAGTTTTCCGATTTTGCTCAACCGGTTGTCTGTGTTCTCGCCTTAAACGTATCCGCTATGTTCATTTCTTATGCTTCAGAGTGATGTAGTTGGATTGCGGAAGGGCGAAGCTCTCATCAGACTTCTGGTTGGATATTATCTTTCTGTATATCTTTTCCCTGTCAGTAGATTTGCCAGAAACGGGGTACGATTCTTACTTGGGAATTGGATTTTGTTCAAGATTTTCTACTGAAAAACCTAGGTTCCTGCTTACTCCAGGGCATTGTGCTCAGGTAAATAGAGTACCGTATTCAATATTATATGATGCGATGTTTTAGCTGGGTGAATCACGTGGAAAATCCTGTAACAATTCAATGAGGTACATCATGTGTGCTTATTCAATTGCCTGGTTTTTCTGTGCCCCACTGCTTATTGCATGGAACCCACTGTCTACTGTTCACATTTTCTGTGTTAAGACATTGCCCAGTTAACTCCAGAGTGAATTCAAATTTAAAGCATGCGGTGGAGGCATCCTCGAAGTAATCCGGCGACAGGTATTCCCAGGAACTCCCAAGCGGATTGTTCCTGAAATTTATGCGTCTTCCATGATTTTACTATAGTACATTACTAAATTTCAATTGAATCTCAGCACTTCGCGAAGTTCATTCCCTCTTGCATTCGTTAGATATGTGGTCAATGATAGTTCGTCAAAGCACTTGGTGCGTGCGAAACCGTGCCGCGCAGTTGAGACAGTGTGCAACTTCCGCAGAAACGAGTAGACGCTATGATTTGTTTGCGGCTATATGTGTTGAGCGAGCCCCTCTGCTGTCCCCTGCATTGACCAAACTTGAACAGACAGTGCAGCACTGCCTTCAAAAGATGGATGCCGAAAGAAGTCTCAGATGTGATCACGAAATGAAAGCTGATTTGGAGAAACGGTAAAATAATCTGATTCACTTGATGTAATCACCAAAGGAAAAACTCCCTCTGATGGGTCCGTCTTCTTCAGGAGTAAGGGCAAAAAATCGGAGGAAGAGGAAGTAAAATTGGTTACTGTTCAAGAGCTTGAAGATTCTTGGATGGATAATGCAAAGGACTTCAAAACTGAAGCCAGGGACGGGAAACTTGAGCGGCCGTTGTACCTTGTTGCAAAGGTAAAACTAGGCAGAGAGCCTCAATGGATGGTTCCAACGAAGAGGTGGATTCCAGGAGAAACCATTAGAGACGTTTGTAGCACCATTGATTCTGTTGTTATTTACTGTCGTTCATAAAGAAATTTTTTTCTCCAATTCAGTCTGTGGGTAGAGTTCTAAGTGACTGCATTGGGGATGGAAAAGGCAAGAACTGGCAAGTTCAAGTGCTGGGAAACGCTCCCGCTTCTGTGTACACGTTCAAATACCCAACACCGGTGGCACAAAAAGCCAACTCCGTCGGCGGAAAAGTGAGATGCGCCAAGAGATTTTGTTCCTTTTTTTTTGTGACTTTGTATTTTATCTCCCGCAGATATTTTTCTACAAAGGAATTTTTTCCTCGCCGACGGGTCATGATCTCAGCGATGAAGCTCTTCTGCATAAGGATCAACCCAGATCATCAGAAATTCAGGAGCTCCGCTGGGTCACGTGTGATGAACTAAAAGAGTTATTGCCAGAGAAATATTGGAAAAGTGTTCATGTTCTTATCCCGCCAGAGGAGTAATATTCATTAAGAGGATGGATTGTAATTCTTTGTTAGGCAAGATATTGCTGAAGACGATGATAAAGTTATCAAGCTGACCTTTGCCAGTGATGCTGTGTATCTGATTTTCAGAGCTAATTGGCGTTCCACTTGCAGAAATGGTGTTCGTGCCTGTTTTCATGCGGGAAACAGGTGCATCATGTGATCTGTACGCCGATTCTTTGAATTCCGCGTGTGAAGGGTGAGCTAGTGTCAACAAGGACTTTTTCGAATTGTTGAAATCTTCATGCAGAAATAATTTTTTCAGATTCACGAAATTTCTCTCGCCGATTGGCCATCCACTTCTACCTCATCTGTGTGGGAATGCCGGATTCCCTGCCGTACGCACCGAAAACGCCCTTGACGATGACAGTAAGGCACTTATTTTTTCACTTTTCAGAGCGTTCAGAAATGTATTTTCTTCGAAGTACCGATTGTCTTGTCGAGCCTTGAGAGAAAATTGATTTAAGATTAATGCAATCATTTTCAGCCCTCTGTGTTCAACCCAAGCCTCTCTCTTGAGCTCGTAAGTTTTACGGTCGTGCCGGAAAGGGGAAACAATGTTCTGTTCAGTCGTCGGTCAATTTAATTTGTCCGTATACAGTACTTGGTAATTATTACATTTTCGGAGTTGTTGGAAGAGCTGTTCATTGTTGTATTGTTTCGTGAAATTGTTGATATGATGAAAGTTTGTTCAATAGCTTGGAAATCGTGTTACGTTGGAAAACTGACGTCGGTTGCGCAGTTACGGAGTAGAAATCCTCGTCTGCGTGAGCGGGTATTTTTGCGGTTCAAGTCGGAGGTTTTAGAAGCAAATCACGTTGGGTGCGTTCTTGTAAATTTTGAACTCACCTGTGAACCCCATCCTATGCTGATAGATGCTCTGAGGGCGTGGCTTGCTCCTGACGCAATTCCGAGGGTGATTTCCTTGTTGTTTAATATATATCTCACGCTGGTTTCATCTTAACAGGAATGTAACTTTCTATTGTCTTGTGCAGGTTGCAACGAATTTCTTGGTATCTGTGCCTCTTGTAACTTCGTCGAAAGCAAGTTTTGGCTGTGATGAACCTCGACGTGATTCTAGTTATGACAATCCTTGGCATTGGTTGGTGTTCTTGGACTGTCTTTTTTGTCTATACTGGAGTCAAATTTCGGAAATTCTGACAGGTGGCGGAAATTGCGAGACGGTCTCGGGAAGCAGATCTTGGCAGCTCAAAGATTCAGCGTGATCCTCGTCCTGCCTGATGTCATGAGTGTTCCCGAAGTGATTGTCGAGCGTTGGTGCAGTGAGCCAGTGGCATTTTTCGCGTTGTCAACATCGTCGTTTACTTTGAAAGACGGAAGACCGGTTTTATATTCTGCCCACAAAGAATTCGCGAAAGCATTGCTTGCTTTCGGAGTGTCGGTGGTGATCTCTGGACCTGTTTTGCCATTTATCCGGTTGGGATCCTACGTGAATCATTTGTACGGGATCAAGGAATCTTTGTCAGAAGTGAGTGACCAA
Organism: Notodromas monacha; assembly: GCA_905338405.1. NCBI lineage: Eukaryota > Metazoa > Arthropoda > Ostracoda > Podocopida > Cyprididae > Notodromas > Notodromas monacha. Next base: position 299,456 of record CAJPEX010000020.1, on the reverse strand, counting down.
GTTTTCAACTGTTAATGTCTCAGTGTATCATTTTATTTATAAAATAAAAGGCTCCCACAAGACTTTCTGCTTGCATCCTGAAAAAGCTATTGTATCATTAATTACGTACTCGGGTGAATTGAAATTCGTACATTGCGCTTGAAATGTAGCATAGAGACAGTGTTCTTAAAATATGCTTCATCATCTAGGTGTAACAAATTTCCACCTTTATTACTTATAGATGGACCCGAGAAATGTTCAATAATTTGCACAATACTGCATAGAAAAACTCAGCTTGTGCCAAAGTGAAAAAAATCTTCAGAAAATGTAACTGATAATTTTGTTTAGAAAATGCGATTTTCCAGGAAGTATGAAGCTTAAATCAGAATTTATTTTGCTTTGTTTTATAATTCAAAAATGGTTAATTTTTTGAAGGATATGTGTGTTTGGGAGCCTACTGCTCTGTTTCAGGGAACATAGGCTCTTAATGGATGTATGCTCTTCTTTTAGATGTATTTTCCGTTTGTTTCAGCTTGAGCTTCAGTAACACCGGTATATTTTTAGGAAATGTAGGAAAGGGAAGTTTGAAACGAGAGAATTTTATTTCAGATTTGAATTTTCACTAATATTTTATCAAAAGGAAGAAAACGTCAGTAATTCTTCGCATATCTGCTGTCGAAGTACAGTACAGTTCTTTGTAAGAGCTATTGAGTGTTTCCCACTAAATTTCAATCCTACATGCTCAAGGCTCCATGAGTCTTGCGGTTTAAAGAAAATTTTCTCTCGTCCCTGGAGTTCGTTGTACCGATATTTTACTGTAGTTGCTTGATTCAACCTGTCTGCTCAACTGTTGCCGATTATTCAACCCCTACAGTCCTGCAATGGAGATGCATTTGGTGTACGTAGTAGTATCAACAATGATCATTTGCTGATTCGAGTGCCGGAGCCTTTCATTCATGATGCAGTCATTGGAGATTACCAGCGTTATGCCGAAGATTCCTGCAAGTATTTCATGTACAGAAATGCGTTTTGTCGGGCCCTGGGAGTCCTGGGAAGAAGAAGGAAAGATCTTGGAGTTTCAGGAAAGCTGTACGAGAATTCCCAGATGCCATTTCTATTCCTTGTATTCGAGCGTCGAGTGACACTTGTTTTGTCCTCTTTCTTTTCTTGGTGTTTGTGCACAGACAAGTGGCTATCCTGGGAGCAGGCTGCGGATCTTTGGTTGAGACAGTGTTGAGTGTGTCTGAAGCATCGGGAATAGACGTAGTTGTTCACGCTGTTGAAAAGAACCTGATTCCTTATTTGTGGTGAGTACTGAACATGTCGGAACTGATGTCCTTCTAAGCAAATTTTTCCTTTTTTGCGCGAATCATAACTTGAGCGATTAATACCGGGATGCCAAAAATGAATGTCACTAAAGATTCTGAAGTAACCTTGTAATTCAGAAGTTTCATCTTCAAATTTTCAGGTTGGAAAGCAAGGTGACTCAAGCAACCTGGAAGGATTGTGTTCATGTTTATTTCAAAGATAGTCGGTTCTGGCAACCGCCACAAAAGCTAGACGCCATTTTTTCGGATTTCTTGGGTTCCTTTGGTGACGATCAATGTATGACGGAATGTGTTCGTCCCGTTGAAAAGTACTTGGAAGGTTAGTAGTGTCATCATTTTGTAATGCGTGTGAGAATATGAATAGAATACAGTGTGTGCAACGTCAGATTCGCAAATGTCCAATTGTACCTGAACTTACCTGTGGCGCTTCATTGCTCAAACCTGCGTTTTGCCTTGTTGTAGAATTAGAAGGTGTGTCCTGAAACCCTGATACTGATGAAAATACTGTAGTAAATTTTTCGAGTAACATGCGAACCTTTTTTCCCAGAAATTAAGGCAAGAAAGTACCAGTCGTGTGGTGACACCTGATAACATCGAATTTTTGGACAATTCTATCGCGAATGAATGCGGATATGAGGCTTTTGAGGAAGTATGGTATTTTGAAAAATAAGGTAGAAGTATATGAAGTTGCATACCCAAACCTGACCTGAGCTTTTCTGACCGAAATCAACTTAACCCGAACTAACCAATCCAGTTGAAGCGGGACTTGTCGACACATTTATTCTGTCGACAGCTGTCCATTATAGAATAAATGCAGAGTCTGGAACGGTTTCCAGAAGTTTGACATTTTCCAGACATCTTTGAATTGTTTGGTATTCTTGCACTCATGCCCTTTTTTTTTCTTCTTGAAATATTGTTGACAGAGTGGGGACTCGTAATCCCATCATCAGTCACCGCGTTTCTAACGCCAATCCAGGCGCCGATGATGCACGCATCCATAACATCTCATCTTCATTGTTGGGAAATTTCGCAAGGATTTGAGGGACAGTGTCCGTGGCTTTTCAGTTCCAAGTCAACATTTGGGGTGTCTTCACCTAGTCCAGTGCACAGGGAAGTTTTCCCGAAAGGAGCGAGTAAGGATTGGACCAAGCAGATTGAGTTTACCCCAGTAGCTGATGCCACCATACACGGGCTTGAAGGCGGATTTCAAGCAATTCTTCTCGATGGTTCGGGAGAGTTGGGAAATGTGAAGCACCGCCCGGGAATGAGTGGGATGGACACAGTGACTTGGTATCCCATGTTTTTCCCGCTTCAGGTTAGTATAGTCCTACTGGAGTAGATTCCAATTTTTGTGCTGATTTGGAGATTCAAAGCTTCAGAGCAGGCTGAGTTGATACTTTTTGTTGTTGTTGTTGTCTGAAACTGCATACTGTACACATGATGATACTGTACTTGAATACTGTAAATGTTGTTACAAGAAATAGTTCAGTAAAAAAAACTTTTCTCAATTTCTGGCAGAAAGCCAATCAAGTACATGTTGAAACAATCTCATTGTAATAACTTCCCAATTCCAGCATAACAAAACTTTTTTGAGGAATGTTTAATAGACTCTCAAGGTAGAATCACTGATGGCATTCATGATTAAACGTAATTTTTTCAAAGAATGAAAAAAAACTGAGAATATCAGATTTAATCGATTGTTGGTATGTCCAATGTGTCAAATTTTCCAGTTTTTATTTTTGAAAATCTTGTAAAAAAATTGTCAGTGTAAAAAACTCATTTGGAAGTCCCCAAAAGCCTGTTGCAATGGGATTTCAATATATTCCTTGTGTCTGAACCAGTGTTACCCAACCTTTTTAAACCTGCAGACAGGCAAAACTTCTTTTAAAAAAATTTGAATTGGCAAATTTCCATAAACTTTCCCATGGACCTGCAAAGTTTCATAAAATTCTTGAAAATTCAAAGAAGTTTTGGTTGAAACTCTTGAAAGGCTTTAAGGTAGGTATCAAAATTGTTTCGCTGATTTACAAAAATGGAGTTGGGAACCAGTAAAGCAGCTGTAGTGGAATGTCTTACAAAAATTAGAAAGGTGGACTTGGAAGGTTTCTCATTGAAGTTGAAATAATTCAAGTTGGCAGGTGGAAATTTGTCGAGTGTTATTAGGAGTGAAGCCAAAATTAATTTTCCATCGAATTTTTTAAACTGCCATTGTCTTTCCGAAATTTCAGAAATAGATAACAGACTTCATGTCTACTTTTAAACATTTATCCTGCTATAAAAGAATTTCTGGAAGACTGGCAAAAAAACTTCTATGGACCAATCCTAGTTTGCAGTCCAGGGGTTGGGGAACGCTGGTCCAAACAATAACTTGGATTTGAGAAATATTTGATGCACGTATGTCATTGGGTGCATGGAAGCCTATGAAACTAACAAACGTTTCAATTCTTCTTTGTTTTTAAACCCAGAATCCGCTTTTGGTTGAACGTGGTGGGAAAATAACGGTGACGATGTCGAGGAAGAGTGACGAGAAGCACGTTTGGTACGAGTGGTCGGTAGAGCTGGGTGATAAACTTGGCTTATTGTCATCGGAAGAGCAAAGGAACCGATTTGTGCACAATCTCGGTGGACAGTGCTTCAAAATTTCCTTGCAGAAATGTGAAACAGACTTGTATCAATAGTTCCGGTGTGATTCCTTCTTGGAAGAAATTTTGATATTTTTTTTACGTGTGGCTTCTCTTGTTTTCTTTGCCTATGACTTCGTGGACAAGCAACTCAATGTGCCCGTATTTCAAAGAAAACGTTTCATCTGCGAAATAACGTTTTTTTTTTTTACTTTTGTACTGTTGACCTTGTTGGGATTGTATAAGTAAATGTCGAATCTGAATTTGAAACTGCGTCATTTTTCACGAATTTTTTCGTTTCTTCCTTGACGCATGTTGCTCCGACATTTCTGCAGGCGTCAGATGGTCAGCTGTTTGAATGAGACATTTTCTGGCATTGCGTAATCTGCTGCTATTAAAAATGATCGGTGAAGTCTCTTTTTTTTTTTTTTTGATTCAGTAAACGCGGAGCGTTAAGTTGTGGAATAGCCGCGGGACTGGCTGTTTGATCGCGCTTGATGACAGGAGCAAGATGCCTTTTTTTACGTGCTAGGGATTCCAGCTGGGACAGAGATGAATCTGGTGACGCAGCGAATCTCAAGAGGAGGTACAGTTCATGATAACCGCGGGCGTCCTCACCATTTGTAGATGAAGGAAAGGAACTGCTCTGAGTTCCTTCCATTTCATTCTGCCGGATTGAGCGGTGATGGAAGGAAGGACGAGTTTGATGATTGAAAAAATCGCGTGTTTCCTTGTGCTTTCTCGGGTGGCCTGCTGGTGATGATGATTACTGTGTTGTGCTAATGGTTGGAAGAACTTGGTGCCTGATCAGATTGTTTGTACTGCATACATGTTTTTTCTTTTCTTCTGGAATTTCTGATCTTTATCATCACGCAGCGTCAGGATTACAGATAAAAATCGGATTTCTCGCGTTCCATCAAAGAGGGAGGCTTCATTCAATGCTGAGGGATTGAAGTTGTGTATGAGAGAATCTTTGCATAAGTTTTGAAGTTGCATATTTTTCGAAAGTGACGGTCAACAATTTTGCTGGTAATGAACGCACAGATCTCCCCCCCCCCCCCTTTTTTCACCCCTGAGGTGGAACGAGGAAAATAAGAAATGGGTCCTTAAATATCGTTGAAGTAATTCGGACTTCTACGATTTCTTTTGAAATCGATAAATTACTCAAGAATTTTTCATGGAACCCTTCAGTGAGACACGCATCCGAGTTTTTCAATTGAAAATTTTTTCAGTTAAAATGTATACACCTGAGTGAGATGCGCACCCCGTTTCTAGTGAATCCAAAACCACAATATTTCAAAATTTATAGCACTCAAATTTGAATTCAGACATTAATTGAGTTTGAAATGAAATTATTTTTGATGGTTTGCGATAGAATGAGTTTTTCGATTGAACTTCATGCGAAATTTTTATTGGAATCAAGTGTAATGATATTGTGAACTTTTGAAACGTTTTGAAAAATGTATACCTCCCTGTGACGTGAACCTATCTTTTTATACTCTCAACTTTGAGAAAAAAGGGTGAATATGTTACTGTACTCAAGTAAATACGGTATATCCTTTTTTGACATGTTCCAAGTTTGTTTTCCAAGTCCCAGCAGCCCATCTTCAAGTTGGCATCTTGAATTGCCGCCTCAGTTTTGTTTCAATGTCTTTGTCGTGTGTGTGTCATCCTTCACACTGTGCGTCATTCGCAGGAAAATTACTACATTAAGCTTCGAAAATCGATTACGATGGATCAAAAAATGTGGAAGTTTGACGCTTCTCAAGTTTTTCTAAAAAAGGGAAACGAAATGATTCTTGCTTTACTGAGAACTCTCAAGTTTCCATTTCAATTAAATGAAATGATTTTAAATTGTTCCCTAAAAGCCTGGGAAGGATTGGAAGTCACGATGAAAGTGTGAGGTTATGCTAGGAACAAACTCCAATGAAAAACCATGATTTTGCAACGCGGGAAAAGTGTGAAGAACTATTTTCATTTCTTGATGGAACACTTAATTTTTTTTTTTCAAACCTGGTGAAGCGGAATTGTTATTTATATTGTAGGTAGTAGTTGATGCTTGCTCCGGGGTGAATCCGGATTTTTTTTTTATCTGGGGACAATGGATCTTATCAATACTGCAGTTCTCAATGCAGAATTTCCACATGCCTTGGGTAAGAACTGCGATGAAATATTTCATAATTTATTTGTTTTTGGGCTCGCATCATTTTTGAGTTTCGTCGTCGTGTATCAAGGTCAACATTACTTGGACCATTTCGGAACAACTTTGTTTGCCAAGTCACAAATCGAAAACTTGACCAACGACTTGATCCCGCCTGGAGGCAAGCTCCTGGGAAATCCGCATTCCAATCATGCCCCGTCTAGATTGACGACTGATCTGATTGACCAAGCCCGCTTGAGGTATGGGGATAGGTATTTTGTTTCTTTCGTATGCAGTATTTACTTGTTTTGATTGTCCATTTGTCGAACTCAGAATCCTGGAATTCTTGGATGCTTCGGCGGAAGATTACGATGTTGTTTTCACGTCAGGAGCCACCGGCGCAATTAAAATAGTTGCGGAATCCTTCGACTTTTCCCGAGGCGGAGGTGAGCGTAATATCCAGTAACATCTCGTTACAACGCATGCCATTCATAAAAAAAAAATTTTTGTATTACACGAAAGCCCATAAAGTAACTGTTGACAATCATGTCAAAATAAACTTTTTTGAGGAATATTTGAAAATAATCGAGGTAGAAATTTTCTGACCAAGGCAGGGACATTTTTTCATTCTGATCCCAGTCCGTGCCTGATTTCTATTGTAGCATGGATAGGAGCTGTAATCGAAGAGAAGCATGTTTCTGAGTGGTTCAATACGTCATCCTTCCGAGATTAAAGAAATTGGTGCTGTGATGAAGTGCATGATCGCGTGTGAAAAAGAAAATGTCTGGAAGATCACTCAGTTTTTCAAACAATAAATAAAACTGCCAGTAGGAAAGCAAGATCTAATTGATTTCAGGCAGGCCTGATTCGAAAATTTAGAAAATCTCGTTACTGTCTAAAGAATTCTTCAGCTTAACAAACTTTTTCTGAAGTCCGCGAAAGTTTGATTTAGCAAGAATTTCCTGCATGGTATCCGAATTCCTTTCTGTTGGCCTCTACATTCGTCTTTTTTTTTCTTTCCATTCCTAGGTGGCATTTACTTGTATACGCAAGAAAATCATACCTCTGTGTTCGGTGCGAGAAGACTAGCTTCTCGACGAGGAGCATCAGTTTACTGCGTCGATGCGGATGAGTTGCTCGGAATCACGCAGACAACGCTTGAAAAAGAAAAACTGGAGCGTGTCGAAGATGCTGAGAACTTTGGATTATTTGCGTATCCCGCGACCAGTAATTTTTCCGGCCGGAAATTTCCCTTGGACTGGTGTAGGAAGTTGCGTGATCCGGATGTTTTCGGGTGAGCTTTTCTATTCATGGAGAATCATAATTGAGGCCCCACAATGAAAGTTGCATGAAAGTGATTTAGTAAATGGAACCTGATTACCTGATGCAAAAAAACAGAAGTATATTGTTACTAAAAATCCGGTTGCCAGAAATGTTCCAATGTATAAAACTTCTTCTCAAGTCCCAGCAGAAAACCCAGAGAGATTACTTGCTAAAAAAATCTCCTGATGACCAACTTCTCATTTCCTGTGCAAAAAGCTTTTTTGAGTAATGTTTAATAGATTTTCAAGGTAGAAATTTTCTCAATGCGACATTCACAGCCTGAAATTTGTGTTCTCAATTGTGACTTCTGAGGGGATGGATGGAAGCTTTAATTAATGACAAACATTCTTTCAAGTGGTTCCAAACATAGATTCCTCCCAAAATGAAGAGATTTGTGAAACTGGTGGAATGGATGGTTGAAGCAAAGTATTTTTCCAGAAGTTAAATTAGCTTTTGAAACAACAATAAAAATATCCAAGAATGTCAGAAAAACAAGATCCAGTCAGATATAGGTAAAGTTTATTTGAGAATCGCTTTCAATCAATTATTTTGGAAATCTTGTTACCGTTATAAGAAATTATTTGCTGTAAGAAACTTTTTCTCAAGTCCCCAATAGTTTGTTGTACTGTAATGAGATTTTATAGTACAGTAGTATACACTTCGTATACTGTAGACATACGGTACTTTATTTTTGGGACTGACACATATTTTCCTCGATACTGTAGAAGTGTAGATGATGATCATGAATTCGAAGTGTACATTATTATCCTTGCAGTGGTGAAGAGCAATTCAAGAATGCCGTGGAATCGTTGTTGGGGCCAAGCAAGGAAGTGATGCGTGAGGAGATGAATAAGGACAACGAATCCGTTGAAGAGATCGGAGGACGACGAGTGACGCGAGTTAGTGAGTGGTTCGTGTTGCTCGATGCCGCGTCACACGTGGGAACGAGTCCGTTGCGGTTGTCTCGGTGTTGCGCGGATTTCGTTTGTTTGTCGTTTTACAAAGTTTTCGGTTTCCCGACGGGGATTGGAGCCCTTGTTGTGCGGAAACAGGCTGGCAACAAGGTCCTATCGGGTGAACGGGACTACTTTGGCGGAGGCACTGTGGCTGTTGCTCTCACCAAGAAGCGGGATGTTGTTTTGCGAACCGACTTGAGCACAAGGTTTGTCTAGTTTTTTTTTTTTTTTTTTTTTTTTATTTTCATTTAAAGACTCATCGCATGAAATTGTAACTCGACCAGTCATCCGCAGCACGAAAAGTATGTGTTCTCGAGGTAGCAAGGAGAAGTTAATATCTCGCAAAAAGTTGAAGAGAAGCTGCTTTTTGTGGTGGGGGGGGAGGATACCTTCATCACATTTGGTCGAAGTTGCTTTGTATAATTTACTTTCTTGCATATTGAATCGAGCTCACGAAACATGAGAGGTATTATATTTATTCGAGTACCAAACGTTCTAATCGCATTGTCAGGGTTTTTCTGTGGAAAATCTTGATAAACTGGTATTCACGAGTTAGACTTGCACGCCATTTCTTGTAACTTTAAAACCGTCATATTGTTATCCTGAATTACCGAGAGAATTATCTGAAGACTCTTTTGATCTAGGAAAAACATCTCTTTCCAAAGATTGATTAATCTAAAGAAGGTAAACTCTTCAAGGATAATCTTTTAACAAGAAGATTTAGTTCTTATGGCTGGGGTTGAAGTAAAACACAACTTCTTGATTTAGAGTGGCAATAGGTATATTCTGTGCAACATCAGCAGTGCCAGGCCAACAATGAATATCTGTACATATGCGAGCAGACCCTTTATAGATTTGACAGAAACCAGACGCGGCTGCACAACCAAGACAGGGACGCCGCCAAAAGGGGACAAAAGAAATGACCGCAAACCAGACTGTGTATTGGGAGCACAATGTCCTTGTCTGCTTTGGAGCAGCAAGTTTCAAAGCAAGGGTTGCTCTAAGTTCCAGAATGTAACATAGAAATGAGACAATATTGTCCATGTATTGTGGGACGTGATGAAAACAATTTGGTCACAATACAGTATTTAAAAAAAATGCCCAAGTTTGAATTTAATTTGAATTCACCTAATTATACATGCTTCCATAAAAATAAGTTTTTCTGTTGAAGAAGGTCCAAAATATCACATTGGAGTTGAGTATGATATACTGTTTGCCTAAACTTTTAAAATTTTTGGAAAAATTTAAACCCACCTATGAAGCGCAACCCTTCTTCTCTCTCAAGGTTGACGGAGCAAAAAGCTGCGCGTGATACTTGAGTGAATACAGCTGTATTAAAGTTTGGGCGAAGTATTTTTTAATTTCTTCGATAATTGGACATTTTAATTGAATTTCCAGGAATGATCGGTGACATCATTCAGCAAATTTCCGTATAAATTGGATTAACGAAACGTTAAAAAAAAGGATTCAATTTTTAAAGCTACTGTACTTTTTTTAACCGTGCAGGAATGTCTACATTTTGTGTCCACCATTTACAGAAGATATTTCACTTCCGGAAAATAATGGGCAACATTCGTACCTACGCCTGATAAAAATTGTAATATTCCTCATTTCAGTTTTCAAGAACTGATGTCCGGACAACACTAACAAAAAAACATTGTTGACGCGAAATCTGAGTTCTGACTTCTGACCAACAAACAACTATCCTTTATTACCATACCATGCCACGTTGAAGATAATTACGGTATGTAGAAAGACTTTTTTGCACGAAATGATTGTCCTTCTTTTCTCAAAAGCAAGTTAGGTTTACTACTTGACTGCTGACCCAAATTCAACTTACCAAAGTTAATTCTCTCTGCAGGTTATTCATTTGACTTCTTGACGATTGGATTCTCAAATTAAAGCGCGGTTTACTCCCGTGATTTTTCTTGTCAAGATACGCGTCAAAATAGATGCGACAAAATGAAAGTAAGGCACGGTCAATAAGTCTCTTCAAGTCAAACTTCGAAGGAGCGAGGGATAAAATCGAGTTAAAGAGGTTTCGAATTAGGGTACCGAGCTTTTTGGTTTTCTGAAAGAAAGAAAGAAAGAAGAATCTCAGCAGCTTCTGATTAGTGCTATTCTGGATCTTGAATGAGTTGGCAGGATGCTGAACTTTGAGACAAGGGTTAATTAGCCAAATTAGTCTTTCGCTTGATTTCAAACAAAATCGCTTTTTCTCTATGCCGTGTAAATGGAATAATAGCCAGAAGACCTCCGGAAAATGTTAGTTATTGATGATTGATGGGGCGAAAGCCTTCGATAGTTACCGAGGTCTTGGTTTCTAAGGGAATTCAGACAGGTACTAGCAAAAAAAAAAATAGCTCTATGTCGGGAAGTTCGAGTTAAGTTGCAGTGGATCCAGTTTTGACGTTTTCATTTTTATAGCTTCGCAATGAGCCGATGAGTTCAATATGTCGCATTCACGATTTGATCTTTTTGTTCTTCCAGGTTTGAAGACGGCACAGTCTCATTCCTCAGCATCATTTCGTTGCTGAGAAGCTTCGACGTTTTAGCGAGAATAACAGGGAGCATGATCCGCATTCAAGATCACGTTTTCAGCTTGGTTCAAGCCGCATTCCTGGGTTTGAAGGATCTCAAACACGCCAATGGAGCAAAAGTGACGCGAATTTACGGAGTGAAGGAAGAATGTTTCAGCAAAGAAACGCACGGAAGTGCATTGGCATTCAATTTGCTGAGGTCGGATGGCAGCTTCGTTGGATTCTCCGAGGTGATTATTATTATTCTTTTATCTTTTGTAGAATCTATGAAATGGGGATATTTGCTGATTGAATTGAACAGCATGTTCACTTTTGGTTCCATAACGTTGGAAGGAGCTAGAGATTCTGTAATGAGAAGACGTTTTAGAAGTATGCTATGCTCTTTATTTTTTTTCTTTAATCATCGTTTTATATCATTACGGTATTTGATATTCTTGCTCATTTGCATTTTTCAGGCAGCGAAAATGTTTGAGCTTCACGATGTTTCCGTGAGGACGGGATGCTTCTGCAATCCGGGAGCGTGTCAGAAGTATTTAAACATGAGTGACGACCAGGTTTTGGCCAACTACAAGGCGAGTATCGAATTTATCTTGACTATGTACGAGGGTGTAGCCCAGTGGTGCCCAACTCAAAAGTGACCAAGGACCAAATTATAACAGTAGAGCTTTATGCGCTCCACAATGAAAAATGCACAAGAAATGTTATTCAAGTACATTTGGTAATTCGTGCATTTTTTGGATGGTTCAAACCATTCAATTTGTCTATTGTCAAGTTCAAGGCACTCAGGACTTTCAATAAATATTTTTTTCCTCTACAAACTTGTAGTGGCATTTTTACTGATTCAGTTCAACTTTTACCAGCACTGCTGCATGACTGAATTTTTGTTGATGGAATAATATAGAAATTAATCTGCATTATTCTTCAAAAAAATTCAACTGAAGTCCAAAACAAGAAGTTTGGACTCTCTTGATAAAAGACAATTCGGATTGAAATTAGATGTTGAAAAATAATTTTGGCTGAAAAAAAGGCTGACATTTCAGAGAGTGGTGAACTAATTAGGAGAAAATACGGTCTTGAATGTTTTTACAGTAAGTGTAAAATTTCATAAGAATTTTAAAAAATGAAGGCGTGAAAAAGAAGAAAAATTGCACTGCTTGGTTAAAAGGTAGTAGGGATGAATATCACATTAGCATTGTATCAAGGTCTTTTTGGGGTTTTTGAAGAAACAAACTTTCTCTTGCTTTCCTTCCTCTCTTGATACATTATAATGCATATACAAGCACACCAGAACACAATAAATCTGTAGCACAAAATATTATAGTGAATATGGATAACTAAGCATATTTCAAATATTCAAATACATGTCATTCAAAAACATCTGCAAATGGAATCAAGCTCAAGAAAATTGAGTGTAATACAGTACTGTACTGTATAAACAAGTGTTGTGCACAGAGTTGGGGAGGGGATGGAAATCTGAGGAAAACCAGAAATTTCAGCGCAACTGGAAATTCCCCAAGAATCTGGAGAAAGCCAAAAAATAAGTGAAAAAGAAAAAACATATTGTGTGTGCAGAGTTGCTTTGGGAGAGCCTCAAATTTGTCTGGTCTCTAAATGTGCATGTCTCCAACTGTCCATCTCTAAATCACCCTTCTCAAATTGTCCCTGTCTCAATTTGTCCATGTACCTTCACATTTACATTTTTACATGATGGTCTACTTTTGATCATGATATGTCAAAACTTGAGCTACTGTATATTTTTCCTCTATCAAGAAGTGCAATTAAATTAAAAATGCCACAGAAAATGCTGAGTTAGGATTTCAATTCCAAGATTACAAAACCCTGCCCTTTAACCTGAAAAGCAGAACCAAATAAATGAAAAGCATCACAAATAAATTCATACTTTACTGTATTGGTCTTTCTTGTTAGAAGGAATCATTACAAAATTTGTGAAGCCTTAATAATATTCCTTATCAAAATTGCTGACTGAGGATGTCTTGAAAAACTTGCAATTTCATCTTTTGGTGGTTTTAATTTTTTGGGGGCGATTTTCCGTGATGGCTCTGCGGACCAGATGAAAAACCTCCACAGGCCAGATCTGGTCCGCGGGTATCTTGGGCACCCCTGGCTGTAGCCAAAATTCTCGGGATCAAAATCGTAACGGCTCATATGACTGAGCTAGAGACAATTATTGTCCGGAAAAGCGTTCTTTGGCACAAGAAAAATAAAATCAGCCTTTTCTGGCTTTTTTTTCAAATTATTTTGCTAATATCACCCTGGCAGGCATCTGCTTTTCACTCGTGAACGTTTAATGGTGTCTATTCCAGATTTACTTTCAAAATTCTTGAAATGGACGAGGCATTAATTCCAAGGGTTTTTCAAGGTGATAATTCCGCCATTTTCGTTGACAGCCGCCACTTGGGATCAGATTGTGACGGCTGTCGACGGAAATGGCGGAGTTTATGATCAATTAATGGCGTCAACCCGTGGAATGAATGCCATGTCAATTTCAAGAATCATAAAGGAAAAGCTGGGGTACTCCGAAAAATCTGCAGGATGGGCATCTCATCGTTTTGAATGAAAAGCAGAAAGCTGCAGGGATAATTTTCGGAATAAATTTGCAAAAAATACTGTAGGTCAAAACAGGGCTAATTTTTTTTTTGTGCCGAAGATAAATTTCTTCCTTTTTGGGCAATAATTGTATTCCGGATGAATCGTATATACCCCGTTTCAATGACTATTCCTAGAACATTTTTAAACCTTGGTATTATGTACAGTATGTAAACCACCGATTCAAGGTACGCCACAACTCAATCTCAATGGTGTTGAACTGCTTTCTGACTGTGTCTTTAATTTCTCCCATTAACGCGCGGAGTCATCTGTTATTTTCATTATTTTGCCCGGCTGGGTTGATACTGCTCCCAGACGTGCGAATTCATGGAAATACGATCCAGGAAAATTAGAAAAAATTGAACAAGTCCTGGTTCCTTGGTGATTAAAAATTGAATTTGAGTGCTGTGCTCGGGGAAGAACGGGCGTTAAAAACATAAGACCCGCTTCATCAAGTATTAGGTTTCCTATTTCCTTCCGTGCATCAAGCAAAAGCCCAGGAGTCATCTTCTCTGGTCTCTTTTGAAGCCATCTTTTCGCGCATCAAAGGGAATATATGCCTTCATCAATCCGGTTCTTCTGCTCAAGTGTATTGTGCTGAAGATCCATTCCTGATGAGTGCTGTCCATCCTTGTTATTGTTGTTGTTGCAGGCGGGCCACGTTTGCGGAGACGGCTTGGACTTGGTGAACGGACGTCCAACCGGTTGCATCCGGATCTCTTTCGGCTACATGTCTGGGCATCGAGACGTTTCCGCCTTGCTCAGAGTCATCGCCGAGTGTTTCGTAGACGGACGCGTTCCGTGTCGAAAATCGTCGACGTTCGCGGAAGGCGTCGCGACGAGCAGCAGCAGCAGTAGTCGAGATTGTTTCATCGTGACGGACTTGCGGGTGTACCCGGTCAAGTCGTGTGCCGCGTTCTACGTGCCCCAGGGTTGGGACGTGGTGGACACTGGACTGGCCTACGACCGGACGTGGATGGTGGCGGATGCGAGGGGCGTGGCGTTGGCGCAGAAGCGGGAGCCGAGGTTGTGCTTGATCAAGCCGAGGATCGACCTGGCTGCGGGTCGTCTCTGGCTCTGTGCGGAAGGTCTGTGTCTCTGATGATGAGTGTCTCGTGACGATGGGTTTCGAACGGATCGGCGTGTGTGTTGTTCAACTCAGTATACTGTGTAGATCCACACGAAATGTTTCAGATGAGGGAATGGCAGTGAACGTGTTCTTATATTATAGTCTCACCTCGTATATCCTCCATCTCCTGTCCTGGGTTTTGAGTTATTTAGATTATTTAGAAGAGTTGAACAAGAATGCAATGGGCCGTCGGGTTAACACCCTTAATTGATTCCAGGCAGAAGTGTGTTGACCAAATTTTATCTTCCTGTGGACTTCAATGGGGAAGAATTCAATCTGTTCCACGAACCCGGAAGACAGTTGAAAATTAAATATACTGTAAAAAAAAAAAACTCAAGACCATCAACTATAATGAGAATAAGTTGCTGCTTCATCTTATTTGAGCCCACAGCATTTATATGGTTTTAATGTTAATAACCTATGAAGAAAATAAAAAGGAAAAAGCTTCACATGCAGAGAAACACACACTGAAGGAGACATGTCAGGTGCAAATGAAATTTATTTTTTTCAATGCTGCTAGTAAAAATCAAATAGCTCCTTCCAAACATTGAACAACTAGAAAAACCAAGCACAGAAAAGCATAGATGAATACTGTAGCTGGAACCAATTTTAAAACACAAGATTACAAATATTAGATTTCCGGAACCAGAAGGTAAGAATTTCCATCTCAAGGCATGGGTGAATTATTTACACCCTCGTTGTACCATAAATTTCAGCCCCTAAAATCAAATTTTGAATTTTCGAAATTGGGATTTTTCTTGAGATAGAAGTTTGTTGACTGAATTTTGGTTTCTTCACCGAGGGATATTTACTCAAAACCAGAAGTTTGTTTACCAAAAAAGTTTGCTAACTGGACAATTTGTCAACTGAGGTTCCACCCTAACTCGAATACCTACCTCCCTGTGTCAAATTCCTTGTGCTGAAATATTTGATACGAATGAAGCCCAACATTGTAGGGATCTAAAGTTGTATTGAAAACTGAAGTAGGGAGTTTCAACAAGCATGGGAAATAAAGTCAGAAGTTTTATGCATGTATTGTACCACCTTTTCCAATAATATCCTGTATATAGTTGTAAAGAGACTATGCCCACGTTCGCATCACTGTATTTAGCATTACAGTATGTGGATATTATGTGTACATTTTAATGATATCCGTGCATTTGCAAGCTTTGGCATCGTTGAGAGAGAGAGAAGCGCAATGATGGCTGAATCAGCGCAGGATTTAATGAGGACTTCTCTCGATTGTTTTTTCAGGGATGCCGGACATTTCGACTGCGTTGGAGCCCGACGATACAGTCTCCATCAGAGTTGCCTCGAATAACGGACCCATCTGTCAATCGAAGGTCTGTGGAGACCGAGTCCGAGTGTTGGACTGCGGAGACGAACTGTCTGCTTGGCTCAAAGATGCTTTGTATCGCAATGATTTCCCGCGATTGCTGAGAATCGATCCTCACTTCAAACGGCGACAGGAAATCAATTCCAACGGTAGGCAGGCTTTCCTTATTAATATTATTGCTGGTGTTGAAGAAAAAGACTATATCTCTTATACGTATGCTGTATCGCACGGAAAAAGGTACTTTGACGTTGACGAACGAAGCCCAGTTCCTGATCGTTTCCACTGGAAGTGTTCGGGACCTGATGGGAAAGCTGACGTTGGGTGATGACCAGGATGACGAATCGGAAGGACATTCGTTGTTTGATGAAGAAGAACTTTTGGACAGGTTTCGACCGAATATCGTCATTGAATGCGAAGAGCCGTACGTCGAGGACGTGACCAAAGAATTCATTTTCGACTCTGGTTTAACTTTGAAGGCGAGTGAAGTACAGTACAGTACCCTTAGATATTTCTTTTTTTTTTTAATTAAAAATCCTTTTGATGAAGTGCTTTTCTTTTTTCTACTCGTCTTGGTCACATATTTAAACAGGGGTCACGTACGTCGTATGAAACTCATTCTGGAAGATATTGCAGTTTAATCACGTGTTCGCAAATTATTTTGTAATGTCCAAGAGGAGTACTGTACTCGGAATTGTCGGGAAGCGCACGAGATGTAGCCCTAGGCTCGGGCTGGCCTTTTTCTTTTCAATTCAAAGTACTGTATGGAAAAGTAAGGTCGAATTCGTAAGTCAGAAATGATTTTCCAGTATGTTACGCAATCAAAAAATGCTACATCGATTGTAAGCATCGAAAATTCTTGCAAATTGGCAGCAAAAAAACCGAAATATGAAGGAAACCGGAGGATTATCGAACTTCTCGTGCCCGTATGAATTTTAAAATTAATTTTCATGGTACAAGAATCACGCAGAAATTGGATCCATCATTTTCTGACATTTTATAAAGTAATTAGTCAGCAGAAAAATATGACCATGTACCGTACTTCAAGTTGATTTACTGAAATTTTTATTATTTGAATAGAATGTGGGACAGTGCAGCCGGTGTCAGATGATTTGCATCGACCAGAGAACAGGTGCGAAGGCGAGTGAGCCATTGACGACTCTGGCTGCGACCCGGGGTCCGAAAATACCTTTTGGTGTTCACTGTTGCCTGATGCAGATTGACGGTCAACCCAAACAACGCATTTCCGTGAATTCAACCGTCAAGTTTGTCCATGGATGAAGGGAGGCTAATTATTGTGATGATGAGGTACTCCATTCCAATGATTTATTTCTGTATGTTCTTGGTCGTCTTCTTATTGTGCGAATCAACGCGTACAATCATGTGTCTATATGTGCAGTACTGTAACCTGTACCGTCCGTGCATTTTCCTGGGATTGATGGTGCTTTGCGAATTTATCGCGTTTTGAAAACCCCCGGTTTTTTTGTTTCGAAAATGCTCAATGCGGCGAAATGGCTTAGTCTGATTCAAAGGTTGAGTCTGTCTGAAAGTGTCTGCATTGCGAATAAATCGTTGGACGAAGAAGGCTTTGTTTTTGATTTCGAATGAAAAGTACAGTGGTGGAATTTATTAGAACTACATATATACGGAGTCTGATCCGAGTGCATGTCTCGGCAGCAGGGTTACTTTCCATGTCTTGCTCTGAGAAAGAGATGATGCCATTTGAAAGAATTCACTTCTGGAACAATAGCTGGGCGCAGAGTGCAGCAGTATCGATGCTTCATTTAAATACAGTATTGCACCTGTACAATTCGGGGAAATTGCGGCACAGGCTCTGGCACGAGCGCATGACACGCACAGTCGCATCCATTAGTGTTGATGCTAATACAGAAGATTAGCTGAACTGCATCCTCGTCTGGTTTTCTCTGCTATGTTCTTTTTGCGGCTGAATTCAGCAAGCGTGAACACCAAGGCCAAAAATCGGGCCTTGGTGTTCTACCATGCAGAAGGTGGAAACATTTGCGAAAGCTGGCATCTTTCAACGAACACGCTTCTCTTCATGTACTTGTGTAAGCAGGAAGACTCCATTCATTTGCTGTCTTATGTCTAGCAAATGAATGGGCTATTCCTCTTCTTTTTGAGAGAACCGGATTTCCAGAATGTTCTTTCTCAAATACAGTACTTTCAAGTGCCTCTATAAATAGAACCTCTGATGGTCCAAACAAGTAGTATTCTTAATACAAAAACTTCCTCCACAGTAGTAAAAATTGCATTGGAAATTGGGCTTTAATGTGGAGTACTCTTGAAATATTTTTTATGCAGATAGCAAGTATAACAACAGAAGACATCTCAAACCATGTTGACCAGCAGGCAGCTAAGATATTGTTCTCATATAAATACTATAATTGTTAGTGGCAGCAGAGATTGTGAGGTAAGTTGGTCTTGTGAATGAAAACATGTTCCTTCCCAATAAATGAATTACCCTTCAGGTATCTTGTAGAGTGGAGACCCAAAAATGAGAATCTCTAGGGAGTCAGAAAGATGACCACTGAAGACTTCTGTTGTATTTTCCAGTGTTTGGAGACCTCAACAAATGCTTTTCTCAGAGTTGCACTGCACCACAGTTCAACCTCAATACCTCGAACTTCACGTCAAAGACATTCCTGCATCAAATGTGTTCAGTCCCTATTTAAATTCCTCCGAAAAGAGTGTCATAGAAACCCACCAAACTTCAGGACTTCCCACCTTCAACTCAAAATTCTACTAGACCTCGTGTATCTATTTTAGGTAACTAGGGAAGAAAACAAGCAATTGAAATGTGTCTTGAAGCTTTCCGAATCAAAATGAGCCACTATTTTTGGGCAAATGAACCTTCGCCTTCATGTTCAGCTCATTTACGCGACAGTTTCAAACCCATATCAGAATTTCACCAACTTAACTTCCTGTATAGCTATAGTTCTCTGCCCCAAGAATATCTGTTGTTCAATTTCTGCAACTCGAAAAAAATCCAGAAGTTAATTTTCTGAAGGTATCAACAGTATCATTTCACTTGCTTACCAAGTCCATTACAATACTTCAACCGAATTTTCCTCATTATGTTTCCTTCATCAGAGGCACGTGTCACTATTTTCCAGGCTTTTTTTTACAGCGTTCATTTCTCTCCGCACATTTGCCTACCAAGGATCACACGAGAATAATTCAAAAATAAATTTTCAACTACGGATAATTTCACCGATCTCAACGAGTCATCGCTTTTTATTTTTCTTGGACGCTTCAAAGAAACGCAGTGCAAGCCTATCTCGTCCATCCGAGAACACAAGGCCTAAGCAATTGGGAATGACGACTCGCTCCGGGGGCGGTACACGCAGTACAGTGGGGGAGGAAAATCACACCCCCCTCTCTTCGGCCCGAAGAGAGGGAAGGATGTCCACCACTCACTCGCTAGTCTCACTATACCTTCGACCAACCCCGCGCAGAAAACAACCACCCCTCCCTTAATTCGAGGTAAATCTGCAAAATTTCTTCGCCATAAAAAACGCACACTCGCCCAAAGAAAAAGAAGGAAACCAATGCGCGAAAGGCACACGATCATGATGATGATGACGACGAAACAAACGTAAAAGAACAAAACAAAAACAAAAAAGAACCATGGCGCACCAATTCCGGAATTTCCTTTTCTTCTTCTTCTCCAGCAACGTGTCTCTCGCTCTCTCAACACACACACATATCGCCCATCATCATCAAAAGCAAAACTAATCTTTAAAAAACCCCCTCCGTCAGTCCGACCGGCTGGAAGAACGACTCCGACTGCGTCCGTTCTTTCTTGCGGGCGGGGATCTGGACAAAAGCACATACACACACACGCATGAAAATATTTAAAATATTTTCAAAATACTCAAGCAAGACTTCATTTTTTTTTTAAATAAATAAATACCTTGAGCGAGAATCACGACTTGCAGGAGACGAGACCCCCGAAGGAGGACTCCTACTTTTGCCCACTCGTCGCTTGGGCGGCGGCGAACGAGACGACCTGGACCTACTCCGACTGCGACGTCCACCACCACCCCGACTGCCTGACTTGTTCCTTGACGACGAAGACGGTGGTGGCGGCAAGGGGGACCTAGACGGACTTCTCGAGTCCTCCGATGACACAGACCTCGAGCGGGACCGAGATCTCGGCGGCACGGGCGGCGGCGAAGACCTCCTGCGTTTCCGCGGCGGCGGTGTGCGAGACCGGGAACGAGACAACGGCGACCTAGACCCACTACCAGAAAAGAAAAATTTTTGAAAAAAAAGAGAGGATAAACATTAAGAAACGCAAGATTTGGCATTCCATCAGAAAGATTTACACTCTTCTCTTCACAGTCGAACCCGGATAAGTAGAAGAAGATCAAGTAGGTTCTCAGGAAGTGGCACGGAGTAGTAGTAGTAGTAGTCGAGGCGACGCCGACTCATCATTGATCATTGATCACACGTAATCACTGATCACACGACGATCAACATTTTCTCGGCGAGTCGTCGTCTCTCGAAACAAACGCACGAGAGACACGCCCTGAAAGTTGCCGGAATTTTTCAAAAAACCAAAAATTTCATTCTCCCTCATGTCCTCTCTCTTTTCGTAAAACTACCCCGTGCAATATAGCGGCTTCATTCAAAGCAACTTAGTCTCTTCTTACGGAATTTTTTTTTTCCTTCCTCTCGTATAATACTGTGGTGTCCTGGGATTTTTATTTCTCCCTCTCTCTCACCTGCGACGTTTCGAGTCTTCGCAATCATAAGCATAATGGCCTCGAATCCCACAACGATAGCACCGATCCGTCGGATTAAACGGCTTTAGGCGCCGACTACTGCTTCGAGAGCCGCCTCGGGACCGTGGCGCCTTTCCCGTCGAAATTTCCACGCGAACTCGTCGTCCACCGATCCTCCTACACAAAATATGAAGAACACAAAGCGTGAATACAATCGAAAATCTTCAAGTTGGACTTCAAGGGACAAGCATTTTTCTATGGGGAAAAGTGAAACGAATCACGA
The DNA here is from genome assembly GCA_905338405.1 of Notodromas monacha. Taxonomy (NCBI): domain Eukaryota; kingdom Metazoa; phylum Arthropoda; class Ostracoda; order Podocopida; family Cyprididae; genus Notodromas; species Notodromas monacha. The sequence continues at coordinate 278,469 of CAJPEX010000020.1, read as the reverse complement.
GAAATTGTAATAGGTGATGTTCTGGGCCTTAAATTGTTTCTCAAATAAGATGCTGCACTTGGTGGAAAGGGTTCATTTGCACAATCGGTCTTTCACTTACATATGTCCAGCATTTCATACTGATGGAAATGAGCTTAAGAAAGATTTACAAGCATTGAAATTCAATGAAGAGACCCTTTCTGAAATCTTAAAAGGATCAAGATAAAATGTTGGCCTTATATGATTTCTCATCAAAGATGCTCTCTAAATTGTTCATTCAACTAAACCTCATACAGAAACAAGCTAAAGACCTTGTGCTCTAAATTCATTTTTTACTGATATTTTGTTTTCAATGTCAGGGAATGAATGGGTGTATGCATGCATGTAAGATGTCCAGTTGTATTTTGTGGATTGTATTTTCTCTTATTTTTGTCATCAATTTGTGCTCCATTTCCTGCTCTGCAGTGATTAAATTTCATTGAGTGAATTTGGGTTGGGTAGGGAGGGGGTTTGGAGGTGGAAAACTTGATTGAACCTTGTGAATCCTGAAAAGCGGCAAATGAAGTGTTCTGTTCATTCATTCTGTTCACTTACATTTGTATTGCTTTTATATTTCCCGTGTCGAAAAAACAAGAGCCAAATGGCATCCAAAAACTCCTAGATACGGGAAGTAAAGGAGGAAAGCCTTCGAGTTAAGGAGGGCTTCGAATGCATTGTTATTGAGAGAATTCAGACCAGGACTTGAAACCAAATACGAATTAAGAAGGCTATACAACGAAGTTTTCAGGCCTCTTCGCATTCATCTTGAAAGACGTTACAGCAGAAAGAAGCCAATGAATTCGCGACGCATCCCGAATTTCTCGAGATAACTTTCAACACACACAAGCCACTGAACACTTTCCAAATCAACTCCGACAGAAAATATCTCACTCACTTCCCATCCAAGTTACGAACAGCGTCTTCTGCATCACGTAGATCATCAAACTCGATGAACGCGAACCCGGGAGGGTTCCTAGCGACCCAAACGTTGCGCAGATTCCCGTAATACCCAAACGCGGATTCGATCTCATCCTTGGACGTGCTCGGACCTTCGAAAAGGAGTATCAATTTCTTCCTCACTTGACACATCGCACAAAATTCCACTCTAACATTATACTCACTCAAATCGCCAACATACACTTTCGTCTCGGACGACCCACGGCCTCGGGACATAATTGAAAGAGACGAAAACAAACAAACCGAAATTAAACCTGCAGACGAAATAGAAAAACACATCATGTACTCAATCAACGAGGGAGAAGGGTAAGAAAATAAACACTCGCAAGTTTCAAATCAGTTCAGTCCTGTTGTTCTCAGTACAGTATTCGACAAAGATGGAACCCTTCCCTCACTTTATCTTTAACCGATCCGAGTTCAGCCCATAATCAAAATTAAACAAAGCATCTTCCACTCACACACACACACTCCATCGACACGTATGTCACCCAAAAAGCGATCACAATCAAAAATCAAATACCCTTCGTCGAGAGAAGTAACGTAACAAAATTAACCTTTCGAAAACGAATCCACCAATTTCCTTAAAGTCCTCGAAAACATGTGTCACAGAAAAATGAGCTCATCGAACCACCACAGTTTCGCACAGCTTCCACTCTTTCGGATCTCAACAACTACTTGTCGGTCCTTTCACACAATCAAGTCGAAAGTCATCATTCGTCAAAGAATTCTACGCCGGTGCGTTATTTTTTTTTTCGATCTCAAATCTACCGGAACTCGGATCTGACCATTCCATCATGCGTAGTACGGTATGTATATGTGTGTACACTGCGATTCGCCGATTCTTTGTCATCTTCGTGCTCCTTTTAGCCAATCCAAGAGAAATCGTCAGCTGATCTGCGCTCGGATTCTTCATTCTCTTCTGGTTCATTGACGCAGACGCAGTCATTCACGTGAGAAACAAACTCAGCTTCACGTTCCCGACGGAATTCCAAGAAGCAAATCGGACACTTAAAGTCACAGTGCTCGTCTTCGAAATGGCGGTCCATCGCCGCAGTTGTTTGCCCTCCAACAGGAAAGGCCATGTTGCAGATCGGACAAAACACGGGCCTGCACAAGATAACCCCCCATTAAGGAATACTTTACAACAAACGAACAACTTTGAAAGACAGATAATTTTTCTTACACGTCCGGTTCAGATTGACCCACATTGGCACGCGTTAATCCGGCAGCAATTTCAGCTCCAACACGCGCAGCTTCCACCCCTGCAGCAGCTGCTTGTCTGGTGGCATGAGCAGCATTGCGCACAGCTTCATCAGTTGCTCGCATTGCCGCAGCAGCAGACTGATTCACAGCGTCCATCGCATTTCTGGCAGCCTGTTCTGCATCAGCTTGCATCGCTCTCGGCGCACGCTGAAGAATACAATTGGAAAAAAAAGAAAAAAATCTTCAATTACAGTACAAAAGCTGGTTCATACGCCCATTTTTAAAATACACACGCGACCCAAAATATCATCCTCTCAAACACATGCTCACTCGACAATTGCAAACAGGAAATTTACAACACAACGTGCGGCCTTGAGGCAGAATGAACCCTGATTATAGGAAGATTAGCTAAAAGATACAGTGGAACCTCTTCAAGTCAAACTTCAAGGGATCAGCAAAAAACTCAAGTTGGGGAGGTTTTTCGGTTTGGGAAAAAACCATGTATGTCCATGGAAAAGAATTATAATGGTGCTTTGGTTAACATATGCCCTGGTTCGGGTTTGGGTCTCAGCTGCCTTGAATGACAAACCCAGACTTGGTTTCAAAACTTTGGTTACATCATATGTGAATAGGTTATATTTTTTCTAGCAAAAGCCTGTGCTTCCCTGTCCAACACAATTTATCTTGTTGATGCATTGATCAAAAGTGCTGATCTGAAATTCTGCTAGAAAAACTATACAATTCCGAACTTCTGATTGTTAAAAATGGTTTCAAGGGAGCCAGAAAAAAACTTCTTGAATCTTTTAATGTCAGAATTTTTCAAGATGCCCAGGACTCAAACACTTCTCAACTATCTTGAAAAATTAAAATTTTTGGAGGGCTGTTGTCCTTAATTGAGTTTCTCTTTTACTTCAACAACTAAAGTTCTTGAATTCTATGCCCAGTAATCATTTCTGAAGAAACCATTTCTCGACTTTCAATGTTTTGGAACCGATCAAAATTATTTCTGTACTTCAAGGGAGAATGTGATTTGGTGAACAAACTTTGCTCAGGGATGGATCAAGTTTGTACATCAAAACCAAAATGTGGAGGAAATAGGAATTTGTGTTATTCTAGGTCTGAAATTGCTTCTCCAATGATAACTAACTCACTGGAGGCAAAAGCTCATTTGTCCAATTAGTCTGACTTCCTTTCAAACTAAATTTTTATTGCTTTTATATTTTCTGCCTGAATAAGAAAAAAAAATAGAAGAAAATTCGAGTTATGGAGGTTCAAGGAGAAAAGCCATTTGAAGTTCGGGAGGTTTTTCAATGCATCAGGTGACTTGGAATCACCTGATTCATAAGCATTGGTCGTACAGGTGGACGATTCAGTCGGAAACACCCAGGGGCAAGAAGTGGTCTGTAGACTCCAAATGAAGGACGAAGAAGAGGTCGCACCATGACAGGATCACGGGCAACACCACGCTAAGGGAATTCAGACAGGATTTTTGAAAAAAATTCGGCATAGGGAAGTTCGAGTTATCGAGGTTCAACTGTATGAAATACAAAAGGTGCTTTTCTCGATATCCACATTTATTGAATGTGTGGAAATCGAGAAAATGTCGCAACGTCTTCCTGACCGGACAAGCGCCGATTTCCCATGGCGGAGTCATTGGGAATGACGGACGAAGATGGTCCCATGGCACGGGATTTCTCGGTCTTGCCAACAGCCCGCCGAAGGGGTTCTAGGAATGCCAATCAACCGAAAATGTGTCACTATAAAATCTACCCAACACGAAAAAAGCAGGCAGAAAGAAAAAAAACTTAGAATAACCTGATGCAAAGGAATCGGTCGAACAGCAGGACGATTCGGTGGGAAAAACCCAGGGGCAAGAACTGGTCTGTAGACTCCATATGTTGGATGAAGAGGATGCACCGTGACGGGCTCAGGGGCAACACCGTGCATGAATGCAGCGTGAGGACGAGACATTTCCGGGATCGGAGCAGGAAATGGATAACAATTCTGAGCAGGTGGTTCCATACGACGAGTCATTTCCGGGATAGGCGCAGTTGCTGCTGCTTCTCCTTCTTCTTCTTTTTCGGCAACGGTTTCGTCTTTGCTTTCCTCAGTCGTATCGACTGCTTGTTGAACTTCTAGTTCTTCTTCTTTCACCTCCTCAGGTTCATCGGATTTCTCCACCTCAGCCTCAACGTCAACTTGCGAAGAATTCGCGATCGGAGTAGGTTCCGAGTCCACGGACATCATACTGGTTGTCATCGCATTCTTCACCGCGGTCTCTACCACTGAAGTGATCGCAGGAACAATCTTTTCCACGAGTCTTTCAGCCGCATTCTCCTCGGACACCGGAGACGTTTGCGAAGAAACGCTGCGTTCCACGGAATCACGAGTGTCAGTGTCGATTGACAAGACCTTGGGAGCTGGCACTTTGGCGACGTCGTCTTCGTCAAGCAAGTAACCCATCACCTTGGGATGCATATCTCTGACAATTTGGAATTCCGGCGCGTCGGATTCCATCAATTGGCGGAGGTAACGGTCCACGTTACTGCGACGATTGTGGTGTATCACGCCGACAGTAGCGATCACTTCCACGTTCTTCTTGTTCTGTTCTTGAAGATTCTGGACAGTGCGCTCAAGAACACGGACCTTAGCGTCCTGGAGAAAAAACGATGCTTAATTTTTTCTCCCGAAGGCTCTCTAAATTCTCTCTGGAAATGAAATTTACCATTTCGTCGTTCATGGCTTTCAGCAACTCGTCGGAACTTTCTCGAACAAACTTCAGCTCATCCTTGATGACATTCAGCTCCGATTCCTTCCTTTCAATCAATTCTTGCAGAACTTCAACCTCGGCTACCTTATTTTTCACGTAGTCCACTACAGGATTGTTCTTGATTCCAGGGAACTCGCTGATACTTGCCAAGCCAGTTTTAGAAGCCCGACTGACGAAATCTGTCACAGCGTCAAATTCTTCTTTGTTCACTTTAAAAGCGGCAATTTTCGAGAGCAAAGGCTCATCTGATGAACCACCAACGGCCTGGAAGGAAATAAAAATTGATCAGAAGTCTTGGTCTCGAAATTCCTCTAACTCACCTGCTCAACAGAGTCATAATCAGCATGGATCTTCCTCAGACTTTCTTTCAGACAATGCTCCTGATCCGTGAGCTCACGAACTCGTTCCCGCAGTTTCTGCACGATGCAATGACAATGGGATTAATCCTGCACAGCTTTGGAGGTTTTCGGCGAAATTGCTTACTTGAAGGTCATCCGCCATAGCTTCGTTGATGACTGCTGCAGCCTTGTCCCTCGTGCTTTCAGCCAATACTGTTTCCAACGAAGAAATGCGACGCTTCATCTCAGCACAATCTTGGCATCCCTACAGAGAAACGGTATTATCAAGATGAATGAAGGATAAATTTCCGTGGTCTTAGTGGACGAACCTCAATGATAGAGGTCTTCATCGACGAGCTCATAGCCTTATTTTCCACAAAAATCTGGAACGTTTCGCTCCTGCCAATAATGTCGCCGTCCTCCGACACATAACAGAACTGATAATACGTCTCTTCATCCGCCAACAAAACGGAAAGCTTCTCAGCAGCGAAGATTTTCTTATGCTCCTTGCGCGATTGGCTATGGCCTGATTTTAGTCTCAGTTCAGCATTCCCTTCTTTAGCCCAGTGAAAGCAAATAAAATCGTGGATCGAGCACCAGGGAACTTTGAAAATCGCGATGCGATCACCATTACGCATTTCAACGTTGTCCCCGAGATTGAAATAACATGTGATGTCCTTCCCTTTGATATACGCGTCCGCGACATCTTGGAATGTTACCTAGTGAATGGAATAGCGTGAAAGAAGATTTACTACGACTTTGTCGGAGTTGACATTACCTCATCAGGGTCAACAGATCTTGGTCTATCGAACGTCCCCGCACCTTCGAATTCATCATCAATCTTCACGATGCTACTCTCATCCGAACCCACTACTGAAGTCTGATGCGAGCTCTGCTCTGCCGCCATCCTACTACTGTATATCACTTTCAACCGTCACAGTTTTCTGAAAAAGAAAAAATGAATGTCTCATGCTAGCAGATTCCACAGAGATAACTCGAACACTGCGCAAGGAATCCGAACAACTTTGCGGCACGGACCGGGTACCGAAACTGAGCACATGATGCAATACCGATGAATCAACACTTCCTCAACTCGCCGCGCGCCGATAGAAGTCCTTGTGCGTCGCATCCAGAACACGAGTAGCCGCCATGACACAAGATCCACTATACTTTCGCGACATCTAGATAGCACTGAATAAACCGCAATCAGACCATGCTTTGATTTCCTGTTCAGGTCAACAGGGGTTTGCGAATTTGGGGCAATTATACTGCAATCTGCAAGCAGTTGTTATCAGATGGTTCCTCCTTTCAGAGCTACTACTTCCCTTTGATGAACTAGACACTTCCTACCATCACATCAGGTATTCGTCAGTGATTCATCACGGAATCCCATCAATGCTGATCAGTTCATGCAGTAAGAGCGCCTGAGACAAGAATAACAAACACCAGGGATTTCGGGAGGAATACACAAGGGGTTTTATTGTTTGAGTTCAATAGGAGCTCTTGTCAAATAAGAAGGTCGGTGATCAACACTCGGTGCGCGTAGATTCGGATTGGGAGATTCGGGTTTTCAAAAGAGGTCTTTCTCTGTTTGCAGTTCTGACGAGACTCAGCTCCCTGGCTAGCCTCGCCGGTTGACATGGCCGGCGGGTGCTTCGGGAGTCGAGGACGCTGTGCGCGCCAAACTAGGGAATAGTAGAGGGGGCGGCGTCTAGAGGTCGCTGGCCCTTACTATGCGATGGCCAGGAAATGCAACAGAAATTCGGGAACTGACAAGGTCCCGACCGGGGTGATGCCGACGCCGCGCATCGCATGTCTTTCCTTGGTTGGACATTCCTGTACGTATAGGTTATGTTAGATTAGGTGAGGTTAAATTCAGTTAGGTTAGGTTATGTTTAATTCAATTAGGTAAGGTTAGGTTATGTTGAATTATGTTAGGTTACGTTAGGTTAGGTTAGATTAGGTTAGGTCAGGTTAGTTTAGGTGGGCTGTAAACCTTTTTCATCATTTGTACAGGGGAATGTCCATCCAAGGAAAGACAGGCGATGCGCGGCGTCGGCATCTCCCCAGTCGGGAAAATGTACATGCCCAGAAATTCTGGTGAAATCAATGACTGTAATGTATTTCAAGCTCTTACCAGTTCTTTCCTTGCATTAAAGATATACCAAATGAACAAATTATTCTGGTTTACCCCAACCCATCTGCAAACCAAGTCAAGTAGTATCCTTATACACAATTGGGGATTGGAAATAGAGCCAAAACTTGGAATGCAGAAAACAAAAACGTGGAAACCTTTCATACATGGGCCAGATGCTTCCCGAAAATAACGCAATAATTTGCTCAACAGGAGAAATTGAAGAGTCTCATGAGCATCAATCTCAATTTTTTTCTTTCTCGCAGTCCTACGAAAGGTACTGAAATAGGAATCGCAAAAATATCTGCAGTTTGCGTCCGGAAAATACGCTTTCTTGGCCGTTAACTGATTTCATTGAGTCATCGAAATGAAGATATTGAAAATAATGGTGACATGCAGAGACCGTGGGTCCTGAATCTCTGCTGCTCACCTTCCACAGTCAATGCTCGGAGCAGTGCATTCCTGAAACAGAGGTATATGATGTAACCTTTTCAAAATACTATTCTCAAAAAGAAAATAATACATGAAATACCCAATAATCCTTCCATACATCTGGATAAGAAAAACAAACCAGCAAAAAAGGCTTAAACTAGAGTTCCCCAACCTTTTTGGGTCCACAGACCAAAAAATTTCCATAAAAAAATTTTGCGGACAGGCAAATTTCCCAACATTGTCTGTGGATTGACAAAGTTTTATAAAATCTTCGCAGATTTAAAGAAGTGCAGCTTGAAAGACTCCATGTCAGGTATTTAAAAATTTTATACTTTTTGCATGAATTGAATAAAAAACCAATGAACTCCTGTAGCTACAGTCAAATACAGTATGTTAATAAATCAGAAAGATGGGCTTGGAGGTTTCCCAGAATGAAAAAGTTGAAATTACTTATTTCAGCTGATGAAAATTTGCATGAGAGGTTATTATGAGAAAATCCCAATAACATATTTTTTGTCAGATAATTTCAACCCCCATTGTCTTTCAAAAATTACACATAAAGACGACAAAATTCATTGCTGAGTTTGATACATTTATTATGCGGCAGAAAATGTCTCGCGGACCAGCAAAAAATGCCTGCATTCTGGCGCAAGTCCGCAGACAACATGTTGCGGTACGCGAACACCGGTTTGAACTGCGCATCGAATGAATGTACTGTATTCTCACAACTACCGTACTACTGCATATTCTGCATTACAATTAAGAAGTTATCCATAACTTTAGCGACCATATGGCTTTCTCAAGAGTAACTCCGTCACAGGCACTTCTGTTGCCAATGCGAAGTATATTAGGTTCAGCCACAGCATTTGCACAGCCTGCTCATCAGCAGGAAATACTCGTATTCATTATAAACATCAGACAGCATGGCTTGACCCTGCATTAAAATTAGCGACAATCGCTGATGGCTCAAGCACCAAGAAAAGCAAGAATGAGAGCAACGATGTTCATGGCCGATTAAAACTGAAAAAATATAGCAACACTGTCTTGACGAATGCGACACAACATTACGGCTTTGACGATGCTTGAGAAGTTGCCTTCAGTGAGAATAATATCAGATCCTTCTTTTTCAGCAACATCAGTTCCCGAGATATTCTGAAGATAGCACATGATCGTCATGCTACTATTCACAAATATAAACTTACACGAATGGGCCTGATTTGAGGGCATAAGACTTCTCTGAGGAAGCTGAGGCCAGGGCCGGATTAAACCACATTTTGGCCTGATGCTGCACAAAAAATGGGCCTAATTCTCCTTTGCAATAAAAAAGCATAATTTTTTGAACACCAGCAAAAAATCACTTCAGAAAAATGTTGAGGCCACCAAAGGCTTTTTGAGTGGGAACAGCAGTGACAAATTTTATCCTGTCAGGCAGCAAGGCATGGTTGGAATTGAAATCTTTGATTGAATTTTCTCCTGGCTATGATTCCTTGTCACTGCATCTTCCTGTTTCTGGCCATATTGGGCATGATTTCCTTTTTCTATGCAGAAATGATTGTGGGCTCTCAACTGATTTTCATCTCCTGCATCTGGTTTCCTCTTCAATGGTTTTTATATGTGCAAGGTGCTGAAATTGATTTCTTGGTGCCTGATTTTTTTCATCTTGAAAACTTTTGCCTCTTTCCTGTTTTTGCCAGAGTTTCATAATTTAAAAAAATTTGGATTTCCCAAATTGAGAAATTTTTTCAAATTCTCCAGGGGC
>CAJPEX010000020.1:199866-268654 GCA_905338405.1 Notodromas monacha | reverse complement strand
CACATTCACCCGCAATCGATCATGCAGTGTTGCAGACGGCTCATGCGAATATACGGATTGTAATTGAAGCTCGCTGACATTGCGTAAAGGCATCTGAGAAATGAAAAGAGGTCAAAGAGTGCAGTCTTGATTCAGCAGCTAGTACTGTACTGTCATCAAAACCAAAAGGCTCAAAAACGGAAGAACAACGCAGATGCACAGGTATCATAGGATTCATAGATTTGTCAGGGCATGCCAAACACAACAATCATCATTTGCAAAAGAACCCAGAAGGTTGATTCGAATCAAGCCTACTCGAGAAAATAAATTGTAGGCAGACCGAAACATTCGTGCCAGGCTTCGGCAAATATCCAAATGCAAACATAATCGGTGTGCATCCGTCATTGGAACCATGGCAATTGGCATCAAAACGCGGTTTATGGCATTGAGAAAGCTCGCAAGACTGCATAAAAGAACCACTGCCGATGACTTCCTCGTCTCAATGACCGTGATAAAACCGGTACATAATTCTTGGCTCCGTCCAAGACTGATGCGAATTATAATCTCGATTATTCTTCCATGAGGTTCCGCGAGCCACCCATTTAATCGAACATCTGAACATTGCCACTTGTATTGCACGAAAGCATAAGTACATTCCAAAAGCGTCGAATAGAGATCTGCATTTCCAAGTCGGAACAGCGCGATTAACATGGAGGTTCGATCACACACGCGACTTAGTAAGCTGGAGCACTTACATCCTAGTGTGACATCTAGCGGACAATCCCCGGAAACCAACCTGGTAGTCCAGAGAGCCCACACACTGAAGCTTATCGGATGAAGGATCAGCGGAGGTTTGGGAGCGACGCAACGAGACTGATCAGTGGTGTTCATTCTGTCTTGACTTATTCTTGACCCGACAATATCTGCCTTTAATCCTGACCGTTGTTTGACTCTGTGCTTCGTCGTGATTATTAAATTATTGTACCTGAAAGGTGTGCTCGAAGTCATTTCCCCAACAACAACTCTTACTGGGGGCTAGAGCCACTTCTGTGATCGACCACACCTGGTACCCGACGGAGACATGGTGCGCAATACCAAAAATTCCAAAGCAGCCGCGGCAGCTGCTGAGGAGATTGCCGAACGTTTGGAACAGCAGAGGATGCCTGACACGGATCGCCCCGACAATCGCCAGAAGGAGACCCCCACCCCTCGACATGACGCTACTCCAGCGCCCCCGTCTACAGGTCACTCCGACTCGAGCGTATGGGAATCTTTGCCACTCGCAACCCTCAAATTCCTGGCCGACACCTATTGTCTCGGTCATCCTGGCAATCGCTCCAAGGCCGAATACGCCGCCCAGCTGGAGCGGTTTCAAATACTGCTCTTGGCACTTGCTACGTCTCCTGTCCAACAGAACATCATCTCGTCCCAGCCGGACCAAGCCCTCATCGCATTCGACAAGAATGCTACCTTGGCCCCTTGTCTTCAACCCCAGGCAAAACGCTGGTACTCCGAGCCCTACGACCTGCCCAAGCAACAGGACAACAAGGAGTTCAAAGATTTCGCCATGCGGCTCCGCAACGCGTTGAAGATCGACCACGTTGACAAGGAAAATCAGGTTCGTTGCCTTCTTAACAACACTCTTCCCCTGATCCAGATCTCCGCCAACCGGCTGTATCGTGAAGGGGCAACCGATTTTGAAACGCTGGTCGTGGCCATCGCCCGATCACATCCGACCCCGCACCTCGATTGCCTGGAGACCTTTTGTCAGATGACCCCAATGACCGGGGAAAGCTACATCAGTTTCTCCGGACGACTGCGGGACCAGTATGAGTCCTGTCTTCAGTTCCCGCCCAAACTTACAAAAAACGGAACCCCGTTCATCGAGTACACTATGGAACAACTGATGAACATTTCCGACGGGGGACTCAAGGAAAAGCTCTGCGAAGAATGGCTCAAGAACAGGGATCTCTCCTGGTTGGACTTTGTTGCCTGCGCAGAACGATACCGCTTCCTTCGGTGGTTTTTCAATGGTTGGGTAAACGTGGTCTGCTAACGGAGTATGTTGTTCACATCCCCACTATAGCGATTCCACTCCACCCGCCGTGCGCCCTTTTCGGCAATCCGCAGAACGCAACGCCCCCTTTGCGCAAATTGTTGACCGATACTTACGCGATGGGATTCTCGAACTGGCCGAATCCCCATATAATTCACCCGCGTTCGTGATACCAAAACCGGGTTCTAAACCAGACGACCCACTTGACAAACGCTGGCGAATCGTTGAAGATTATCGCAAACTTAACAAACTGGTTGTGTCCGATAATTACCCTACTCCGAGAGTGCAAGAACTACTCGACGCGCTGGGGAGAAACAATGCATACTTTTGTATGTTGGATTTGCATTCTGCCTTTCACCATTTGCCAATAGCACACGCTGACCGGCCGAAAACAGCTTTTACAACGCCTCGGGGTCAGATGCAATATAAAGTCTTGCCGTTTGGCCGTAAAACCGGACCAGCACTATTTCAACGAGCAATTAATTCCATCTTGCGCCAGCATCTCTTCCTCAGGTGCCTTGCTTACGCCGATGATGTCATTGTGTTTGGTGAATCTTTCGAAGCGTTATGTACTAATCTGAGAGCAGTCCTTAAGACCCTGTGCAGGGCAGGAGCCGCCATCAACATCCTGAAATCTAAATTCCTTGCGCAGAAGATAATGTTTCTTGGTCACGAGATTGATCAAACAGGTACCCGGCCCGCCAAGAAAAACGTCAAAGCGGTCCGGAATTATCCTCGCCCAGAAACCACGCGCCAGATGCAGAGGTTCCTAGGTATGGCAACCTACCTGCGCTCGCACCTGCCAATGAATTTTGCCAAACAGGAACGTGTTCTTCGCTCCATCATCCCAAAAAAACCGGCTATCCGTTTACACTGGAACGCTACAGCGGATCACGCATTCCAGTTTATCAAGGAAAAACTGGCCGAAACCACGAAACTGGAACGTATCGACCCCGAATTGCCCCTGGAGGTTCATTGTGACACGTCGGCTTCCTCCTTGGCGCGGTTCTTGTCCAACGGGACCCACAAGACCAGCCCAGAATCATTGCATATGCTAGTCGGGTTTTGACCGATACAGAAACCAGGTATACCAATTCAGAACGTGTTACTTGCTATTGTGTGGAGTGTGACCCAAAAATTTCGCCATTATTTAGAGTACCGTAGGTTTACAGTGAGTACTGACCATAAAGCCCTTTTAGGCAATCTGCAGACAGAGAGATTGATACGCCTATGCCTGATTTTTTTCATCTTGAAAACTTTTGCCTCTTTCCTGTTTTTGCCAGAGTTTCATAATTTAAAAAAATTTGGATTTCCCAAATTGAGAAATTTTTTCAAATTCTCCAGGGGCTTATTTTTCCTGTGGGCCTAATGCTGCAGCATCAATAGCACCCACCTTAATCCGGCCCTGGCTGAGGCAGTAAAATCAAAAACAATTCATGACAATTCTTTCTTTAGTAGTTTGACGGTGTTACATCTTTCTCCCTGCACATTTCATCACAGCATTTTGACTTCCAGTAACAATACGATCACGAGTACAACGCGAATGAAGTCAAAATGTGGAATGTATAGAAGCCTCACGATCCAAGATAAGCTACAAAAAAAATGAAACATAATAAGAAAAACGAAATTCTAGATCTTGACAAAAAAAATCCATAAAAACCGGGGAACAAAATGTTCGTGTATCGTCTGAACATGAATTTTCCGTTAGAAATACGCACTTCACAATCCGCGCGGTAACCTAACGTCTGAACGCTCAGGAGGAATAAGAGCAAGAAAAAACTAACCATTACGAATCCAACGTCGGCGTTCTTCAAAACAGATCCAATATTGGTTGGTAAAATTTCCGGCACTTGTACAGCAGCGAAGACTTACCGATTTTCGCTTATTTTGGAATCAATGATGCCTTTGAGAATGGAGCAATTTTTCCTTGAGTGCAGCGTGGGCCAACACCCACTGCTTTGGCCAAACATTATCGATCAATTGTTGCAATGTCGTCTGGCCAGATGCATAATGTAAACGCCGATTGAACTTGCCGTCAAGAATCAACAAAGGATCTCTTGATTTTATGACACCACATTCACCCGCAATCGATCATGCAGTGTTGCAGACGGCTCATGCGAATATACGGATTGTAATTGAAGCTCGCTGACATTGCGTAAAGGCATCTGAGAAATGAAAAGAGGTCAAAGAGTGCAGTCTTGATTCAGCAGCTAGTACTGTACTGTCATCAAAACCAAAAGGCTCAAAAACGGAAGAACAACGCAGATGCACAGGTATCATAGGATTCATAGATTTGTCAGGGCATGCCAAACACAACAATCATCATTTGCAAAAGAACCCAGAAGGTTGATTCGAATCAAGCCTACTCGAGAAAATAAATTGTAGGCAGACCGAAACATTCGTGCCAGGCTTCGGCAAATATCCAAATGCAAACATAATCGGTGTGCATCCGTCATTGGAACCATGGCAATTGGCATCAAAACGCGGTTTATGGCATTGAGAAAGCTCGCAAGACTGCATAAAAGAACCACTGCCGATGACTTCCTCGTCTCAATGACCGTGATAAAACCGGTACATAATTCTTGGCTCCGTCCAAGACTGATGCGAATTATAATCTCGATTATTCTTCCATGAGGTTCCGCGAGCCACCCATTTAATCGAACATCTGAACATTGCTACTTGTATCGCACGAAAGCATAAGTACATTCCAAAAGCGTCGAATAGAGATCTGCATTTCCAAGTCGGAACAGCGCGATTAACATGGAGGTTCGATCACACACGCGACTTTTAGCCAGAAAAAATATAATTTTCAATTATTGTAAATAAGGGTGGTCATGTCTTACCGCTGCTGTCCTCTATCCACCAAACGTTCATGCTCCTCAATTGCTTTAATACCGACATCTATGACTGTTACACAAATATTTTCTTAAGAACATATTTCAAGAGGATTGAAATTTGCTTGCATTTTCTTACTACAATATGAATGAAACATCATAATGTTTGCTGTACAAGTGATGTGGTGGGTCCAATGTATGCTACTATGCTGTCCTGTAATGCAGTTGAAATAAAAATAAATTGGAAACAATAAGTTTACACATTTCATTTATGCCAGGACCTAATAGAGGCAGGCGTTTGCACAACAGCGCGAAAAAGGATCATGTATTATTTAAATTGAATTTCAGTGAGACAGCCAAATTTTGAAATTTTAGCCCCAGAACATTTGGCCTCAAAAAAAGTTGGGTAACTCAACTTCGATTAGCTAACCAATGGATTTTTCTTGCAGAACAAGAGTTTTTTTAACCAAAAGGGGGGGGGGGTATTTGTCCACTGTATGGCATCCTTATTCGCAATACTGTAATCGCTTTCTTCCCTCATTCTGTGATTGTTGAAAAAAAAGGTGCATTTCCTCTCAGGCTCAAATGCAGCTCTGTATATAAAGAGTATTGGTGATTAAAAATATGAATAAAACTGTACCCACTAACAAAAAATTAAATGCTGAATATTTTCCAATTTTGCGGATGCATGAGTTCCATTTTTAGCTGAATGCAGGTTTTTCTTGGCCGGTATAGATATATACAGTATATACAGATACAGTAGGAAGGAAAATTTGACAGCTCCTTAATTCTCAATATACATGTTTGAACCTCAAATGCTCTACGAATACTGTATTCATTATACTACTTGGATAATATTTTCAAGTGTCGGCATTACTAACACACGTACAGTGTTCGTTTCCTCTTAGGATGCGTATTGCATTTGAATATTTTTCCTACTATGATTTGCATATATATTCAAGGGATTTGATCAGGCTGAAATACATCAGGTGCATGGTTTATAAACCCCTAGCCTTGAATAAGAAGAAACACAACCTGAAAATATTCCGTTTTGGTCTATGCGTTTTTACAGGAAATATAAATTTTAAAATTCATAAACTTTTTCCATTTATTATTCAAATCATCAAATGTCAACTACAGTATTCTAATATTGTGCCTCGGATGCTGGAAATGCTACCCAACTCTCCTTTACCACAATAGTCCTACCAAGGTAGTTTTTATCCTGGATGGGAAAAAACCTACAAAATATTATCATAAAATGGTGCTCTAATTTAATATACATGGTGGCATATGTTTTTCCAGGAGGTATAGCATTGATTAATACAGACAGTTAGACAGAATCCATTACCTGGTTGTGCGGTCAATCCTAAAAATAAATCCATTTCAAGGAAGAATCTATTGTTGCACTGAGCTGGATCAAGAATCTCAGAACTACAACAAACTGAGACGTACACAACACCAGAATTAAATGAAAATTCATCTGAACAACAATGAAGACATTTCAAAGGCTAAAAGAACAAAACCCAGCAGATCTTGTATGTGACATTTTCACATAGCCCATGACCGTTGGAGGTGCCAACAAAATTTGTGTAACTAGCCTGGTTGGAGACTGAGGTAATTGAGCAATATAAGCTCCATGATTTTATTCCCATGCAAATCCATTATGAAATGATAAACACAGAAAACCATAACAAATTACCAACACAAATTTAACTAAAGAACAATTTTTACAGAATACAATAACAAATATGGTAGAATCTGCTCAATAAGCTAGAAAGAGCAAATTTCCCTCAGAACCAACACAAAGGAACTCCAATCACTGTTCCTTTTGGACTCAAGACCAACAGAAATGGGATGTTCATGCCCACAAATTGAACTTTGTGCAATTATTTTATTGATATATCAGTACAGAATTCACTCTAGTACCACAAAACCTCATGTAAGACAACCTCAATTTTTGAGACAAATCAATACATTTTAAAAACAAACAACCCAGTTTGCTATATCAAAAATGATTAAATTTTGAATTCACTTGTGCTGCATTATTTTTGTCTACATTCCTATCTGTCGGTTTGATTTGAGTTCTATTCATACGGGTCTCCAAACAATTACTCATTTGCATATAATATGCATGTTTCATGACAGACCAACAATTTAAGAAATGTATACTAAATTTGAACAAAAAATGTATACTGGAGTAGCTAGACCATGACATAAACCCCACATTTTTAGATTAGTTTTTGGAGGGAAAAAGTGAAAGTGGGAATTTTTCAAGTATCATTTGTCAAGCAAATAACTCATGAAATCCTCGACGAATGTCACAGTTCAGCCATGCATTTCCTCTCTGCTGCCTAAGAAAACACCTAAAAAAAACACAACACAGAAAAACACTGACAAAAGAAAAAATAAAACAGGATCCTCCATCCTGCAGCAGCAAAATCGTAACACAATAATAATCCAAAGTCTTAGCTGCAAAAAAACAACCCCAAAAATTCTTGAAGCGCTATATAGTGAGTCGAAAAATCAGAAGCACTGACCGCGTGCGAGATAACCGAAGTTCATCTTGATTTTGTTTTTCTCAACAAAAAAAAAAAAAAATGAACAAATATTCCGTCCAAAAAAATCCATCGCTTTCGCGTCCGAATATAAATGCCACGGGTTCGCCCAACACGGTTTCTTGGACCTTGTTCGCACTTGATTTAGCGGCTCTTCCCGGAAATAAAACGAATCCAACTCACCCACGTCTTCGTCCCAACCAACAAATAAAAGAATAAGGAACCCCCGGGAGGAAAAAATTGAATTATCCGACGAAAAATTCCACACATGTATAAGGTCACCTGAATTTACGAGTGAAACTGGACGAAAGCATAAACAAAGTTAACATTTCGCAAATGAGCTGTTACTAAAATTTCTTTTTGGCGACGTTTGTCTGGCGCTGGGAAGGATTTTCATGAATTCTTTTTCGTACTCACTTGCCTTCACTTCTGCATTTATCCCTTCGCAAAAACCGCACACATCACAATCCTAGGCACGTCGTAACAAAGTCCACCATACCTTTCCCCCGTGTAAAACATAATAAAGACACATTCGCGGACGGCAATGTTGCAATTTGAAAAAAAAAGAGTGGAAGCTTATTGCTTTTCCAGAGCGTTTCAACAGAATGTAAACTTTTTGTTCCTTTCGTCAAAAGTTCACCGCTTTAGCAGCACTGAAAAATTACTTCTGAATACGTAAATATTTCCTTGGATATTGCTTACTAGTGATGCGCATCGAATACCTCCGACAGCCCTCCACAAAATTCCAAAGGACTTCACACAATTTCCACAATGGAAAAGTACAAAAAAATATCGTAATTTCCGAACCATACTTCGCTCTTCTTTTTCGCATGATGTCTCGACACATATTTCCAATCCTTACAACTAATGGAAGATGTATTTTACTAAGCATTCAAAAAGTTAATGTGCAATGGAGAAATCTGCATTTCCGGTACACTTAAAAACCTTGTTGAAGCGCATTATTAGCGTAACACATTTTGAAGTTACATAATGACTGCCTCCAGCAGAAAATATAAATACTGTATGGCAAATATTGCTAATGATCTTGACTATCTTGAGGGTCAAAGAAATGCAAGCATATCTTCCAACTCGTGAATACAAACTCTTCGTCGATGAACTATAATGAGGACAGCGTAAAATCAGAAGTTCAATCCATGGTTAAAAGAAAAAAAATTTCAGAAGGACAAACTAAGAAAATTTCCATTGTGATGAATCTCCGCACAGTAAATTTCTGGACACTATGTAATCAAAAATTCCAACATTCCCAATGCTGAACCGATATGTTTTTCGTGCAAAGCAAGTGAGTCAACATAGGCACTATTCCTTTTTTTTTTTGTTACAACATTTAAATGGACACGAAATGCCGGAAAAATGTAGAAGCTCGCAAATGAGACACCAAGTCGAAAAAGTGAACGAGATATCGGACGTCGATACACGACCAAATTCTTCCAAAAATATAAAAGAGGAATCCGTCAGTCGTCGGAAACTTTCTCAAGGTCGATTTAAAAAAAACACTGATCGACCTCGCTCCAAACATGTTAAGAATCGAGCGCATCGTCTCAATTTGTAAAAATTCAATAGAACGTAAAATACAATCTATCTCTTCTGTTTTCTCTCTCACACATTCACTAAAAAAAAAGACACACACAAATTTGTCTCGATACGAGGGCATGGAATTAACCAGAAAAAAAAAACTCAGTCCTCAATCTCCCGCTGAGCCTTGGAAATCTTGACCTTGTCCTTGGGCGTGGCGCCTTCGCCGCTCTCCACCGCAAACATCTTCATCTTTTCGCGGAAGGTGAGCTTCTCGGGGTTCGGCGAGGCGGCCGTGGTGACGGCCGACGCCTTTTCTGCGAGACGACGTTGGCGCGGATCGCGGTACACCTCTTGGGCGCCAATCACACCCGGGGTGTTCCCTGCACCCACTGAAGAGTCAAAAGGGCTCGTTTGTGCCAACAGCTCTGTAGCCTCAGTCAAAAAGGTCTCCGGGTGCGTCGGGGTGTAGTTGAGGTTCGCGTTCGAGTCCGTCAGTCCCTGGCGAAATGTCAAAATGCTATGTTAATCGATTCCATCACAACTAATTCAATTCATTTTCTCAAGCACTTGAGGCTGGTAGTTTACGAGGGTTGCCGTGGTTCCGCGTGAAGGTTGACATTTTCGACGCGTTTAGAAGTGCAGTGCAGAAAAAATAATTATAGAAAATACAGTACAGTGAAATCTTGCTACAACAAACTTGTGGGGACTCCAGAAAAGTTTGTTATAACGAATAATTTGTTATAACAATATTTTTGAAATTTTTCACTGATTGGAAGATTTTCTAAAAATTAAATCTGCACAAATTTAACATCACTTTTTGCAACTTTTCAGCTGTTCTTGGCATTTAAAAAACTGTGATCCTCATAAAGAAGTTTACATTTTAATCACACACATTTATTATGAGTCACAAGTCAACACCAGCACTTCCTGTTGATCGAGTTTTTCCAAGCAACTCATAAGGGTGGATTTTCCAAAGAAGCTAACAATTTCTAAGCATCAGCACAGGATTTCTCAAGCATACAAATCCTTTCTGACATGAGTTTTGTTGGGTTCATTTTTTCCTATCCATCTTTACACCCAGGAAAAAATTTTGAAAGAAAAATTGTTCAGGTGGATTTTGAATAATTTTCATCCTTGATTCCACCTCATGTCCCAAGAACCAGTCACAGTCCCACTTCGAATGGGGAAACTTGAGACTGTGCCCGCATTCATTGGGAATTTTTCTTTAAGAAATCACATGTTCCTTGAAATTTTTTTTTATAATTGAATTGGTGAGTTTGTTATGACAAGATTTTTATAAAATGTACCTTTTTTGCAAGTCGATCTATTCTGTGTAAGAAAATGTCACATTCGAAAAAAATTTTGCTTCTGTTCAAACATGAGAGATTATTCAAAACGTTCTTTCGACACTTACAAAGAATCAATGAAAAATAAAAGTACGGCTTGAATCTCTCTACGACGAAATACTCTCTACAAAGAAATTTTTCTCGTCCATTGAATTCAGAAATTCGTTGCAGAGAACCCTTAAATTTAACATGGGTAGAGAACCCTGCGCTCATGAGACCAAAAAAATCGCTTTGAAGAGAAAACCGTTGTATAAATGTCGATAAACTCGGTGCGGACTTCAGAGAAAGGGTTCACCTCAATGTTGCCGTTTGGTCACCTCAATGTTGCCGTTTGCAAAACGAACTCATTCGAGACAGAACTTGAACTAAACGTTGCAAAAAATTGACTCTCGCATAATTGTCCATTATATTCGTTGTATCTCAAAGAAGAAGAAAAAGGAAATAGACACGTGAGAGACGACAACAAAATTCATCAGGCGTTCAAATACATTAGAATCACGTTACAACGAATAATCGCTTACGACGAAGTTTTTTTTTTAGGTTCCTGCAAAATATCCACAGTGTTGAATGAGGTACAGTAGTACTTGATGAGGAATAACGAGATTTCACAGAGTACACTTGGAACATGTCCCTGTTTGAAGCACTTCAAGGAACTCACGTTTTCCACGCCGCCATTCGCACGGATGAGATTATCCAGTCGACGTGTCCCGGGTTCCGCCGGCGGCGACGAGCTCGGCAGCGGCGGCGGCACGTCGCCCCTCGGCGTCCTCCTGCCTCCACCACTCCCACCCACCACATCTTCTTGCTGCCGCCGCTGCGCCTCTCGAATGATCCTCTGCTCCACCTGCTGGGCAGCCTCCAACTGCGCCGCCTTTCGTCGCATCTCCTCCAACTTCTCCTGCCGCGACAGCGACGTGAGACTCGGATTCGACGCTCTCAGAATGGTATTATTGTTCTGCTCAGTGAAGGCGAGTGACGCGATTCGCCGAGTGGCGTCCTCGTGGTCCGCAGGCGCCACGGCGTCATTGAGGAACCGGTCTCGACTGCGCGAGATTTCCAAGCGCACGTCCTTGGCCTCCGCCTCGTCATCCTCGTCTCGCTCTTCTTCTTCTTCTTCTTCGTCCTCATCGTCGTCGTCTTCTTCGTGCTCGTCTTCGTCGACCGTGGCCCGACGTCGGGACTCTTCCTCCGCGCGACGCTGGAATTCCCGTTCCAGTCGCAACGCCTTCAACTGATCCTCTTGTCGCTGGTTCAAGCTCGGCAACGACTCCAGCAACGCAATCTGTTCCTCTCGCCACAATCTCGCCGCCTCCACTCGTCTTTCCGCTTCCTGCAATCAATCACGTAGAAAAAAAGATTAAAAAAAAAAAAGGTCTAGCAAGTTTCCGCACGAAAAAAAAAACAACCTGGAATTGAATACTGTATGTACAGTAAAATCTCGTTACACCGAAGCCGTTGGGACCAGTTGAAAGGCTTCGTAGTAACGAAAAATTCTTCATAAAGGAACTATTTCAACATTCTGGCTTTCGGGCAGAGACCTAAAAAACGAGTTAAACAAAATTATTCGTTAAAATGAGATTCCTTGTAACGAGATTCTTCTGTATTTATAAAGACAGCAAAATTCACAATCCACAATCACAGGACAGCAAAGAACCCAACAACTAAGATTTTCTTCAAGAAAAAAAAAAACGAAAATGCAGTACTCTCTAACCAATATTCTCTTTCACCAGCCAATTGCTGTAACTTGTAAAATATAAGGGTTCAAGACGTTCTTCAATAAATTATCTTTTTGCATCCAGACTTAAGTACTGTACTGTACAATCAGCAGGACACTATATTCCTCAACTGAAACATCAATGAAGGCAAAGAAACATTTTAATCTTTGATGTGAAAATTGTGAGATTTTTGAATCCAGTGATTCATTGGCTTTACTTGTGGTGAAATTGAGCCATTAATGGGTACACAGTATTCTCCAGTACCCCTTCGGTATGTGAAACTGCAGCTCTGTTAACAAACTCATGGCATTCCCATAAAAAAAGTTTATGAAATTCTCAAGTGACTAGTTGGTGGAATTACTGCAGTGTAAATATATTTGTTATTGCATCACCAGAACATCTTTTCTCATGCAGCATTCAGCACCATCATAAGTGAACTTTTGAATAACTGGGGATTTCCACACCTTAATAAAAAGGTACTCTCATAAATCTTAAGAGGACCAGGAACAGGTGAGAGCTTCATATGATCTCTTGAAAAAGATTATATTTAAATTGCGTAATCAATTAAAAACCGTCTGGAAACAGGCTGAACACCTTGTGTTTTAAATTGTGCTTGGTAATTGCCTTCTGCGGTGATTTTTGTCATGAAAAAAGCGTGTCCGGTCAGCCGCCGTCGGTCAATTCACAGTCGCGCACCCGCCAGTCGTCAAGCGCCGGTCAGTCCAACCGCCAGCCAGGGCAGTTCTTGGCCACGCCAATCCCCAGCCCACCAAACTGCGGTTTGGTCACTCGATTGTCGGGGGAACTGAACAATTGGGTGACAAGAATCATGCTGATTTTTTTTCAGAATTCAGTGAGCAGAATGGTATCCTACCACAGATTTTTCTTTTCAAAATTTCAGCAATGTTAGGTTAGGATAGGTCAGTTTATGTTATGTTAGTTTAGGTTAGGTTAGTATATGTTAAATTAAGTTAGGTTGGGTTTGATGAGCTTTTTCTTTTTGTGAAAATTTTTATAAGATGAAATTTTGTAAAGAAAAAATAATCTGTGGTAGGATACCATTCTGCGCACCAAATTCTAGAAAGAATCAGCATGATTCTCGTCACCCAATTGTTCGGGTGCATGGGGATTGGCGAGGCCAAGGACTGCCCTGGCTGGCGGTTAGACCGACCGGCGCTTGACGACCGGCGGGTGCGCGACCGTGATTTGAACGACTGGCGGATGACCTGGTACCGAAAAAAGATGGCAATTCCTCATCCATACATCTGTATGTACTGTGTTGTTTTTTATTTTGATACCCTCACAGGGTATTATTTTTTGATATGCTGGAATGTGTTGAATGGATTTGTGGGGGATGCGGGAGAATTTTTCTCTAAGTTTGTGAACGCTGACAAGTAACAAATGATGCTTGCACAGTTTATGAATGAACCAACCAATATTCGTAACCATCAAGCTTGCAGAAATGAAGCCTAACATTCGAAAAAACCTATTCGCATGCAAATGAACGGAAATGTGCGACTTCAGAAACTGAAGAACTTCCTCTTTTACAAAGCATGCTGAAAGACAAATAAAATCTTCCTGAGGATGAACTCACAGGCATGACAGCCCATACGACTCGGATATCATTGGCAGGGATAACCTTCATCTTTTCGTTTGTTTGTTTGTTCACACATCAGTGCCCGAAGCAGCATGAAATGAATGACCACTAAAATAATGTAACTTCATACAATATTCAAGAGACAGCACCCCAACAGTACACGCATTTCCACTGCTCCGATCTACGACGACCCCAATTCCAAAATTATACTGATGAATAGGCGTAGCCAAAACTTTTGTTTCAAGTCAGAACATCATTTTTGTTATCCCTCAGAAATTACATTTTTTGTTAGATCATGAATCATCCGTATGTGTCAAAATAGCAAGAACAACACAATGAATGTAGAATTTCAACAATTCGCAATTGCTTGAGAATGCCTCAATACCACTTTCTGACCAATCGAAAATGCTTCAGCTGTACGGAACCAATACATGAGAATTTTGCAACCAATGTGCTCCTTTATGATTTACCTGCAAGGTGCGATCCTCGAATAATGTACAAGAATTTTGATAAATTTTGCAGAAAAATTTTTGCACTCGAGTATGAGGCGCACCCCATTGCTCGGCCTCGAATACTGAGGGAAAACAAAAATTCGCGAGGTACTCAAGTAAATAGCACAAAAACTTGAATCAGCACCAAACGTTGAACGTTTTTTTCGGTTTACTGGAATTTGTCAACGCCACCTTCGGTCCAACTCACAATGAGCTACTGTACATCAATTACTTTCGTTTTTTTTTCTCAAGTACTGTACACTTCAAAACAACACTTGCGAAGGCGTTTCTTGTCTCTGGAAAAGATATCCCAAGAACCGGATAATTTTTTTCATCACCAAAACAAACCAATCGACTCAAAAACCGGCGGCGGATCAAACTTCTCACCTTCTCCTCTGCTTCCCGCTCCCACGGGCTCTTCGGACTAAAGATCTTACTGATGTGCTGACTGAGCTGCGTCTGAGAGCTAATCGGAGGCGCGGATCCGTTTCTGTCAGTCCTCAGAGTCGGCGTGCCGTCACCCCCACCGCCACTCGTCGTCGTCGGCAACCGACCATTGTGCAATTCCGTTGTTCGCGGGGTCGTTCCTCCGCCCGACCGAACGCCGCCGCTACTCACCAGAGTTGCCGCCATTCCACGCGCTTCTCTGCGTCGCACCTCTTCGCTCATCTCTTGAAACTTGGCACCACGAGAAGCAGAGTGTTGGTGTTGGTGGTGATGGTGCTGCTGATGTTGTAGTTGTTGCTGAAAGTGGCCGCGAGATGGCAGTGTGCTGGGATAAGCACCAGGTGGAGTGGCGTAAGCACCGGGCACCATCGAAGGCGACGCCAGGTTCTGCGTGGAACGATGTTGGTAGCCGTGATGAGTCTGCATTTCGGGTTGCTGGTGTTGGTGGTGCAGCAGATGCTGTTGCTGATGCTGCTGGTGATACGGTTGCGAGAGTTGCTGCTGCTGCTGTTGATGTTGTTGTTGTTGGGACCCCGGGGGCGGCTGATGGTGCATGTGGTGCAGTGGCACAGGGGTAGTCGCTAGGAGGCGCTGTGGCGGCGTTTCATCGTGCGCTACACAAATAACAAAAAAATACAGATCTTTGGTTATTTCCGGCGCGAGAGAAAAAATATAGTTGAGACCCATTTTCGCATTTCAAGACAGGTACAGTAGAATCTTGATAAATCGAACCTCTTAAAGTCGAATATCTCCCAATGTCAAATTCTTTTCGGGTCCCTGTCTGACTTCACTTGGAGAAAAAGCATGAAAGTCCTTCACAAATCGTAGCCTTTTGGCTACTATTCAATGGACACAGGGAAGAGAAAAGCAATAAAAATGTGCCTTGATGCGTTTTCAAATTAATTGGACAAGGAAAGCCATTGTCTCCAACTTCAGCATCCTTTCAACTCATTTAGGAAGCAATTTAAGGCCAAGAAATATCACCAAGTACAATTTCTTCTGTTTTCTTTCTCCCCAACACAAATGCTAGTTTATCTAAATCGAAACCTTTGTAACTAAATTTTTTTTTACTGGTTTTCTTGAAGTTCGACTCGCAGAGCGGTTCTGCTGTGTATTCAAAAGACCCATCAATGAGTACGAATGGAAAGCCTAAAAGCTTCTTTGCCAAGATAAACGGGCGACTTTTCATTCTTCTTCGTGTTTCATTTTTTGAGATGTTTACTCAAGTCGTTTGGGAAATGATTTATCTTTTGAAGGTACAAGTATTGACTTATAAAGTACTTTCAAATGTGTGTTTCAAACAACAGGACAGCTCAGTGGTGAAGAATTTCCTCGATGACGCCTATTTTCAATGCAATTGAGTTGCGACAGGTCTTGGCTAATTCCGCCAGTGTTTCTCAATCTGTACAAGAACTTCTCACGAACTCCTCTGATTCTTTAAAACAAATGTAAAGCACCAGATTATAATCTGAACTCAGCGATGAAAAGTGAAGTGAAACCTTGAGACACACAGAAATTGCAATGCGAAATGATAATACCCGTAGTGAATTCAAGTACAGTACAGTACCACTTCTCAAGCAGACCCGATTGGCTTGTTCCACTGACACAACACTAATTTTGAAGATAATCCTATTGGTAGACAAAACTATAGAACCAGCGCAAAAAGCAGAGTCCGACAACTGTCCGGGTTTGTTTTGAAATGAACACAAAATAATAAAACTGTGCACAAAATTGTCGTCTCATTACGTAGCTGTAACATGGCACTGTATCCACTGAATTGAATAGGAATGTCTTTGAAATCACCTGGAATTTCGAACTACAAACACGGAAAATAAGTTCACAGAGAATGATTTAAATTGGTTTCAAAGTAAATACTGAATGAAGTGTTTTTTTTTCTTCTCGAAAATAAGTAGTTCAAGAAGCAGTACATCATCCTTTTTTCATCCATCACCCCCAATTTTCGCAACAAAAAAAAAAGCCCTCAATTAAGATCGATTAATTTTGTTCGTCAAACCCACGCAATTAAAAAAATTTTAAACCCTGCAAATCACTTAACGAGGGTATGCAAATAATACCAACCTTCAGATATACCAAAACAATGGCCTAAAGACTACCACATTCACTTCAACGAATCTGAAAGACACGAAACGCAGCAGCAAGTGACTCAAAGAATCCCAGTCTTTTGGATCCACCTTTATACACAGCGGTACTTTTCTCGGGACTGAGTAATAAAACTCAAAACCGGTTCAGTGTCATAACTTTTTACTCTTACATTAAACGCAAAGCGCGCAACAAAAAAGAACCAATTCGTTGTCCGAGTTGCAGCATTGCGATCGGAAAAAAAAATTACGGGAGTTCCACCGGAATGAATAAAAAACAGAATAAATTCTACAGAATCAGTACTGAGAGAGAGAGAAGGGAGAAACGGACTTCAAAAATTGTTTTCATGACTGTGAAGCTAGATATAAAACGAGGGTTCCAACAAAATTTCTCGGAATGAAAATGATGATGGCGTCTAATCGAGCTGAAAAAAAATTATTCTTTTGGGAAAACTGCTTCTTGGGAAAACTGGAAAACTGTTTGACAATTTTTTTTAGTTCTGCAAAATTCACCCTGACAGAATTTTGCTATCCACTCAAAAGATGAGGCGCCCTTCCTGCAGTTTTTTTTTCCAGCCCAGCTTTTCCCTCAGAGTTCTTCAAATCAACATGGCATTAATTCCAAGGGTTGCCTCGTGATCTTCCAAGGTAATCCCGCCATTTTCATCAACAGCCGCCATCACAGCCGCTTAATTGGCGTCTGTCGATGAAAATGGCGGGATTACCTTGGAAGATCTGGAGGCCGTTATTTCAAGTCATTATTGAATTACCATGTGCCGGTATATTACAGTATTTCTTTGATGCCGTTTTCGCTCTCCATTTGATTAGCATCGATTGTCTGTATTCGGGCTAATACAAATTGCCGCCTTCACAGCCACCGATGTGGCGTCTGTGAAGGCAGCTGTTGATGAAAATGGCGGAATTACCTTGGAAGACCTGGAGGCAACCCTTAGAAAGGAATGCCACTTTGATTTTAAAAATTCTGAGGGAAAAGCTGGGCTACAAAAAATTTAAAAAACTGCAGGAAGGGCGCCTCATTTTTTTGAGTGGATAGCAAAACTCTGTCAGGGTGAATTTTGCAAAACATAAAAAAAATTTGTCAAACAGGGCGATTTTTTTGTGCCAAAGAATATGTTTTCCCTAAAGAATACTTTTTTTCAGCTCGATTAGACGCCATTTTCATTTTCATTCCGAGAACTTTTGTTAGAACCCTCGTGGATACCTTTTAACCCGACTAGCAAAGGGTTTCATTAGCCCGAACACGGACAATCAATGTTAATCGAATATAGAAAGAAAACGGCATCAAAGAATCACTGTAATATACCGGCACATGGCAATTCAATAATGACTTGAAATAATAACGGCATTGATTCCAAGCCATAAGTCTGGTGAGTAGATCAGCCCACTTGATGGGCCAATCAGAATGAATCAGTGAAGTGAGGCCGGTTATTTCAAAATTATATCGTTTTCTGTCCAATAAAAATTAGATCTTTTTAGAAAAGCAAAATAAATTGTTGCAGCCGAAGTACCTTGGTGCAGTATTTTCCCATCGACACTTATCAAATAATTCGATTTGGTTTCTCATTTCTAAAATTTTCCTAGTCTTGTATTTACTGAAAATCACTGATTGAGTCCTTGAAGATTGGCACTAGCGATTTATCAATTTTGGGAAAGGAATGTAAAGCAAAATCCAGGTTCAAAAAATTGGAAAGAATAAGCAATATTTACACTGCAACCAATTTTATCCACGTACAGTAATCCGAACTTATTTTCAGTGTTTGTTGTTGAAGTTTTCAGGTGATTTTAAAGACATTCCTATTTATTTCACTGGATACACTGCCGTGTTACAACTAAATATGACAATTTTATGAAGGATTTTCTTATTTTGTATTCATTTCAAAATAATCGCGGACAAGTTATCGGGCTCTCGGCTTTTCGCGCTGAAATTGCACAATAATTTTGTCCAGCAATACGATGATTGTGAAAATTACTATTGTGTCAGTGGAATAAACCCATTGGGTCTGCTTGAGAAATGGTACCTTTAGTGCACTGTACTTGGATTTAGTACTGGTACGTATTATAATTTCGCAATGCAATTTCTGGGTTTCTCAAGGTTCTATTTTACTTTTCATCTATAATTCCAGATTATAATCCGATGCATTACAGTTATGCTGTAGAATTAGAGGAGTTCGAAAGATGGTTTTGGAATGAGACTTGAAGAGGAAGTTTCCCAGCAGATTTTAGTCACTGAAGAAATCAACGGTCTCTTTCAACAGACGGTAATTTAATTGAAGAGTACAGAGAAGTTGCCCCCATCACATGGTACTCGAATAAATACAGTATGTTTAAAGTAGCGGGATGTTTCCAAATAATATTTTCAGCAGAACACCACCTCATCATGATTTTCCTAAATTTCACATAAACATCCCGACACTTTTCATTCACGACTTCCCAATCCCCCCACAACTTACAATGCAACGCTGGCACAGACTTGGACGCCGGAAGCCGCTGGCCCGGGTATACGGCGCCTGTAGGATTGCTTCCGCCGGCTGATGGCGGCATTGGGCGTCGCTGCGGAGCTGAGCCCGGTGCCAGATACGACTGCGAGTAGGCGTGCTGCGGCGGCGCTCCGACGTGGCCCGGGCGCGGAGTGGACGCCACACTGCCCGGGATGTCCCTCTCACTCGTGTGTCTCGGCATCGTTTCTTGTCCTCCAGCTACTTCATTCCGGCAGCGAGAACAAAAAGGCGAATCAGTTTACGACATTCACCGCAACAAAACGAAGGGGTTGATTGATAATATCTCTAGAATAAAATACAGTAATAATACCGTAGGTACCTTCAATACGAGGGGTCTAACAAAAGTTCCAGGAATGTAAATTGAAACGGCATCAGATTGAGCTGGGATATAAAAATTATTGTTCAGAAAAAAAAGCCCTGTTTGCCTTTTTTGCAGAGGATACTTTCCGCTCTTCACTCACAAGATGAGGCGCCCTTTTCGCATACATTTTGGTGCAGTCCAGCTTTCCCTTCAGATTTTTTTGAATTTAACACGGCAAGAATTCCAAGGGTTGCCACCAATAATTTATCATAAATTCCGCCATTTTCATAAACAGCCGCCATTTGGGATGAGAATGTGGCGGCTGTTGATGGAAGACCTCGAGGCAAACCTTGGAATTAATGTCATGTCCATTTCAAGAATTTGGAAAGGAGAAGCTGGGCCACACCAAAAATATCTCCGAGATGGGCGCCTCATCTGTTGGAAGAACGACCAGAAAGCTGACTTTTGCAACAAAAAAAAGTTGAACAGAATATGTCGAACAATTCTGAATTTTTCTTTTCTTGTGCCAAGGAATGTTTTTTTTCCTGAGGAATAATTCGTTTTTCAACTCCAAACATATGCCGTTTCCATTTTTATCCCAAGAACTTCTGTTAGATCCCTCGTACATAAGAGCCGTACAACGACGAGGGGGAAACGATTGAATCACAAAAACAAATATTTGTTTCACAAACGAAATTTTCGGCCGTAAAAACGCTCGAATTTTAGCAAGGTTTGCACTAAAAATTCGGAGTTTTCTAAACAAAAATCAATAAGGATCTGGGTTTGCATCTTCTCGTCTTCAAAATCAATGAGCTTCAAAGATATTCTATGAAATTTCCATGACTTTTACGAAAACACGGACAGTATCAATACTCCCCCGAAGTACAGTACTGTATTCTACTACAGGTTTAAATTTTTCTACAGCGACAGTTTCCATAAAATGAAGTTTCTTCTGGCAACGGCAACCTTTCAGTAAAGGAAAAAAAAAACGGGATGAACCAGAAAAGTACAGTAGGTTAATTTTCATACAGGAAACCACGAAACTTTTTCAGGTTCTTAGAAAATTAAAGAATTTTCGAAATATGCGTATTTGAAAAAAAAATAGGATTCCTGACTAACGAGCTCACTTCACAAAGGTGAGAGGGATTTAGAAAATGAGGGTCTCCGTTACACATCATTTTAAATGAAATTTCTAAAACAATCGAAATTCTTTCTGCAACATTCACTATCCGTTTTATTTTTTTTCCCCAATGGATTCGCGGTTTTTTATTGCTTGTGGAAGTTGAAACACCTTTATGAACACTGCGCATTGGGAATTTTATCGCCATCTAATTCTGACGAGAAGAAACCTTCAACATTTTTTTTTTTCATTCGTGCGATTTAAAGTACAGTGCATTAAACCACTCCCAGGCCACCTGAAAACCGAGATATTCAAGCTTCACATTTCCTCAAAGGTATAAAAGCAGAAAAACAATCGGAAACCAGAAAAATCCCGTTGATGAAATCAACAACATTCAACAATTTTCGAAAAAGTTTGCTGGCAGTCACATTTGCCATAGAAACTTTCCATTTTCGAATGAATGATGATTTTGTAACTACTTTATTGCACTGCATTAACCAAAGCAAACATTGCCTGGTCCTGTTGCGCAAAAAAAAAAAAAAAGATGTTATGCAAAGCTTCGCTCATCAGAGGGACTGAAGAACGAAAAAGAAATGGATTCTAAAAAAGAAAGAAGCTTTCTTATCTCCGTCCCGAGAATTATTCGCTATTTTTCCAAATTTTTTCACACCACATCCACCGATAAAAAAACTAGAATCCAATGAAAACAGAGCAAAAACGAATCTAAATACCTAAATGTCGGGCAGATTTTTTGGGGGTTCAAACGTCCCTAAGTTGAATCGTCCGTATGTCGGCACTACACCAAGATTTTCCTCACAACCTCAGGACATAAATTTATTCTACAACTAGAATACATTTATGAAATGTCGAAATCCCTTTCTCAAAAATTGGCAATCTTTCGACAGAAAAACTCCAGTACTACAAATTTTTTTTTGTACCCAGCTCCGCCGCGAGCGGAATAATGATGAAATTCGCTTCAGCATTTCAACTTCAATAATCATAAGATTAGGTGTTTCTGAAAATCCTTCGATTCATAAACATGAAATCATAACTTCAAGTTGATAAGTACTGTACAGTACAGTACTACAATTCAAAGCGATCACTTCATCAGAATCTTTAGCGACTGATGTAAAAATAACAATTGGTATTTAATACGGTAAACCTTTAAAAATACGAAATACTTCAGTCAAAAGACACCAAGGGGAAATTAAATTCATCGATCGACACCTGAACAAACTTCACCCAGTCGTTCCAAGAACCCATTCTTGTCAACATGTTCTCAATATCTCTTGAAAAAAAATCCAACCAAACCCATAGGAAGAAGATAAAAAAAATCCGAAAAGAATTTCAAAGTCGGGAGTGAGAGAAACATGTTTCACTATTCAACAGTCCCCGCTGCAAGGGGAATCTCCGGACTTGAAAAATGTTTTTCCCCCCTCAATGAAATTTGTTCAACCGTGTACAGACAGTACAATCATTGCAAAAATTCATTCCAAGACATAAAAACCCTACAAATAAGTCGTAAAGAGTATCTTTCACCGATCTTTGAAAAAGCCGACAACCTCTTGAACCAGTCACATTCCCGGTGAACGACGAATGACAATGCGTAACATAGACACAGTAGAGTTCAATACTGCACTCGAAATGACGATAAGCCACGCCTTAGTGCACAGACACCGCACTGCCATCCGAAAACAACAGAGTCGGTGCGTCATTAAATTCACAACAACATTCCAATTATCCTGTGCATGACTGCGAGTCCCGAGTGTATGGTGCAAATCCACAAATATCCCGAGAACAAGAAAAAAAAAAAAACGAAGCAAAAATAGCTAAGAGAAAAGGCTTATTTCCGCGAAAATGTCTCAAGTGTGCAGTTTCGTGCGTCCGTGCGATCCGACCTACGGCTCGATCTCCCACAGCACCTTTTCGGCACATTCTCCAATCAAGTGTGTTGCAGCATACTTTCAAGGGGAAGGGGGTCGTAAAAACTGGTCAATCACCTGGA
Source organism: Notodromas monacha (assembly GCA_905338405.1). Lineage (NCBI taxonomy): Eukaryota > Metazoa > Arthropoda > Ostracoda > Podocopida > Cyprididae > Notodromas > Notodromas monacha. The sequence goes on along the minus strand of CAJPEX010000020.1, from coordinate 246,054 downwards.
TTTTTTTTTTATTTCCGAAGGACATGATGCAATCGCTTTGCTTAGGAAACTTCTATCGTCGTTCGATCCACGAGAATGCTCTTCGAAAGAAGCCGGGTTCAATTTTGAACTCGACAAATTTAACGAGCGATTGAATGCATGGAATTATATCCGAGCTCCATTTTTTTCGAGGATATATACCAACAGTAAAATCTCGCCACAACAAACTTTTCGGGGCTTCAGAAAAATTTCGCGATGCTGAATAATTTGTCATGAGATTTTCAAAATTAATGACTGGAAAAAAATATTTTCTGACATTGCCAAATGTTTTCTAATTGTTTGAAAAACTGAGAGATCTTCCGAAGAAAAATCAGCTTGAATCATGCATTCCATTGGTGGCACCAATCTCTTCATTCTTGGAGGATGATGTGTGGAACCATTTGGAAGAATGTTTGTCATTGATTACAGCTTCCGTCTATGCTACAAAAATCAGTCAGTCACATTTGGGATTGCAAATTTCATACTGAGCCAGCCTTTGGACATTTCTACCTGGAGAATCTTTCAAACATTCCTAAAAAAAGATTGCTAAACTTGAATTGGGACATTTTAACATGTACTCTATGGGCTTTCTGCTGGGACTCTAGACAAAATTCATTCACAGAAAATTTTGTCATGGTACCGTATTTACTCAAATACCATGCGCACCTTTTTTCCCAAATTTCAGAAGAAAAAAGGGGTGCGCATCATAAGCAGGTACAAAATTTTAAAGAAGTTTTAGGAAGTTATGTGTGCATTATACTTGATTAAAATGGAGAAATTTGGAGCAAATGTAACAAGAAAACGTTTTTGTACTGAAAAAGTTGAAAATTGATGAGATTTTTGTTCAATTCATGCATAAAGTCAATTTTTTTTCATTTGCAAAATTTTGTGGTTTCAGATTCACCAAAAATTGGGATGCGCATCTTACTCAGGGATAAGATTTTGGCAACATTTCCAACTGAAAAACCCCTCTGCATGCCTTACTTAAGGGTGCATGGTACTTGAGTAAACACGGTATTTGCTGTAATGAGATTTAACTGTACAGTGGGGCCCTGAGATGAGGACGTAATTGGTGCATGAATCGTGTCCCAAGTCGGAAAGTCTGCATGTTGGACCTCTTCTTCGCATAGACTTCAATGGGAATATTTTTAATTGGTTCTCCTGCAAATGAATAAGTCCCCCAAGAATTTAAATTACAATAATTTTTTCTCAACTTCAAGGTACAGAAAATCATTGTACAGAAGAAAACCACACAGCATCTGCTATTTTTCCATCAGAAGGAGCTCAAAAAGCAAAAGAACAAGTCCTGCTATACTGAGTACATGTGATGGAAAAAAACTGCACAAAATTACCTGGCTTATGATTATGAATTAGGGTAATTTTGTGATTAAACTCATTTTCATAATTTTTAAACGTCAATTGCTCAATTTTTTCCAGACGAAAAAAATATAAAGAAGAAAATTTTTAATTCCTTCAGAAATCTTCGGAAAACTGTCCGTATCTCGAGTCACCGTGCGGATTTAGGAAGCAGCTTTTTGTAGTTGAGTGCCCTCAAGTCAAATTGTCCGTATGTCGGGGTGTACGCATTCCGGGGTCTCACTGCATCGTCAAATATTCGCATGCACGCTCGACGAAATCTGCTCAAGCTCTCATTAACGCAGTACTGCACAACATTTTCATCCCTTCACAGTTTCCACGACGGATCAGACGTGACAAAAATGAAAAAAAAAAAAAATGCTCCCAGTAACAAACTGCTGTACAGAACAGGTTGGTGCAGCCAATATGGTGAGTGATTCATTTAAAAAATAAAAAACAAAAAAATTGTCCTCTCCCTCTCTTGCAGGATTCATTTTTTTTTTCGTGGTTTCACCTGACAAGAATCGGCCGAGTGCAGCCATGGTGAACGTGGAGCTGGACCGCGGCGGCACGACGGGCATGAGCAAGTTGTTCACACTCGCCGTCGACAGTCGCGACGATTGACTTGGTTCACAGCCGTCCCTGAACCAGCCTTCTGACCTGGGTCGGCCCGCACGGAAACGCATCGATCCTACCATCATCCCCAGACGCAGACACGTATACAAAGCTCGTCATTTCCATTACATCCGGTGAAAGAATTAAACAAAAAATACAGTATCGAAGGGCCACCACCAACAAGAAACGCGTTCCGGAAGCAAGAATTTTTGTTTGGGGAAAGGAAGGAGAACAACAGGAAATTATAATTATGGATATTATGGGCCTGCGATCGCTTTTCAAACGAGTTGACAGGATGCTGAATTTGTTGATGAATCAGTCCCCACACTATTTGAGGAAACATCTCGAAAAAGAAAAATGGAAGTCGCCCGTTTATTTTGGAAAAGGGGATGTCAAGCTTTCCAATCATACATATTAATGGGTCTTTTTAATACACAGTCGAACTTCTTTTGCAAGTCGAACTTCAAGAGAACAATAACAAAACTCGAGTTAAATGGGCTTCGAGTTGGATAAACTAGCATTTTCGTTGAGGAGAAAAGAAAAAAAGAAATTGTACTTGGTGATATTCTAGGCCTTAAATGGCCTCTTAATGAGTTTACAGGATGCTGAAGTTGGAGGCAATTGGCCCAATTGATCGTTCACTTCCTTTGAAAACGTATCAGATTAAATTTATTGCTTTTCTCTTCCCTGTGTCAATGAAATACTGTAGTAGCCAAAAGGTCTCCATGAAATTCGAGATAGGGGGGTTTGACGGGGAAGCCCTCAAACCCCCCACAAGTAGATCTTTCATACATTGCTTCTAAGGCAATTCAGACAGGGACTCGAAACAAAATTTCACATGGGAAGGTATTCGACTTGAAAGCGGTCCGAGTTATCGAGGTCAAACTATAAATAAAAAAGAAATAAATGTAGTGCCGCCTCAACATACAGCATTCGATTCTCTTCCTGCTTCCGTCCATGTGACTGGTAAATACCGACGATTAGTGGACAAGTCTCTGCGAAACGTCTGTCATCTTCAAAAAAATACAAGTTTCGAAATTGTCTCTTCGGGACGAAAAAGGCTTTGTTTCTACACGTCGGCATATTTTAGATGGAATTAAATAATTTTTCGAAGAAGAAATACAACCCACAGAGAATATATATTAATACAGTACTTGAGACTTGAGAAAATTATAAATTTCTGTCTGGCACTAAAAAATGAATAAATTGAAATCATAGCTTTTTTTTCTTCAAAAAATACGAACATCCTTTTTTCATAAATTTCTGAAAATTGTTCATAAAATTGCACAATTTTTTGATGCAAAAAACTCGATTCCTAATAACGTTTTCTCCGGTTTTTATCTTATGCACTTCAACGGCAGAAGAATGAAAATTCGATTCGTCATTTCGAATCACCTCTCCTGCAACGACTGAAAGATTTGTTCTCCTCACTGAATAGAGAAAGCTACTGGAAGACAGATACGGCAAAAAAATGTTCCTCGATCATCCGACTGCGATTTTTAAAACAGTGATTTCAACCTTTCTCTGGCCAAAATTGCGCGGCCGAAACAAATGCCACTTTCTTTTGATCACGAAAGTGCAGTGCACAACCATGATGAAAGGATCGAAATTCCCTCAAAATGAAAAGATTCCGCTTCTTGTCATTTTTCGCCTTCCGAAATGAACTTCGGTGGTTAACCGATGATTCAAAATATCCTTCAAAATCCCACGAAAAAATACGGAGGATCGACAGGTACAGTACGTGAAATATTTTCCCTTGAAGAGGCATAATCAATTCGAAGACTCAACCAATAAACCTCGCATATCACTACGGCATCCAACATCACTTTCCCGCAAATCTGTCCGATTGCTTTGGAATCTCCAAAATTTTCCACCACACGTATCCCGGTTCTAATTTGAAACCCCAACAAGCCACAGAGCACTTCGTGCTTCTCTTCTCCGTTCGCAGATTCAGTAACTGAACACCAAGTACCACACTTTCACAGGGACATGGTAACAATTAATTCCGGTGCGGATAAGAACACCAACACGAGGCACACAACGTTCGTTAAAATTGTTCTCAACAAGCCAATATCATCACGCACACACAAGCCGTAATAAAACAGAATGTAGGGACAGCCAAAAAAAATAGTTCCCGGATAAAAAAAAAATTATTCAGCAGCTTGTTACGGAAAAAAAAAGACAGTGAACATACCTCGAGTAATGGCGGGAGACGGCTGAGACAACAGCGTCGCTAGGCCATGAAAGAAAGCACCTTGTTTCGCCACGGACAAAACAACCGTCGCGCCTGTTTTCATCATGATTTCTGCGGCTCTGATGAGAATGAAAAAAATACATACGTGACATCTTCTTTCGGTGCTTGAACAATGTCACACTCACTTTTCCTGGGTTATTCCGACAAGAGAATGACCATCAACTTGCAAAAGCTGATCGCCAGCTTGCAATCTTCCGTCCTGATCAGCCGCACCACCTACGGACATTCAAGTTTAGTTCAACTATCTTTTTTCCGTCGGCAAGATGTCGAGAAAATATTCATGTGCACACATCAAAATTTCGCCTTTTCTGAAAAGAATTCCGCTAAAAGATAAGAGATAAATTCATGACTTGATGTGATATCATAAATTTTGTACATGCTTACAACCAGAAGCTTGTTCGAAACGCAGAGAACTTCCGGCACCAAACATGAGTGGGTTTTGAAAGTGATTCTGAACCCTTGTGATACATAAGGTCTTCACATCATCCATCAATTTAAATTAGCTTTGACAAACACTGCAAAGAATATTTCTTGTTTCACATACTGTATAGAAGAGACATTTTTGATTCAGACTCTACACAAAAAATACCAGTACAGCATAGGCCCTTTTTTAAAGTTACAAGCTGGGGTGCCCAGCCACACTTAAGCACTGGAGAAATTTGAAAAATGTGCTCAGGTAATGTGTGGAAGAAGGGATGCCCAGTGGTGTGCCCCAGTCACACAACTGGGCATTGTGATACAAATTATACACAGATGAAAAAAAACATCGTATTAAACCTGGTTGCAGGTTGAAAGACCACTGGTAATCTCATACTTGTGCTCAATGCACCAATGGCTTGATTCAGACTCTACATGAAAAAAACCTCTACATGTAAAGTAATTTTTTCTGTTTTTTAGCCAAGGCTAGCTCAAATTTTTGCAACACATGATCTTTGATCCCAAGTTCCAAATCACTGTTAAAGCTCCCTCTTTTCACAGGACTATCCTGCAAAGAGGGAGGACAGGAACTATTGAAGGATTCTTCAGAGATATTAACTCAGACATTTCACAGAAATAACGTGGGACACCAGTACACCACAAAGTTTACATGGCAAGAAAACGCTTCACAGGTTCAACAATAGTTTCCACATTTATGCCAAGAAACGCAACAGAGGCAAACGACAACTAATTCATATTTTCCAACGCTCAACGTCACAAACCCTGCAATTCTCTGTCATGAAATACGCGTCATCTGAGAGCATTGTTATTGTTAGGCCACAAAAAGAACGTGAACAGAACCAACACACCTTTGACAACGCTCTTGATGTAGATTCCAAGTCTGTCTTGCCCAACACCCTTGGCGGCAACAATACTCAGACCCATTCCTGAATTCGATTTCTGCAACCTAATAGTGACAACTTCTGGTCGCTGATTCGGCTGCGGGGTCGGGGGTGGTGGTTGTTGTTGTTGCTGCTGAGCGACAATAGCCGCCCTCGACGTCGGTCTCGGGGCAGAGTATTGAACCGGTGGCGTCGTTGACGGAGGACTCATGTAAATGGTCCATAAACCCGGGCTCGCGGGTTGGGCCACGAGTCGACACGACCCAGCGCGTTGCAAACCCGCAAGAAACTCAGGAAGCCCCTGGGGAAGACCACGGACCACATCGCAGCTGTAGCCGTCTTCGGGAAGCATGAAAGCTAGTCCGAGCTCTTCGTCTTCCTCGAGACGCACGACACGACCATCGGCTTTCAGCAATTCGTCAGCTGTGTTCTCTGCCACGCGAACCACGCTTTCCACCAGCTCCCTCGGGATCTCGGGCTCATTCCTCGTCGGGGTGAACCTGTAGTCGGAAAATGTATAATAAAACATCAACAAGATAGCCGGACAATCTCAAGCACGCACGGACATCAGATCACTCTAAACAGGACTAATACGAGGGGTTTTTCACTTGCGCGTGACTTCGATTATATATAGAGAATGTATGACTGTAAAAAAAAATTAATATTCATGATATAGCCCATCATGTTGAAAGGTTCTGGTATATTTTCAGATTTATTTATTTACTTTAATTTACAGTCAACACCCGCCTAACCTTAACTGCTCCCTGGATTTTTACCCAACTGACCGCCTCTGAAGGCATTTTTCCTCCCACCTGAAGGACAACATCCACCCAACGGGCTCCTGTTGGTTAGAAATTCATGGTAAAAAGTAATTTTTTTTCAATACTGTAATTGAATTTGCACAACAGACTTTTCACATAACAGACTAGTGTGTTGCGCAAATTAAGTCTGTTGTGTGGGGGTTGACTGTACTGGTGATTAAAAGTGAAAGCTCTCCAGTTATGGCCAGAGTTCTCCACCCATGTCACAGAAAGCCAAAAAGTTTTCGGGCCAGCTAAAAAATTACATTTTTCCCATTTTTAAATAATGGTTGAAACAAAAAATAAATTCTCCGTTGGCCTGAAAAATCGAGAATTTGCAGTATAAACACAAACCAAGGACATCAGAAAATAAAGAAAAGCAAATCTGGACCCTTTTTAATTCTTGTTGGTGGCTGAAGTCATTGACCCCATGCTCTTCTCACATCTTCCATCACACAGACATCACCTGCTTTTTTTTAACGTTTTGTTGTGCGAGGTCAGGAAGCATATTAATAGGCAATAGGTTACATCTTTCAGGTTTAGTAACCTCGTTTCCAGGAAAATAAACCTACTTTGACAATCCCAACAGCAGTCGGGAGTTGACGTAGCGAGCGAAAAACCATAAAATAAACTTTTGCTTTCCCACTAACACATTTCAATTACCGTATTTATTTATGTATCATGTGCCCTTGAGTAAAACAGGAACCCCGACTTTTCACCCACAAATTTAAATGAAATCATATGCCCGACCAAGACGCGCACTCCATTTTGGATGACGGAAAAATTACAATATTTAAAAAAAAGAGGCCAAAATTATGATTTGAACATGAATTCATCCTAGATTCAATGTATTTCCAATTTTTTTTAAGCGCCTTTCAAAATTGTTCTGTTTTTTTTCAAGTGTGACGCGCACCTAAACTTCATAAACTTCAATCCTCGCACCCGATTTTGATCTCTCAAATTAAAGAAAAAAGGGAAAACATTTTTTTCAAGAGTCCACAGCAGAAAAGAGCAGTGTAGGCGTACTTTTCGAGGAGTGCTCGAAGTTGCATAGAGTTGAGCTTGAAACAAGCGCTGGAGATCATCGCAATATCCTCAGGCGTCCACTTGGGAGCTTGAAGCAAATGAGCAGCCTGAGTGATGCGAGCCAAATGACAATCCGCTGCCAAATCCAGTCCCTGCTTCTCCGCCCACGTTTCCAAGTCTGCAAGACGCTCCGCGATCGCATGACCCCATTGCGTGGAGCACAAGTTGCCCTGCTCACAGACTGTCACGCCTACAATGCGGTTGAACATCCACCTATGAAAAAAAACGACAAGTTGAAAAAGAAATCACAATCACAGCGGAAGTTCAGCGACAAGGAACAACCTGGCCAACGATATCAAAGTTGAATTGAACATCAGATACGTGTAACGATTTTCCGGGTTTTAAACGAAGATCGATTACAAACGCACTTCGTTGTCGCCGATGGAGACTTGAACCGTGATAAATTCCCAACTAATGAACATCCACAAACAACATCGACCTACAACCAAAATGTGAACTCACTATCTAAAAACAAGAAACCCTGCCCGTCAAACACGTTCATTATCGTAAGACAACAACTCAAATTAGAATCGCCGACCGACCGAGTCTCGATCACCGACACCTACATAAATAATCATAATCCATCAATAATGACCTTTAGTGTCGACGATGTCTCCTCAAATTACCGCTAACTATTGTATCGTAGTTATTTGAATAAAAAAAACGGCGAGATTACCTTCAGGAGCACCATCAAACGGAAAGCTAAGAAGGTAATGAAAAAGTGATCAGCCTTGGTACACGACAATGCAGCACATGATATTAAATCAGAAGGACGTGTACTGTGCACGAAGTACTCATTGAGAAACGAAACTTACGACGTCATACCAACTTTTATAAAGCAGCAGAGCGAGAATCATCTCGTTTTCTTAAACGACGGAGTGTAATTAGAAACTCGCGAACATACTGCACTTCAGCATTTTCCTTTTTTCAGATAAAGCCAAACGATCAGTTTCGTTCATCTCCACAGAATGTTGTCCCTTTACTCAAAAGTTTATTAATTTCACGAAAACAGGCGGCCACTTTTGCACTCATTAACCCACATATACGCGACATTAGAGTGAATCACTTTCAGGATTTCCAATTCTATCGGGTGTCCGTCGTAAATTTTGCACATCTTCAGAAGTGATCTAAGCAGTGTTCCCCAACCCATGGTCCACAGACCAGCACCAGTTCGCAGAATTTTTTTGCCGGTCCGCGGGAGATTTTCTTCGGCATAATAAATTTATCAAACGTAGCAATAAAGTCTGTTATCTCCATCTGAAATTTCAGAAAGACAATAGCAGTTGAAATCATCTGATGAAAAATAAAAGTTGGCTTTTCTGCTAATAACACTTCAGGCAAATTTTCATCCATTGAAATAAATCATTCAAATTTTCCATTCTCAGAAACATTTCTTTGAGCTCCCCTTTCTAATTTTTGGAAGTCTCTTCCACTATTGGTGCTTCATTGGTTTTCCGCTTAATTTTGGCAGAAAAGCAGAAACTTTTCAAATACCTGTCTTTCAAGCAAAACCTTTTCGAGTCTGCAAATATTTTATGGAAATTTGCCAGTCCGCGGACGCAAAAAGTTTGGGAACACTGATTCCGAAACTCAGTAAGTTCAAATCTTCAAGAAGTGCATGCATCAATGGCACGAACAATGAAAATTGCCCGAACAAATCGGTCGACAAGACTTCTCGGGAGGGAAAAAGAACCGCCAGAAATTAAATTCCACCGAAGCGTACACGGGAAACTAACGCACCGATTGACGAAATGGAAGAGATGAGAGAAGAGCTGAATGGTGAGTGCAGCATTCACTCGACAGCGACGAAGCGTCGCCATCCCAGCAGACAAGCACTCAACGACCCGCCTCGTCCCAGCACCGCCCAACACGTCACCCATGACCATGTCCAAGTCTCGCGTCAGACCGCCAACCAGGTTCCGAAAGGCCACCTGAACACACTCGGCCAAGATGTCCTGCGCGTCCAGACTGTAGGCAGACACGTGACGATCGCACTTCAGGAAATGCAGCAGTTCCGAGGCATTCGCCATCCAAAACGCCAAGGCTCCAGGGTCATTTTTGGCAGACTGCGTGGTGTGCTCAATCATTCGAGCCACTTTCGTCAGAGTGTGGGTCAGTTTGATCGCACGTTCCGGGGGCGAAAGTTCTTCGCGGAAATGTTTGGAAGCCCGGTAGCGGGCAGCCAAGTACAGTACATACGTGGGCGCCAGTTTGAAATGTACCACATTTGGATCCAAGCTGCGTATGACCACATTCAAGAAGCTGTCTTCTGCGGCTTCGCCAACTTCCAAACTCGCGGGGAGAATAGGCTCTGTCCGGAATGCTCTGCGGAACGAACAAAACGACATGAATAAACCACAGATACAGTTGAACATCGATAAATCGAACCTAATAAGTCCTTCTTATGTCAAAATGTTTTTCACGTCCCTGCCTCCCTCGGAAATAATTCATCCACAATCTGTCTAGCTCGAAGCCTTTCCCCTCCGACCTCCATGAGTCTAGATTTTAGGAGGCATTTTCGCTATTATTTTACTGACACAGGAAATGAAAAGCAATAAAATTGTAAATTATTGCATTTTTAAGGTAAGTGCGGTCAATGCCCAGAACATCACCACTTACAATTTGTCAGTAATTATTCTTTCTTCCCCTTACAAAAATGCTTGTTTCCCAATCTTGTAACCTCAAAACTCGAATAATTTTTTGCTGGTTCCTGGAAGTTTGACTGAAAGAGGTTGAACTGAATGAAAAAAATATACTGTATCGAGAGCTTCTTCAATTATATGATAGCTTTCAATTATCGGCATTTTTCCCTTGACCATTCAGGATACAGAGATATAAGCGTACAATGATTTTTCATTCAGCATCGTGACTTCTTTCCTTTTTTTTGCGGCGAATACGGAAAAATGTTAAGATTGAAGTCAAGTACTGCACATGATCAGAGGACATAGACGACAACGTACATTGAAGTACTTCTTCAAAACTGAGTCACACCAACGAATGAAAAAATTTACGATTTAAATTTATACGAAGAATACGATGCATTGCGAAGAATACAATTGAAATAGTGGCACTCCCAGAGCTGAGAACTAAAAAAGAACATAACACATCATGCGGAACAATTATTCAGCGACAGAAATCTTGAAGGAAAATGGTCCTTGTTGACACCTCATGCAAATACACAAAACCTTCAAACCATGACTTACCGGCTGTCTCGTTTACTCATTATGGAAAGGTTGTCTGGCGGAGTCCCCGCTGGCGTCGTTCCCATCAAACTCCTCCTAATAAAAATAATCATTAATATTCAAAGTGTCCCTCTGAAAATTCCATCCCGGCGTCCAAAAAAGGAATAATATCGCAAAAGAGAAAACTTTCAAAGATCGAGATGCTTCTAGAACTCATGAAATAGGCAAATTTTCGAATTGAACAAGAATTTCTCCTTTTTAGAGTGATTCAGATTAAAGAATTGCGAAAAGATTTTTCCAACCTTCTATACTTCATTTTTTATGTTCCCTCAAACACTTCAAAAATCTGCAGGGGATCCTGGAATTTATTATCGAATTATTTTTCTTTGAATAAACCTCAAGTATTTTAACTTTTAGAGGTTACATGTGCGAACTAAGCTAACCAGCACTTCACAAACTGCTTTCTAAAGTTCGAAACACTCGGGATGGGACAGGGTTTATTGAACATGCACGGGACGCTTCAGTGGAACAATGGACTGCACTGTGCAGTGAGACCCCAAGATGCAGACATAAGTGATGCTTGGACCTTGTGCCTATTTCGGAATGTCCGCATGTCGGCTCTCATTTTCCCATACACTTCAATGATAACTTATTCCATTAGTTCTCCAGTTCATTGAAACTTGGGAATAAATCCCCCAAAAGATCAAATAGAATGTGTCTCTCAACTTGAAGATGAAATGTATAACTCTATAAAATAAACAGCACAGGATCTCATCTGGCATCAAGAAGACCTAAAAAGCAAAAGAAAAGTACAAATCTTGCTATACTGTGCACAGATAATGGAGATTATTCAGATAATAAATAATTCTTCCGAAAAAGAAGCAAAAAATTGAATTGTTTTCGTATATAAATTCGAATGTAAGCACATATATATACTAAAAAAATCATTTTTTACTTTCGTGCATACAGTACAGTATACATGGCTCAATTTTTTCAATAAATATCCAAATCTTTAAAAATGAAATTCTGTTTTTTAGAAATGTTGGAAAAGTGTCCATATGTCGAGATTTTGTCTGGATGTTGGGTAAGTTTAAAGTGTCCCCAACACCCCAAGCGCAATCGTCTGTATGTCGGGGTCCCACTTTTGAATCATTGCGACTGATCAATGAGCCTTGAACCGCAAGAAAATCTCCACAAAATGAGTAACGCTGTGACTCACTGCTCAACAAACGATACAGGACGAGAGGTCGGTTGGTCGAGGAATCTGAACGTGTGCACTCGTCCAAAGCGGACAACAGCACCATGTTGCAGGAGCGTCGTGTCATAGATTCTCTGACCGTTAACATACGTTTCTGCATCTCGCGAGCATGGCGTAACAGTAACAATACCCTCCATGTGCGCAATAACACAGTGTCTGGGCTGAATGCTTGGTCCAAATATTTGCAAACACTGTCCGCCATCGTTGGCGTCCGGAGTGGCAGATCCAACCTCTGTAACATTCAGTTGTAGAAAGTATCGAGTTGGCGACCCCGACCGAACTTCACTCCCGTCCGGATTTATTTCCAAGAACATTGGAAGCGAGGATGGAGTTCCAGGTGGAACCAAAGTGGCTTGGGATTCGTTCAAAGAAGGCTCCTTCTTTTTCTTCCGCTTGCGAGGCTGATAATCAGCGGGTCGCTTTCGTACGTGGAAAGTTATTGAACCGGATTGTTGCATCATTAAAATTGCTAACGGACAATCGTCGTCATCAAGAACGTATTCGCGAGTGGCGGAGATGCGTCCATTGTTTCCTTCGCCGGATCCGGGGGTCACCACTTGAATGAGGCAATAGTTGAGCGCTTCTTCATTATCGAGTCCGTACTTGTCCAGCATTTCCTTGACCACAGTTGCAGCAGAGTCTTTCACTGACAAAAGCAGCGTTTTATACGGAACATCACGACACAGGGATTCACCATAAATCTTGAGGGTGCCGCCAGTGTCGGGTCCACCATCACGCGAACGAAACTGCTGCAGCTTTTTCTCCAATTTTTGCTGACGCCGACGTCTCATGACTGCTTCGGGATTGCTGATACTACGAGTGAAGCTGGTTTCAGGAAGCTCCGAGTACAACTTCTCGGCCACATTCGATGGCTGTTCAGGAGTCGTGCCACCACTGGATTTCATTCGACGTAGTTTTTCTTGCTTCTTGAGCTGTTTCTTCTCCCGCTTCGAAAGTTTTCGCTTAAAGCTGGTTTCAGCCATCGGGCTTGGAACTGAATTTGATGTATCATCAAATCGACGGAGAAGAAATCGGCCTTCTCGATCATCTTTATGCCAATTTAATTGGACCAACAGTGGCTTTTCATCAAGAGACATCTTCCTCTCAGCTGTGGAAAGAACACGGAGAATTTGGTTACAAAACTAAAATTGATGAATCATGCAAAAAAGAACTCACATCCGTTCTCATGGATTTCAAACAAGGAATAGTCTGGGCTGCTCAACATTCGCATATCCGGTCTAAATTTTTCAATCAACGTTTCGATCACTGCATTTGTCGTAGCAGTAGAGGAAACACGAATGCATTTCGTAGCCACTTTTGATCCATCATCCAGATAATAAAACCGCATCACTCCATGGAATTCCAAATCCTTCGAAAACAAGCAGTTATTATCCATGGGACAGGAATTTAGCAATCAAACTTACTTCGTTTGGATCCGATAACGCGAAGAGATCGAGTCTGTTAGCATTCCATTGTTGAACTAAATGTCTAAGCTCTTCTCGCTCTTGATAACGATCCATCGCGAATGCAATGATGGACTCTCGCAAAAAAAAGCACTTAAACGCACATCACTTTTCTATCTCGTGAATGGAACACGACTAAAAATATGGACAGGTCCGAACATCCTACCAAAATGGGAGTATAAATAAATTAGATATCATCAACCGGAGGATTCTTTCCATTTCAGCGAAAAAGTCACAAGCTCGAGATTCACAGAAAATACTAAAGCTCCATTCTCACAAAATCAATGTTCAACACGCAAGAACATCAGTGAATGCATAAACACAATACTTTTGACTCCTTTAAAAAACGAACAAGCACACTTGGGTCCCCCCAAGTGGGATAGCTGAGGAAGTTCGAAAGACTGCATAAAAGAACCATTGCCGATGACTTCGTCGTCTCAATGACCGTGATAAAACCGGTACGTAATTCTTGGCTTCGTCCAAGACTGATGCGAGCTTTAAAGTTGATTATTCTTCCATGAGGTTCCGCGAGCCAACGATTTCATCGAAAATCTCAACATCGCCACTTGTATCGCACGGAAGCAAAAGTACATTCCACAAACGTCAAATAGATATCTGCGTTCTCCAATATTTCGAAGTCGGAACAGTGGAAGGGCGACTATTACGGAGGTTTAATCATGCAGTTTAGATTTTTCGACAGATATACCCCGGAAAACCTGATATATCACTATAAATTCAATGAGGGCGGCCATGTTTTACAGCTGCTGTCCTCTATCCACCAGACATTTTCATGCTCCTCCATTGCTTTACTGCCGACATCTATGACTGTTACAAACAAACTTTCTTTCCAAGTGTTCCAGCATACTTATGGAGTGTAGAGAAACATGTGCCCTTATGACTGATCATGCTTCGAGAATTTATGGTGTTCTAAAAACGACGACTTTTTTTTTAAAAGCTCACGCAATGTGGCCAAATGGCTCAGTCAAAATCAAGGTGAAAGCAATTTGAACTTGTCTAAATGGCAAATATAAGTCGTTGGACAATGAATGCCCTGCTTTTTTTTTTAATGAAAACGAGGAAGAAGTTTGAATCTAACTTCCAGTGCCTGCCTTCGCCAGAAAGATTACGTTCCACGTGCTGGAGTTGACACAGCTCAGCAGAGATAATTTGACAGGGCAAGGGTTGAATTCTAGAACACATTTTGAGTCCAGCTCCCACAGTACACACTGATGTACAGTACACAGTGAGCATGTATAGCACTATATAGGACCTCAGCATTTGGACAACTGCAGCAGCACCTTTGAGGAAATTGGTGCAAACTAGAGATATGTTTGTAATTCTGCACAGTGATCCTGCTGTTCACCTGAAGTGTACCAAAGTTATTCTTTTGCACATGCATGCATATATCTAATGTGCACCAATTATGTGTTCACACCAGGATTACTCATGCAGGGTCACATTTGTAAACAAGTAAGTTACTCCAAGGTTACAGTTGTTGCATTTGTGTTATACTCCTGTTATGTCACATTTTTGCACCAAATCTAGCCCAGGAATGGTAGCAAAATTTTGTCTACAGAGATGCGTGCTTGTAACCCCAGAAAAGCCCATGTACACCAATTGTGACCACAATGTACCCCATTTGTGGGGCCACACAAAGAATATCTCCTCACTTCGGGCAGTTTTTTTTGGCATGACACATTATTTGCACCAAGCAGCAGCATAGTTGATGCTATAGAAAATGATGCTGGGCTGCATTCCACGCTAGTTTTGTCTGTCATGACCTTCTTTTTGTGACCAAAATTCAGCTGCAAGGAGCAAGAGTGAATTGGAATGGCCAGCATTTCTTTGAGGCTCACTGCCAAAAATCGCACCTCGGTGTTATAAAGTACTAGCAGGAAGTCCAAAAATTCGGGAACACCGGTATGGTTCAGCATATTATTGTAGTTTTCTTTTTGTTCAAAGGAGCAGGAAGATTCCATGGAGTTGTTGACTTATATGTCATTATTTCTGTTCTTCATGCGGTCTGATACATCTTAGGAAGAAGAGAAACCCACATTTGGAATAAGATCTCTTTTCCCTCATTATACAGACCGCGTATAGAAGCTGATCTTGTTGTCCAAAACAAAAAGCATTGTAAAGTATTTTCCATGGCATTCCTGCATATAGTTTTTCTTGGTGCATCGGAATGAAATTACAGTGGACCCTTGGATGGTTGACAAACTGTTGTCGTTGAAGAAAAATATCCCAGTCAACTATCAAAAATTCAGTTAACAAACGTTTGCTGCCAGGAACAATTCCAAATTTTAAAATTCCAAATTTTGATCATGACCCTGAGCATTGAAGTACAGTTGACTCAATGGACTTCTGCACAACAGATTTTTGCACAATTTTTCCTCCCATGCAACAGACTAAATCTACATAACGAAGTTCTGTTTGTTCAAAATTGATGGTAAAAGTAAAAACCCTTTCCTAATATTAGAATTTGCCTGAAAGACTACAGTTCTCTGTTGGAAAAATCGAGTGCATTGCGCAGGGGTCAACTGTGCCATTTAGGTAATTTCAGTTCCAATGAGTAAGTCAAGCTGAGAAATTATTTGGCAGACCAAAGGCTTACACAACATTTTCAAAGATTTTTCAACATGAAGTGAGTGAATGAGCATTCTTGTGGTTTGAGCTGAATCATTTAAAGAAGTGATATCCAGCTCTAAGAAGCTGTGAAAAAATAAATTTAAAACTGATTTTTCTAGGTGTGTTCACTGCTCAACTGCCATATTGTTTTCCCTAGTTACAGCATTGTGGAATTAACTTTTTTCTTTTGGCAGTTATCCTGCTCATATGTGAATTTTTCTGGATACATGATGCGAAGCTTTTTGGGTGCTCTTTTCATTCATCATCCAATCATTGAATCCGCATGCATAACAAAACTTTGTAAACTTTTTGAGCATGCAACAATAACTAATTCTGAGTAGAGATTTGTCCTGACAATTTTTTCATTGCGCATGTGCAATTGTATTTTGGTTGCAAGGAAAAGATTAATTGATTATCCCTAGAAGTCTATGGGAAACTCAAATTTGGTCAACAAGCTGTTTGGTTAAGAAACTTTTGTCTGAAACCAATTAAGTTTGTCCACAACTGAGGGTCCACTATATAGACATGGGGTTCCACTGCAAGGTAGTTCCTGGTGCAAAGGAGTGGACTTTTGAAAATTATTTGAGACATCGATTCTCAATGCAATTTGTGCTTCAGGAATTAAAGGAAGTCCCTGGAAGCAAAATTGCCAAAATTGAGTCTGCAGCATAGCATTGCTTCACTTCTTGAGGAAATTTGTGGAGTTAGTTTTTCATACTGAAACTGTTGATGGTTTTCTTTTGAACCCCACAGGGCTGGTCCTTCCAAAAATTTGAATTTGCCAGACCCAAAAGGGGGATTTGCGTGATGAATGTTGTTTCAACTCAAAAGTTGTTCAATGGGATCATGGCTCAGCAATTTCAGGGAGCTTTAGTTTATTTTTTTACAACTATTGTGTTAAGAACTAAAAGTTTGCGTTTTGCTTGCAAGTATGCTACCAGTATTTGGCATTTCAGGGCATTCAAGTACAGCAATGAAACCCAGCATGTAAATGCCCCAACATCTGGACAATTTCATTGAGGGATCACTTGATCGCACAAGAAAGATGCCCAAACATCTGTGCAATATCTCAACATTAAAATACCTTAGGCAGTACCAACATGCATGGAAAAAAGAAACATTTCATACATCAGAAATCTGATATCTGAAACAAATAGGCTTTTCTATTTCCAAAAAGTAAAAAGAAATGTTGTTATAAATTTTAATTCTGTTCATAATTGAAGATAGGCTTTGCTTTTTTTCTGGAGGTGTTTTAATCAACTGAGCACAGTATTGGAAAACTTAATTGTGCTTTTTCTTTGCTCAATTCCATATAAAAAAATTAGATCTTGTGTGAATTTCTTTGGCACAGCTGTTGTTTTCTGTATCTTGAAGTGGTAAAAATTACTTAATTCCAATTTTCGGGTAACTTTTCCCAAGCTCCTGATCAACAGGAGAACCAATTGAATAAGTTGCAATTGAAGTCTATAATGAGGAAAACATGATCCAACATGCAGACATTCTGACATATTGTGACAAAACCAAGTGCTAATAACCTCTGCATCTGGGGGCCTCATTTATTCAGCAAAAGATGACGATCAGGGCAGCAAAATAATGGACAGACCTCCACAAACAACAGGAAAAATTTAGAAAAATTCACACACTCAGAAAGAACATTAGCCTGCAGCAATTTATCTGCCCTGGGATGAGCTACTTGTGCTGATCACTATTGATCAGGAATTTGAGCCTCTTCAATCAACCAGAATCCTGCCATTTTAAAGGCTCCATCAATAATGCATCACCCTGACATAAAATTCTGCATAAGGAAGAACAACCTTTTATCCATGTAGCGTGGAGAGAAAAAATAAAATGTAAGCTTCAATTGAATAAAATACAATATGGATATGCATTTTGATATATGCACACTTCAAACATACACAAATGAAAAATAAGGTGATTTGAAAGGAAACTTCCGAAAATATGTGAGGGAGTTTCCCTGAGAATAAACACTGCAGTAGTCTAGGACAGTGTTCCCCAACTCATGGTCCTCAGACCCGCACCAGTCCACAGAAGTTTTTTGCTGGTCTGCAGGACATTTTCTGATGCATGATGTATTGAAAAAAGTGGTAATGGAGTCTGTTATTTTTTGAAATTTTGGATACACCATGGAAGGGAATTTTAAATGATGAAAAAAAAGTTGGGTTTTCCTCCTTATAACTCTTGACACTCAAACAGTGCAATGAATTGCACAGTTTTTTCTACAAAATTTTCGTTCTTTTAAATTTGGGTTAAGGCTAACATGAATGCTTCTTTGCATCTACATTGAAATCAATGTGGAAAAAAAGAGAATCTAGATGTAAAAAGTATCCATAATTGTCTGAACCTAAAATTAAAACAACAAAAGTGTTGTATGAAGAAAAGGGGCAAGTTTTTGCACTGTATGAGTTGTTGCTGCTGTAAGAGCAATTTGCCACTGTATGACTTGTTACTGTGCAAGTTCTTGCTGTTTAAATTGTTGGAGAATCCTCGAAGAAAGATTCCACAGAATTGAAAATTAAAAAAATTTTTGTTGGGTGACAATTTGTCTGAAGTGATATTAGAATGCCTCCTTTTATTTTCCATGAGATAATTTCAACTGCCATTGTATTTCCAAAATTTAAGATAAAACTACTGGAATGCCCTTTCAGCTACTTTTGATCTATTATACTATACTGAAGAAAATTTCTGTTGACCTGCAAAACAGTTCTGCAGACCAGCACAAGTCTGCAGACCACAGGCTGGGGATCACTGGTCTAAGAGATTATGATTCTTTTCTGGGTCGGTGAGGAGTTTATATAAATTACAAACAAGTATATTTCATTGTGAAGCACTGGAATAGATTTCTTGAATTTTCAAAATGATTCTGACAGTATGCTTCAAAATGATACTTGTCACTAGTTTGGGAAACAGGATTTCAGAAATTACCTGAGAATGCAAGCCAAATGAGACAGTTTCAGTTTCATGCAAATTTGTTTGCAATTTTGAAACAGAGAAAGAAACACAGGAGTAATGGCCCTTGCAATTTCATCAGGGGAAAAGTTAGAGTCTAAATGACACAGAAATTTCCTGCTAGGATATTCAATGCAGAAACATTTAAAGTTGTTCACGTTTTTGGGAGCCAATGTTCATGTATAGAGAAAGTTCTAGGATATATTTATAAGATAACAACGCCTCTAATGAGATGAGGTGTCAACAGGAGAACAACTAATTCTCTGCTGCTGCTCTCTTCCTCATCTGAATATCTGCTCAGTCTGATGGCTTCTAGCACCAGCACCAGCACCAGCAGCATCGGTGGATGAGACTCCTCAGGTGAATGATGGATTAGCATCGGGCGTCCGCGAGAGCATCAGCAGCAGGAGCATGTGCTGGCGGCGGTGGCGGCGGCGTGCGCGTGCCTCGCGCGTCTCGGTCGCTTCCGGGCTGCACACGCCCGCGCTGGGCCTCGGAATTCCTGGCGTCTCGGGTGCCCGCGGGGGCGCCGTGTGCATTATTCCCCTCGTGGCTGCTGGAAGGGATGGATGGATGGATGGATGCACGTGCCCGGAGGCGGCGGCGGCGGCAGCAACAGCAGCAGCAGCAGCATGCGGGAGCGGCGGCGGCGGGAGCCCAGTAAATCACCGCTCCGGGTACAGTACGTATCTCTCTCCCTCCCTCTCTCGTCTTCCTGCCTTGCCTTTGTTGTGCTGGAGTACATCAGGTTGGCCAGGTAATATAGTGGCACGATATGAGACAATGAGACCATCGCAGCATGGACGTGTGTCGTACATCCGTCCTGTACTCCTGTCTTTAGCGGACCTTATTGGTATAATAGCTGCTCCAGATCCGACCTATGCAGTCAAATTTTTTCATATATAAAGGGACAGTTATAGAAAATATTTCAAGTTGAACTTTCATCTTCCCTTCTAATTTTAGAAAAAAAACTTTTACGCCATGCTAAGGTGTGCATAAGCCAAAGACAATTCTCAGCAATTGACACAATATGGGGATGTTCAAATTGCAATTACAGGGATAGAAAAAGCTTCAAACCTTCAATTGCTAATATATAGTGCAGAACATTTAGCATCAAAGGAAGCATGAAGATCAAATCAAATGCATCCAGCAATTTTCCAGGAGTTCAAATATTGATAAAAAAACAAGAATGTTTGCAAGAATATAAATGTATTTCATGCAGTTGTTGATGAATATATGTTCTTCTGGCACACATATGTTCTGTTATATTCAACAGAAAGCACCTAAACAAAATCATTGATCAAAGAAAAAGCTCATTAACCTCAACAATATATGTATATATATATATATATACAGTGAGACCCCTGGATGCCAACATAATTGGCGAATCAAGACATTCAAGAGTGTCCGTAAGTTGAGTCTTGATTTCCCTTAGCCTTACATTATATAATTTTTATTTGGTGTTTTATGGAAGAAATATTCTTCCATGAAAAAAAAAATTTGTTTGCCGCTTGAACTTGATTCAGTGAATATATTTTCAACTCAATAAGAACATTTGGCTTTGAATAATATATACATCTGCACAGTACATTGAAATGTTGGCATCTGCAAAAAATATATTCAAGTCACAAAGAGTGAAGGAAGTCCCTCTATATGCAATTGGTAATTTTTTTAAATTACCTGAATGGATGGGAAAATGATGGGAGAAATGACAACACATTTTTCTTTCATAAATCTTAGAGTTGGAAATATCTGTTTCTTGCAATCAAGCCTAATAAGTTTTTTTTTAATTCATTGGCAATTTTTTCATGCAATGTCCTCATGTTGAGTAAGTGTCCTTATGTTGGACCTTTTTATGCTTTTTCAATTCAAAAATAAATGTTTCTAAGTCAAATTGTCCGCATGTTGAGGTGTCTGTATGTGAGGGTCTCACTGTATATATATATATATATATATATATATATACATATATTGTTGAGGTTAATGAGCTTTTTCTTTGATCAATGATTTTGTTTAGGTGCTTTCTGTTGGGCACTCTCTTTGTATCTGACACATACTTCAGTAAGATCAGTGTGATACTCAACATAAAATTTTAGAAAAAGATGATCTGAAATGAGAAAATCTCATTTCACATTTTTAATTCACTATTATTTTACCAAAAGAAGTTGTATAAGTGATCAAAATTTTTTTCTGTATGTGCTGAAGCATTTTTTATATGTTTTCCGTTTGTGAATCTCAGTTCTACATGATCACAAGATCCAAGAATGTCATTTTCTCTTAGGCTCCTCACCCAGGCCTTTGTTGCGTTATGTTATTGTACAGTGAGCGTCAGTGTGGTTCATGGAAAACAAAAAAATAAATAAAAATTTCCAGCCTGCAGTACGTATAATTTGCAGAAAAGGGCGCAGCAGGTTTTTTTTTTTAATTTTCTTTCGAAAATTGGCGTCTAGGAAGTGTCTCAGGATTCCGCAAGTTCTGATGGCTGCATATTTGATGGGTGCAAATCCCCGGCCAGCAGCTTCCATCATGCAGAAAGCACGGACACCTGCGTCAAGTCAGTCCATAGCTATATGCTGGAGAAGAATGGCGAAGAAGGGCGATTGGTATGCGTCGCAAAACGAAAATGAAGTGCTCAGAAAATTTGAAGCAGCGGTGTATTTTTCTTCGAAATGGCAGGAGTAAGGCATCAGAAGCATCAGAGGCCGGATGAGGAGCAGCTGTGCTTCATGCTAATTCTCCACTCTTTTATTTCTTTCACACATGCATGGCTTGCTTATTATATATGCTGAGCTATAATCTCAACCGTGTGCTATTGATCAAAAGATGAAAAAATGAAAACAAAAAATACTATCTCTAGTTCTCATATATATGCGTCAATTCTATTGCCAAGCAGCAGGGGATCCACTGAAAAGCCGATTTCCTCTGAGGAATTTCTCGTTTTTCCATAACGTTACAGAAGAAGAACATCATGACGTGGTGTTGCGTTAGAAAACTAGAATATATTCAGGTTCGCACAGTCTTAGGAAGAACGCTCAAGCTCTGCCAAACTTGATTTTGACAATGCTCACAGGATAAAAGAGTTGCAGCTGAATATGGGTTTAATGTAGCCACATTCAGCAAATGGCCCCTTCAGCAGTGGCTCTTCAACCAGCAGCCCAGGAAAAAAACGAAACTTTGAACCTCTTAAAAAATTCTAAAATGCATGCTTAGTTGATGCGGGTAAACCAATCTAAGTTGAACTTGAAGGGACCAAGAATCAATTCGAGTTAGGGAGGTTCTGATTTACGGAAACAAGCATACCTTCTTTCCGGTTATGAACAAGAAATACGCTCCTTCAATGAGTTGACTCAAGTATACTTTCGCTTTCTTCCAAAATGCATCAATGCATTTTATTGCTTTTTCCATTACTGCGTCAATAAAATAATAGCCAAAATTCCTGCAAAATAATTTCAATTGAACACATTTGAAGAGGAAAGCCTTCAAGTTGGAAAGGTATTGATCCACAAGAGAATTCATGCTGAGACTTGGAAACATTTGATGTAAGGAGGTGTCTGGCATGACCAGGTTTGAGAGTTCTTGAGGTTTAACTGTATTTCAGCATGGAAAAACAGAGGTTATGCAAAACAGTATCGCATTCTGCTTAGAGAAAATCCAGCAATTTACAGATAAAGGGCAAATAAATCAAATTCTAGTGGAAGATCAATTTCACATACAACCGTTTCACAAAAAGATCCCTGCAAATACAAAGAAAAGTTTGAGTGACAATTGTTTAGAGGTTGCTAGTCTCTAGAATGTTAATGTGGAGAGAAATGAACTGCTAAACTTTTTGCAAATCGACATGTGAGGTGTGTGATTGTTGTGAACTTCATTGCAGAGTATATACAGTACACATGTTTTAAAATAATTTTTTGCTCAGGTTGCATATTTTTGGGAATCAGAAATCACTGAAGTCCCAAATGGGTCCCACAGACAGTAATGGGTTTGGCCAAAATCTGCGCAGCACTATTTTAAATTCTTCAGCCCTGTATTCCCCAACCTTTTTGGGCCTTCAAACCTGCAAATTAAAAAAAAGAATTTCATGGACTGGCAAATTCCTCAAACATTTTCTGGGAACCAACAAGGTTTCATGAAATTTTTGAAGATTCAGAAAAGTTTATTGCAAGCATTATTTAAAAATTATCTGGTTTTTTGTGTTGTAATTAACTAGCTATACAGGGAAATGTCATACAAAAATTAGAAAGGTGGGCTTCAAGAGATGTTTCTCAGGATGAAAAATTAAAATAAATTACTTTAGCATGCACAAATTTGTTTGAAGCGTCAAAACAATTAGTAGTAATAGTAATAATGAGAAAAGCCAATTAATATTTCATCATCAGATAATTTTAACTCTGCAATTGTCATTGCAAGTTTTTGTCTCAATAAAAGAAACTTCATTGCTACCGTTGATAAATATATTGTGCAGCCGAAAAAAATTCCCAAGGACCAGTAAAAAAATCGTTTCCACTGGCACCAGTGCACAGACCATGGGTTGGAGAACACTGCTTTAGCATACATGTGCCTTTTAAGTCTAATAAATAATGTGTATATATAACTGATTGCATGGGTACATGTGCTACCTCTACTGATACCTTGCTGTTGTCTGTATATAATCTTTTTGAACAATGTCATAATTCCAACATACATGTAAAAAGTGAATGACTCTATACACTACAGTACAGAACATGCTCTCACCAGCAGAGGCTGAAGCTAGATACAATTCCACTCTCAATCTCCATATATGCACTTGCAATGCAGGGTGTGGTATATCCGTATATGTGGCAAACCTGAGACAGGAATGTCCGGGATGTGGGTCCATCTCACCGTTCTTTTTTTTTCTTATGCTCACCTATACTGCTGTACATGCAGGCAGGATGAGAGAACAAGAAAGAGAGAGGGACAGAGAGAGAGAGAGAACCATATCGCGCGTGCCTCGGGGGCCCAGCAGCAGCAGACTCGAATAATAATGCCTGCCTGCCTCACTCACTTCACTACTGTTCCACATATACTGTACTCTACTCCACTGTACAGCATCATACAGTACAGCACAGGGGAGAAAAGAATTTTCCTTTGTCTCTCTCGAGCTCTCTTCTGACTCCCTGACGCATATATATATATATATAAATGCTTCTTCTTTTGCTTCTCCGCATCCAGCAATGAGTCCCAGCAGCAGCCACCTGCCCATTATTCAAATTGCTCCCGCAACATTCTTCCCCCGCGTGCGCGCGCGATTTCCATGCTGTACCATATAGACGGAGGAATAATAATAATAAGGAACCTCATTCCACGTACTGTACATGCAGTCACTGCTTGCAGCTTGCTTCTCTCATTTTTCTCTGTCTCTCTTTTTTTTAAAGGTTTTTTTTTTTTCGTATTACCTCATCAGGTGCCTGCAGCAGCATTAAGCTTATGCTGATGATGCGGGTGCCAACAAGTGGTGCGCGGTGGTCAGGGCAAAAGCAGCGAACCAGCATCAGAAGAACATTCCTGACGATGCCCTGCTGGACACGCCAGGAATGTGTAATATTCCCGCTTGTTTCACTTTGGGAAATTGCAGCTAGTAAGAGGAGAAGGGGGGGGACAAGGGCTGAATGGTCGGTCTGTATAATATGCCCAGGAGGAGGAGGCTTGCTGCATGTACAGTATATACTGTATATACAGGTAAGTCTGGGGAGAAATAAGTAACCCTCAACTTGCTTGTGTTGATGGCTGATGCATATAAACATGAGACAAGCATCCGGAATTCTTACATGTCTGTATATATACACATAGACTTGTGTCAAATTGCTGAAAATTTGTTAGCGTCTGAGAGAAGGCGCATGCTGAGGATATGCAGCAACACAGTCATTCTCATTCCACTGCCTTTCCGTGGAATTGTGTGATCCAATCTTGATATTTCAGAGCACATTAGCATGATGTAGTTTGCAGGGAATTTCTCATGTTAAGGAAATCGCGTTTACAAAAAATTATGATGGATGCATATCAACGCGGGGGAAATAAAATGGAAACGTAAAACTCGTCATTTACTTGAGCCGTTGACAGCCAATGAGTTTTGTTGTTTGAGGTAATGTATTTGAAAAAGCATGTGCAATGTGTGCAGACTATAGACATGTATCCATGAGCAACACAGAGAAATTAATTATGCTGAAAAATGCATTTCATTCATCAAGTATTTGAAGCATGAAATGTTGGATCAAGTGTGGAGTTCATATAACTCAAAACTTGAGTTTCAATTTTCCTCCCTTTCCAAAATATTTGCACAGAAATTGAGGCTCCCAAATTGAAATGTACTTTTCACAATAGAAGTTCCTTCACCAAAAGAATATTTTCAAGAAGCAGGTGTCAATATGCATTGACTAATCCATCTGGAGAGGATCATAGATATTTCTGAAAAATTGCGTGCAATTTATAGATGGATTTTAAATGCCAATAAGGTTCATGAACCCAGCCAAAGACTGGTCAAAAGTCTGATTTTTAATCTTTGTGTTTAAAGGTTTGCTGACAAAAACAAAAAATTTACAGGACATATGGTGCATTTTTCCCAATAACTACCGTGAGAGGATTCAAAGAGCAATAAGGTTGAGTCCTGGAAAATCTTGTACAGTTTACCGTTGCATAGGAAACACAATTTTGTTCCCTCCTGTGCGTGTTTGGCAAAATGCTTCTTATAGGCAAGAACATTTTTTCCCCATGAGTCATAACTCTCATAAGGGAAATCACATTGATTGGTCCTAGGAATGGAAAAAATGGGGGGAAATCCTTAAAATCCTTAGAAACATTTTAAATTTTCTCAATTTTCAGAGAAATTTTAAAAGTTAACAATCTCCAATAATTATAAAAAACTGCAATGCTCTTCTAACAACTATTTGAGCCTTGTTTCAGCATTCTGCAAGTTTCTCCAGACAGATGTGGCCTGCTCATTCAGAAGCAGGCAAATCCTCAATCTCCACTCACCATGGCAGATAAAATGTTCAATGAATAATTTCTTCCTCTTGCCATCAAATGGTGGAGTTTCTTTTCATATAAATGATGAAAAGCATTTGCACTTCATTGAAATGAGGTTACGGCAGGATTCTTAGAAATCCTGCAAGTCATTGACACAAATACTTGAGCATGTGAAATCTAGTGGTCAGCTTTCATCAATTTTTTCTAAAATCATGATAAAAACCTAAAATGAACAGATATTTCAAACACATATTGAAGAACATTCAAGATTTTGAGGGGCCTCTGATGTTAAATATTGGTAATTGCTTTGGATTGCTTCATGTTAGTATACAAATATCCATTTCTAATGTGATTCTCAATTCCTTCCCGGAATTTCTCCCTAGACTTCCTACGCCTCCTTCATCAGAAACCCAGAATCATCTGCTTCCTCAGCTACCTGCACAGAGAGCACATTTTAATGGACAGATTCCCTTTCTTGGCATGTATGACTGTGAGAATCACTGACACAATATAATAGGAATTGCCTCCCAAATATTTTAAAAAGTAATCTGTAGATACAGGTGTAAGATATCAAGTTTTGATGATTTGCCTTCCACTGCTATTTTCCTGAATATGTATAAACTCCTGTTTATCTGTTTAAATATACCTCATTTGATTCACTCAATGGCAGGATAAATATTCAATCCAACACAAAAAATAAAATCCAGACAATAGCTGCAAAAATGAGCACTAATTCTTCATGCATTTCATGGATGAAATGGCCAAAAAATTTGATTTGACCATTTGATTGTACTGTTTCTAGGATTAGCATTTTTTTTTAAATTTTGCAGCTTTTATGGATTCTCAAAATTACTCTTATCTTACAGTGTACTGTTATAGGTGGAAATTGTATAACAATTCCCCAATATATATTGCAAGAATATTTGCTGTCAAGCGAATATTGATATTCCGTGTTATTCATAACACCAGGAAGAGATAATAGATTAATATATAAAATATATTAATATTCTTCCATCCCTTCCCAGTCCTTCCCAAGTACACATGGACTGACAGACACATCTGACAGACACGTGCGGACCCTTGATGATGCACGGACCCCTGACAATGTACGCATAGAAACCCCAGCACATGGCAACCCCCTTAACTGTGCAATACCTGTCGGCGCATGTCAATCATTAAATGATACCTGCACACGTGCATGACCTACTCCCCTTCTGAAATTTACCCCAATCCTGCAGTATATAAAACCCTGGCAGGATTAAGACATTTACGCATTTCAGCTCAGGAGACAGTACAGTTCAGAAGGTTCAGATCCCTGTGTCTTGTGGTCAATATTGTGAATACTGTGTTATATTGAATAAAGACTATTTTTGTCTGGAATAGACTTTTAGTACTTGATCATTTCCTATCCTGATTAAAAGGAGATGCATGTAACTTACTATGTTTCCAGGGATAACAGTACGATCAAACTTTTTCACAGATGGAAAGCCATTCTTGCCATTTTTCATCAAAGATGCTGGTTTGTGGGATATTTAGCTATAATTCAGCTCCCTGTCAAAATTCACTATAAAATTGTGACTCTTTACCCAGCAAATAATGGGGACATTGGGCTGCAAGATGTTGAGGAAATGCTCTACCAATGTGTTCTCCAATGCCTTCTGCAATGGTTGGGATTTTGAGCCAATGCTCCCATGCTCTGGCATTTTGAGCAAGGTGTTGCAGGGCATGTTGGCAGTCAATTGTCAACAGCATTGGAGATAAAGGCCATGATGAAATGCATTGCAGCATGGATTTGGCAATGGTACACACAATGTTTTGTGGGCAATGAAATGCACACCTGCTCAGAGCACTATTGAACAACACAGTGTCAAGGCATTTAGCAATGTAAGCCTAAATATTAAATATAATTGGAGACAACAGGAATTTTGCCAAGTGAAACTGAATTGTCCTTGAAATGTAAGCCTTAATTGAGGCAATGTATCTGCAATGTTCACTTGAACATTGGCAATTCACTGTTGAGTATTAAAGTAAATTTTGCTAAGCAAATAAAGCAACATCTAAAAGGATCTTTGAAATTTAAAGATCTGTAAAAAGCTCCCTGAGTAAGATAGAACAGCATTAAAAAAACATTCCTTAAAACAAGGCCTTTCTTACTTCTTTTTCATAATAACCAATGATGAACAATGCTCACTTTGCACATTGTTCATTATGAGAAGAGAGCAAGAAAGGCCTTGTTGTAAGGAAAGCTTGCCTTTTATGAATGCCCTTTCATCTTAATCAGGGAAATTTTTACAGATCTTCAAAGTTTGAGAAACATTCTTGTTAGTGATTTATTTTTCAACAGCTGATTGCAATTCTTTGGAGCTGGATGATCCAGCTCCAAGAATGTATTTGGTTCTGCATTTGTTTGAGCAAATTAACATTGAACATTGCTAAAACATTCAACCCTTGCTTAATGTTTTTAGTTGGTGCAACAGAAAAAAACGTTAGTTGGAAACAAGCGTTAAGCGAGGTGGTCTCTCCCTTGAAATATGAGGGAGAAACATGTAGTTGGTGTTGAGCAATATCATTAAATAAAAAAACCGGAACATTTACAGAACTTCTGGGCGCATTCAAGGTGCAAAATTTTTGAAATTAGGCACATAAAAAAATTTCTTATGCAATTTCAAAATGAAACATTGTGGCTCAATTTTCAAAAAAGTTTTGAGCTTTTGAATATGTCTCTGTCTATTCTGAATATTTTTGTGATTTAAATAAAGAAAGGTGAAAAACTTTGACACACGTCTAACCCAGTTTCAAGTTTGATGTTTGGTGCCATAGAACTGTTTTGATGAATTTTTAAACTTTGAAAAGCAGGACAAAAAAATTCACAAATTCAACTTTAACTCACTATAATTTCTTCAAAATCAGCTCCATTTAAAAATGTTTAACAGGGCTAGATGCACATTGAAGTTTTACAAATTTAGCAATATTCAACTTGGGAAAAATGTTAAAAAATTAATCATTTGGAAATAAAAATGTAAAAAGATTTTTTTCCAATTTTGGCTCAACTTTCAGAAATGTTTTGCATTTTTCATGATAACTCCATCAATTCTCAATATTTTTTAAGTTAAAAAAGAGAGTATGGGGAACTTCATTGCGCAGCTTATCATGTTTGTAAATTGAAGTTTGATTGAGAATTAAGTTTTTGACAAATTTTTAAACAGAATGTTATGTTGTGCGGAATTCCAAACGTTAAGCAAACGGTATTTTGGGCTTACAAATGGGAACATTACGTGAACAAACGTTAACCAAACGGAATGTTGTGCAAGGGTTGACTGTAATTTCATTAATTGACAGAATTGTTTTTCAGAGAAAATGTTTCAAGAATTATTTCATCAAGGCAAAAAAAGATAAGAATTTTGAATGATTGAAATGTAGGTGAGGTTTTTTTTTTTACACATATAGTGATTTCCTGAACTCCTTTTACACCTTGAAATTACTCCAGCTCCTAATTTTCTCAATTAATCTGATATTACCTCATTTTAGTGTAAGTGTTTAGCATAAGTGTTTGCATTGGAGCTAGCTTGTGAGTGCATAGCTAGATGTGAAGATGACTGACTGTCTCTCAGATGGCCCAGTTTGAAACCCAGGAGCATCATCAGGACAGCAGCTTCCCAGCAAATGATTTTGATGCTGGAAAAGGCATTGGGAGGTAGTTCTCATGCCATTATGGCAAGACCATTATGAAAACATCATCTTGGTCTTTACTCAACGCCTTTCCCCCTAACATTGGCAGGGGGTGTTTTGAAATGGGCTTGGAACCCATTGCCAATGGGGTTGAAACTGTTGAGCCTGAGAGGCAATAAAAAAGGGCAATATTGCCTGCTCCCATTCAATTGCCATTGCCAAACGCATTCCCAAGGTGATGCCAATGGCATTGCCCCAATGTCTGACAGCCCTAAAAAAAATTCCCCATTCCCTTGCAGCTATTTACTTCCTCATATTGCCTTTTTGTGTTATACTCTTTCTTCTTTACTTTGTCTGTGTGCTTTCTGTTCACATTATTCTTTGCTGCTGCTGCTCCCTTGCTTTGAATCTGCTGTCCTGATGATGCTCCTGGGTTTCAAACTGGGGCCATCTGAGTGAGAGGCAGTCACCTTCACATCTAGCTATGCACTCACAAGCTAGATCCAATGTGAATAGGTATGCTACTTATACTAAAAGGTATTTCCATATTCATTCAAAATCAGGAGCTGGAATATTTGTTTGGTAAAACAGGAGTTCATGAATTTAATTTCTATGTGATCCTCACCTCAATTTCAATCAATAAAAAATCACAGCTTCATCTGTATTGATGTAATAATTGTAGCAATATTTTTTTGTAAAAACTATTCTGCTGATGAATGAAAAACTTTAGCAATGTTCAATGTTGATTTGCTGTAACAAATTCTGAACCAAACTTATTCTTGCAGCTGGATTTTGCTCCAAAAAAGTTTTAAATTCTAGTTAAAAAAAATCTATCATAAAAATTACCCAAAAGTTTAAAGATCTGTAAAAAGTTTGCTAATTAAGATAGAAGGGTGTTCAAAAAACCAAAATGTTCCCCAAAATGAGGGCAATCCAAATTTCTCCTTGTATTGAACAATCATTGAATGGCAAACACTTGATCATCATTCAATGTACACTTGCTCATCATTTGATCTTCAATTTGAAAATTGAATGATGTTTGAGTGTACATCAAATGATGATCAAGCATTTGTCAAGCAATTGTCATTCAATACAAGAAGAAATTTGGATTGCCCTCATTTTGGGGAACATTTTGGTTTTTCTGAACACCCTCCTATCTTAATTAGCAAACTGTTTACAGATCTTCAAAGTTTGGGGAAAATTATACACATTGACATATATTGTAATATATGTAATATATGGTTGGGTTGCTTAATTCTCATAGCGGATTGGCACCGCTAATTTTTGTGAATGTTTGGCCGATTTTTGTTAAGACAGAGATTGGCGCTTAGGCAATTTTCGTAGCAGTGTGGTTTGGCAATTCATGGCCAATTTGGTAAAAATTGTGAGGTTTATCTCTCTAGAAAGCGTAAAAACATTTGCAAACAGAAATACTTCCTATGACAGCTTTTCCAAGTTGTTTTGGCGTTTTTAGCCAGCAAATTAACTGGTAAATGAAGATTGGCAATTTAGAGGATTTGAACGTTGTGATGCAAAAATAACAAGTTTCTAACGTGTTGTCCCTTCTTCAAATGTTAGTTTTGCTGTTCTTTGATACAGAAGAAGTGAATCTAGTGAAAAAATCGTCAAAGAGTCAAAAAATCTTGCAATCTTGTATAACATGGTAAGTCCCATAGGGCCATTTTCAGAATCGCAAATATCGCAAAAATTCACTGTTTTTTAGTTGCGATTGCTGTGTTTGCTGTCCCTGATGGGATTCCCTTTAGTTTCCGGAAAATGCAGTGTCCAAGATGGCGGCTTTGTTTGCTCAAACGTTTGCAATGAGGATGTTTCTGACTTGGAAGCGTTTGGGTTCAAGGTTGATTTTGTTGGCCATAACTTGGACTTGAATTGCATTCATTTTATACATTTCCAAAATCATGGATACATATACATGATATTTACATCTATTTTTACATTCATTGTTCTCTTTTGTTTAACATATTTGTGTTATGCAAAAATTCAATTTGTACTGAGGAACAGACGTAACTCTACCTCTCAAGCCAGCAATGCAATTGAACTCATCCCCAGAAGCAACCAAACCTATCCCAAAATTGAAATGATAATGAACCCCACCACTGGTGTTTTATCAGTCGTTTAAAAAGAAACCCTGTCCCTGTGTCTCCCCTGGAAAATCCTTCCCAAACAAACCAGCAAGAAAAAGGAACTCCAGAAAATTTTCGGTTCAAAAGATTTTATTCAAACCCTGTACAAAAATCATACAAAGGCGCTAACAAAAAATATCAAAACAATAATGTACAAAAACGCACCAAACTCACAGTTTCTTTACCTGACCGCTAACAATAACTGATTATTCCAAGATTGCAAACCAAATTTTCACCAAAAAAACAAAAACAACCAAGTCAACTGACTCATGCCCAAAACGCCAAATTACGAGGATCTTCCGACACCTCCTTTCCCAAAAGGTTCACTGGATCCTCCTCCTCAAATTCTTCTTTAGAACTCGTGGCTGTTGTACGAGTCACAGCTGTTTGGTGGTCCATCAATCTCACAGCTCGTTGAATGGAATGCCACTGTAGGATATAGAAAGCAGAATTTGTCAGTTTTCAATTCCCCAAACAAACATCTGTTTTGAAGGAAGAAAGAGAAATAATTACCATCTCCAAAATCAGTAGAAGTCATAGAAGAAAAGTTACGGAAAAAATGGTCCAGATCTTCATCTATGTTATCAAATTAATTGGTGGAAGATCTTGAACCACCCTTTCTTGACCCTGATTTTAAGTCTACAACAGAAAGAAAAAGAGAAGGAAAATTTCTTAAATTTCTCCTCCCACGGGAAAATTTCAATCTCAGAAAATTTTAGCAGAACTCAAAGCTCACTTTTAGATAAATTTGACAAGCCCCCCAGAGGAAAAAAGCAATGATAGAAACGGCCCGGAGCCTCCGCAAGCAACAATCAAATACATGATTGCCGTTTCTCCACTGATACTGGCCTCTAGTTGACCATCTTTAACCTGAATTGTCACCTCAGGTACTAGAGAAGGTACAGGTGCCAGAATTTCTTTTCCCTCCGCAGCAGCAGAATGTTCTACTACCGCCTCTGTTGTTATTGTTGTCACTTGTGTTATTTTCAAAATTGAGGATAATGTTGAAGTTGCTACAAATATTTAAAAATTATTAGCTTTGCAACTATTCTCTATCTCCCTGAACAATTTTAACTCATGAGTGGCTTGCCGATGAACAAACACCTGACAATTGGAAAAAGGATGTACCACCATCTCCATCCCGTCTCGATGCCCAAAACACGTCACAGGACAAGACAGCAGCACTTCCTGTAGAGCAAAAATGCAGAACTGATATAAAAAATCATTCATTTCCACGTTTTCACTATACCTTCAACCAACGCAACAGGATGCAGTCCAAATATAGTTTGTCTCCTGTGAAGACGACACGACAACCAAAGTCAAAGGACAACACCATGTCATCACTGCAAATGTTGGCACAATGCACCTTGCTATTTTCCACGACGCAACCCTTGCCATGGATCACCACCCACACCAACAACAACAGGACCAAGCAGAAAAACATCTGTAAATCAAGGCAAATAATCAATTGGAAAATTTTGATCGTATTACGCATCTTGTTTACCTTCATGTTCAAAATCAGTTCTTTGCAAAAATTATTTTAGTTAAAGAATTTTTATTTGGAAACAAGAAAATTCTACATGAGACCTGCAACAAGAAAAAATCCACCATCCTTGAAATTAACAGACTTTGGCAGACTCTCGAAAAAATTCAAGACACTGGGTAAAAATTTAGCTCACCACCCGGACATGTCAACACTGTTGACAGCCAATTGGCACTGCCAACCTATAGTTTGATTCCACGGGTTGAGAAGGTGTTTTTGTACCCCATCTTGAAAAAACCTTGAGCCTCCCCAAAAGAACAATTTTTGATTTTCTATCTGGGTCAGCGCACACTTGTTTGCACTTGTTTAAAAAATAACGACAGCACATTTTCAACGTCGGCATGATGCTGTCAAACTTTTTGCAAACCTGCCTGATTTGTGGCTCTAAAAGGTTGGAACCTTCTCTTTTATTTGCCGGCGTGAGTTTGTTATCCAGGAAATGCTTGCATATGTTTTGAGGATCTCCCTTTTTAATTTGCACTTGCTTCAAGTAAGCGTACAAGGTTTTCTCCCTGCAGCTGTTTCCTTGTTTTGAATTTTCTCTTCTCACGTCACCCCATGTTAGCAGGGTGACGCGCTCTTGTTCTGTTTAAAGGAAATAAAACTCCCCTCACGTTTGACAGAGACAAATGCCTCTCGCGCAGCCACACCTCTGAAATATAGATTTCAGAGGTAAATATCCTCCAAGACTGTTTTGCATATATATATGATTGTTGTTATTGTGTGCTGGATATTTTTGATGTTTGTCTCATGAGGTCTGTACAGTCAGGAATAAAATGTGAAAGACCACTGTTAACCTATATACCTGAGAAAGTATATATATTACTCAGGAACCTTATATTCCTCAGATTTAATCCAGTGTCAACCTTGGTTACATCTCAGAGAACCTTGCACATGTTTAACAAGATTCTCTTAAACTACTTGTCTGTTATATTTTGTTTTTGAGTATTGTTCAAACCCTATGTTGTTGTGAATAAAATGAAACATATATATTTATGTATATATATGTACAAGAAGTGTTTTATTTTTAACAGAAAACAAAACGTTTTGTTACAAAAGGGACATTCAGCCCTCCGTGTTGATTTCAGACAATGCAGCCACCTTTAAAGCTGCGTTGCCATTAATTTTACAAGCAAAACATATGCAAATCAAAAATAGACTCAGAGGTATCCAATGGCCTTTCAACGCCTCTAGAGCTCCCTGGTGGGGAGGCTTCTATGAAAGAATGATGCGCTTAATCAAAGATAGACTGGCAAGAGTATTCAAAAGATTGCCTTACAGAAGTCCTAATGCCTTGATGGCAGCCCTTTCCTATATTGAAAGGCTAATGAACTCTAGACCATTAACTTACATCTCTGACAACAGAGACAACCCGATGCCTGTAACACCCTCCATTTTTATCAATCCTCATCAGGCAGACCCCTCTTTTAATCCTTTGCTATATGGGCCTCGCCCCATTCAGTTTCTAGAAGGATCCAAAATTGGTCTTGGCAACGCTGCCAAACATAGAATCAAACTTATGAAGAATATTTGGAACTTCTTCTATGAAACTTATTTACAAGAGTTAAGACAATTCCCCACTCAAAGGGGTCCTGAAACAAGCCTACAACCGGTTGTAGATCAAATTGTTTTTCTAAAGAAAACATCTTTCAAAGAAAATGCTCCTCTCAATAGATTGAAATGGTGACTTTCCAGAATTGTTAACCTTCATGAAAGTCCAAGAGATGGCAGAATTAGATCTGTAGATGTGGAGACCACTAGAACCAACCCTGACGGGTCTTGTGTGAAAATCTTATTGAAAAATCAATCAGTTCAGAACCTGGTGCCCCTAGAAGCAGATTCCGAGAAGACAAAAGAAATTCCTAACCAGCTTTGGAAGCTTTGTGAGCAAAAAACCATGAAAACAAGCAATTGAAGTTCAAAAAACTTTTATTAAACAAAATGTGCAAAACGCATCATTACAAAAACCCTTCAACCCAAAAAAAAGGGGGAGAGACCCTTCACAAAAGGAAAAACAATTCCGCCAAAAAAAGGGGTTTTCAAACATAACGAGACAGAGATACCATATCCGCAAACTCTAAACCTCCCTCTCCCACAACCCAGGCCTTGTCCCATACTTTTGATATTATAAATTTCCTCTGAGAGGAATTTCCAATTGGAACTGATGATCCCACAACAAAACGTCCAGATACAGCTCTCTTGGGGTCCAAGCACAAGAAATCCGCAGAGAAGACGTCCAGGAACATCTTCTGACTTGAAATCTTATCCATCCTGAAAGGGAGAAAGAAAAATATTGTAAATACCGGACTTAAAAGCACCATTTTCTCAATAGACTCACTGTCTGAAAGGATCACCTCCTGATCCAATAACCGCCGGGTTGATGTGGAAAGGTCCATTCCCAAAACATTCCTTTGGACCATGATTTGTAGAATGATGATGAGGAAGTCCAGGGGGGATCCCTGGAGCAGTTTTTACACTGTCCAACCAATATGGGCAGCTACCAGCACATGCAAAAGCTCCCCAAGTCTTGTTCAAACACTGGGTCCACTCCACCCAAAGCAAATTGCTGCAGCATGAAGCTGGGCAAAGAACAGATAGGCCCAAGTATGTATGTGGCCAAAAGATAACTTTGTACAATCCAACCTATCAAAAGCAGCAAGATGTCTGACCGGAGTCAGTACTGCCCACCATCCCTTACCACCTGGAGCCCCTTGCCTCTTCCCAATTTTAGTCTTTGAACCATTGTACAAGGCCATCTGAAACGCATGACCTGCGCTTTCACGCCCTCTTTGACTCAAAATTGGAACCCCATTATTCCTAAGGGGAATGAGAGGAACCGCTTGCAAGTCGAGATCCATCTTTTCTGTCAAATACATATTACTCCCCTGTGCTAATGCAGAGGGAGCAGAAGCTCCCAAAGCCAGGACTGGTGCATCAAAGGCACAAGAAAGTTCATCAAAATACCCATAGAGGGCCTGAAGAAAATGTCCAAAGTTGGGATAATGACAAATGACGTCAGGTTCAGGTAAATTCTTTAAATCATTTGTCCCCACTCTAACAAAAACGTGGGTAAAACGTAAGGAAGAACTCAAATGAAGATCTGCGTACACTCTGTTACGCATTTCCTCTGGAGAAACTACTTGTCCTTTGCCAACCAAGGCGGACCATCCACTTAACAAGTACTGAAAAGGAAATGAAAGAAAAATCATTCAAATCTTGTGTTTAAAAGGGGTTTTCAAAAGGATGTCTTTATTCCTCTACCTGATACAGTTCCATGCCCCTCCCAGCAAGAAGATGTTTGAAGTCAAAAACCCCCCTGGTTGTGGCCTTCTCAGACGTAATGTTATTGCAAAACGTATTGCGCCCTTCAGACAGCCTCCAAGGAATGGTTAAGGAAGTACCAAGAAGCAAAACACAAGGGCCTTTTCCTGAGTTTTTCAATTTTGCCCCTTGATGACGATTTTGAGGCAAACCATATGTATAGTCCTGCACCACGCAACCTGGAACCGGAAGCTTTTGTATGTCCAAACCAAAGCGCTTAAAAACATTGAGCTTGTAACTGATCGGATCCTCTGGCTCAAACAGGATCCCTCTGAAGGGATGATAGCAATGCCCTGAGCAAAACAAAATTCAAGAAAAAGGTTACTATACAAAACTTTAAACAGAGATTATTCATTTAAAAATCTTACAAGGATTCAGCAAATCCAGAAGCTCCTCCTCCATGTCAAAGCCGAAAGCCCCTTGCTTTATCTCTCTTTTTACTGAAGCTGATGTCACTTGAAGAGGCACAGAACTTTTGGTCTTTACTCTTTTTGACAAAGCATCTAATGCTTGGGAGTCTCCAACAACAGAGCTTTCTTCATTTGTGCAAGGACCCTTTGCCGCAGCCAGATTTTTGGGAGTCTTTAACTGCTTTAACAGATTAATAATTGATTGTTTATTTTGACGTTGAGTTGCCGCAAACTTTGCATCTTCCATCCAATACTCTTGTATGGCCTCAACGCTCCCCAAAAAGACCTTAGTCTCTCCAACCATCCATACTTGTAGATCCCCAGCTGTAAGTTCTAAGATGAAAGAGCAATTGAAGGAAACAAATTGATATCTAGTACCAGCCAATGTCAAATAAAAGTTGATATTCTTACTGAGTGTACTGGATGTAAAACCTATCCCCTCAGCCAGATAAACCTGGGGGATTCCACTAAGAGTGCTTTGAAAAACGCCCAAATGAAGTTCCATCTGGCGCCTCATGGAAGCCTCCACTTGGAGCATTTGGCTCTCCTCTCGTTCATGTAGCTCTGCCATGACCTCCCCACACTCTTCTAAATTCTCCCGCTTCTCGGAAATCTCTTTCTCCTCTAAAACGTATTTTTGCAAAATATGTTTTTGAGAAGAAATGTGCTCAGCATACTGTTGAGATTCCTTTTGAAGACGGTTGAGCTCAGCTTTAAGACCATCCCTCCCTATTTGAGCATTTTTCTCACTCTCCAGAAATGGAAGAAAGTCCCCAATGCGTTGAAGACTGGCCTCAGAAAGTGAAGAAAGTTTTTTGGCCAGGTCCACAGCAGACCTTGGCAAAGTTACCAATAAAGGACTACCAGGAGAATTGAGTTCCTGGGGGACCTCTTGCAAGAGATTGATGTCATCCTTAATCTCCCCCAACTCTGAAAAGTTTCAATTCAAAAGGAAAGAGTAAAATTTTGTCCTCCTAACGTTCAAGGGTTTTCTTTCTATGAAACTTACCCATAGCCTCTCCTTCCTCATCTGAGTCCTTGATTAATATAGGAAGATCTGCTTCCATCTCCTTTCCCCCTTGAGCCTCACTGTAAGACTGGTTTGATTCTGCCACATCAAAGGGCTCAGTAACTTTCTCCAAATCGGACATTTTTTGGCTTGCTTATTTGATCTTTTAACATATCCAAAATCAACTGCAAAGTCTCCTCAAAGAAAGGGAACTATTGTTTCTGCCAAAAGAAAAAATCTCTTCTTAAAACAATGTCCAAATTCAATGAAAACTCAAACTTCAAAGTCAAAATAGAACTGACAAACAAAAAGGAACTATCAAGATCCCAGCCGGAAATCAAAGGTCAAACCTCAAACCTCTAATCTCTACCTGAGATTTCAACTGTCCCTCTTGACAAAATCAACAATACCTTTTCAACACTTACAAACAACCAGTCAAAACTGCCAATTTTGTTGTAAAATCTCACCAAAAAATTCACCAGCCGATCTACAGCATCAAGCCTGATCATCATGGAGGATATCCTTTTCTAAAAATTTAAGGATAAAATCTCTTGACAACCAAGCAGATAACCAAACAAAAAGCCAAAAGAGGATCCAAATATTCCCTATATTGCCAAAGTTGGCTCAAAACATGATTAATGGGGGCAGGACATGATCTTAGTCAAACCCAAGTCCAATGCCCCATCAACCATATTCAAAACCAAATGAAAGACACAAAAAGAGGGAATATAAACACTCCTTATACTACCAAAGTTGGCTTGGTACATGATTGATGGGGGCAAGATGTGGTCCTAGTCAAAACCCAAGTCCAATACCCCATCAACCGTATACAAAACCAAATCAGTAAAAGGGGTATTTACTGCCAAGTTTGGCCCACTCAAATTTCAAACAAAGGTACAAAAACTTTCGCCAACTTTCACCAAAGCTTCAATACTGAAAATAGCCGCAGGGGCAGAGGTTACCCAAGAGAACCAAAACTAGGGTACCCATGCCCGCAGCCCTCCTCAATATCGAACACAATTATCAAAAAACCCCAAAGTTGGGGGAAGCACTATTATTTCTGGTCCTTAACCTGATCACTACGGTATTGGACTCAATCAAAAAATCAAGATCCACTTCCCTAAATGACAAAACCAAAACTCCGACAATGTTCTTGGCAAAAAATCACAAACGACGTGGAGTGGGACTCAGTCAAAAAAGGCTCCGAGATCCCACCATAGGACAAACATGCATTTGTCTGATAGAAAATCGCCAGAATTGGCACACTGATGAGAATATATTCAAAACCTTTTCAACACCTCTTGAGGTTCTTACATGACAGACACGGCAGATACCCTCAACTGAAAAACACGAGGATACTCCCCTTGACTACCAAGCAAAAATTTTTGCTGCCTCTTGAATTAACCCCTTCTGGAAAAGAGGGTCATTCAAGGATGCGGGGGGATTTTTGTGCGGAATTTTCTTGCAGCCCCACTGTGAAACAAGGCACCAAATCAGAGCCAAAACTGTAATCCAATTGGCGCATCACTGGGATGCGCCGACACAAACAAAAGTTAAAGTTATTCCTACAAAAGGGGTGTCCTGAAATAAAAGGCGGACTGAATTGGCAGAACAAAAGCCTTTGAGGCCAGAAAAGGAGAGTAATCCCCGGAAACGGGATAAAACAAATTGTCAAAAAAGTCGGCGCCTCCCTTTGACAGGGGGACATCAACTCCTCTGAAAAAACTTGGGGTCATTTGACCCATCAAGATTTTGCGGAAAACACAAACCAGCTGTCAAGGAAGAGACAAAAAATCTCGTCTCCTCTATAGTAAAACAGTTTGTCTCCCGAATTTGGGACTTCTCGAGCTGTCAAAAACTCAAGTTTAGAAATGCTCAACTGGCAACTTTATAGCTTTAACAACTTTGTAAACTGTCAAGAACCATGTTTTCCAGCAGAAAACCAATTTAGCAAATGGTTGAAAGATTGTAAAACGTCCACCTGGTTTTCGGGAAAAATACACATTTATGAAACCTCTGCAAAACAGCAGATGTTACCACCAGGTGTTTTCAAATCTGCGCAACAAGGAAAACCCGCCAAAATTGGTGCAAAATTTGTATATTGTTATCCTTATCGCAGTTCTAGAAGAAAGTCTTCTTCTGGACGCGATTAATCTGATATAAATTTGATTTCCAAGAATAAACTTTTTGACGAGAAGATTTCTTTCCTATAGCCCGAGTTTCTAAGTGAACAAGACTTCTCGTTATAAAGACATGAGTACGTATATTTCTATGTGACTGCAACAAACGCCAGACCAACAATGAATACCAAATATACACTTCGTGGACCTTAAATAGATTCAGAATAAACCAGACATGCATGATGCAATTCAGTTGGGAAAACAGAAACGGGGACAGGGAATGACCACAAACCAGACATTGTAAAAGTACGCGTCATGACCTCCTCAGATTCGGATCTGAGTTGCTAGGCAAGAAAGTATTGTTAAGTTTCAGGACGTACAAAAGGAAAAGATAGGAAGCATCATTATAAACCTATCCCAGGACACTCATATTAATATTTGATGACAAACTCACCCCAGACCAATTTGAGAAAAGTTCCACTCTTTTCAAGTTCAAAAAGTCAAGTGAAGTGAAATGTTTCCAAAAAGAAAGTGTACTAAATTGCCAAGTGATCTCGAGAATATCGATGAATAGAAAAAATATTGACAAGTTTGGGCATCAATTCCCATATGGCCATCAATTTCCAGCAACAATTCTGTACCAGGGAAGATATTTTGCCTTCCACACATTTTGTGGGGCACCCTGTGCTCAAGAATTCACACAGATGCTGGCAGTTCATCCAGGTCTCTGAGAACTGGAATGTGGCAAAAGTCACACACTGGAATGGAAACAAGTTCCCAAAACTTGATCAATGCCTTCCTGAGACATGATTGAGAGCAAATTGGCTCATTTCAGTCTCTTTTCTGGAAGGGTTAACATCTCTCCAGGTAAGACCATTTTGAAAGTTTCTCTGAGTGTTTCTGTTCTAGGTTTGTGGTGTGACTGCTCCCTGATCGTTTTAACAAGTTTTAACCCATTTCTAGGTGTTTTTTGTGCCAAAAAAAAAGAAAAACGGTGGCGTTGTATGAGACAACGCTAAGGAGGACATGGGCCCAGAAGATCTGGTGGAACTTCTTGGAGAAGAGCTAATGAAGGATCCTCAAACTGCAGAATTTTGGGCTTAGGGCGTGATTTGGTTTTCGTTTTTTATTTTTCCGTTGAAGAATCTGGTTTTGTTGTCATTGCAAAAATTTGTGGAATAATCAGTTGTGGTAATTGGTCAGGTATGATATGAAAAATCTGTGAATTGGTGCATTTTTCATACTTTTTGGGTTTTGTACCTTTTTTGTTAGCCCCATTGCATTATTTTGTCCCGGGTTCAAAAATAAAAGAGTTGAACCAAAATTTTCTGAGTTTTCCTTCTCTTCTTGGGATGTTCTTGGGTGTTTTCTTGAAAATAGATACAGGGACAGGGTTTTTAAGAAAACAATGTAAAAATTTTCTTCTTAAACTACTCATAAAACACCAATAGTAGGATTCATTATCATTTCAACTTTGGGGTAAATTTGACTTCTTGTGGGTAGTAATTCAATTGTGTTGGCTTGGGAACTAGAGGCATGTCTCATTCTTAAGACAAATCAAATTTTTGCATAGCACAAATAAATTAAACATGAAAAGACAAGGAAAGTAAATATGGAAGTAAATATCACATAGATATATCCATGGTGTTGAAAATGGATTTGAAGAGTCATTAGGTCATCCTTTAATAGATTTCTTTTGTCCAATTCAGAAGGGATCTCTTCTACTACATTGATTTCAATGTTCTTGAGTTGGGGAGGATTTCCCTTGAAAGGACTATTTACTAAGGTATAATGACAATTATATTTAAAGTGCAAAATACCTGAGTAAGGTAATTTGTAAGAGTGTTCTGTAGCAGACGTTTTGTTTACTTCTGAGGCCACACAGTACTGGGTAATTTGACCTTTGTCAGTATCCACAAAGGCAAATTTGTCAGCATCTAGTTGAACCACTGTATTTTTGGGATGAATAGTTTTTTGCAGGGGACAATTATTTTTGATTTCTTCATCGTTTTTTCCTTCTTGGATTGTTTTGACACACAGGTCAGTTTCTTTTGACAGAGGAAAATTAAAACAACAAATGCGGCATGGTGCATAATTCACAGAGGTGATGCACGTGGGTATTTCTTCCGCATATAATCCAAAATAATTTTGTCCTTGGGATAAAAGATAGAGGAATTTAATTTGATCTGACACTGTTTGTAATTACTCCTTTGTCTGTTTCACTCAGTTTGGTAATTTCTAGAGTGTGAACCACAAGGGTGAAATATATCACTGCTGTGATTATTTGGAGCAGCATTGTTAACTGGTCAAAAGCAAAGCGTGAACTGGTCTGTTCTCAGGGATAAAGATTTTATTTTAACGCTGGGTTTTTATGGGCTTGGTCATTTTGAGGAGGATTGGCTCATTTATATTCTGCTTCTTTTTCTCTTTGTTGACTTCTTGTGCAGGTTGCTATGGGTGCGGCTGCTGTGGCTTGACTTTGGGTTCTATGCGGCAGGATCCTTGAGGGGTCAACGGCCGCAGGGTCAATGTCCAGTTTTGTTAGGCCTTCAGCTCTCTTGATAGGGGTCAGGAAATCCATGTTGTCTGCATTAATCCAAAATAATTTTGTCCTTGGGATAAAAGATAGGGAAATTTAATCTGAGTTTTTTCCCATTTGGGGAGTCCCAAATAAGTGTCACTTGCGACAGGGAAAGAATGTACTCTAGATAGTAAGTATCGGTCTGTCTGTTTGAAAACAGGAACAATTAAAGAGGCTCTATACAGACAAGAATTATTACTAGTTAATTCAAAGGGACATGGGTCTAATTGACCGAACGTCAGAGGGTTTGTCTGCAGTAGGGTGAGAGTTTCTCGTTGGTCCAAAAGCAGAGGGAAATTCTCTGTGGAAAATATGGTTTTCAAATTGCTGGATAGTTCAACATCTGAGAAAATTCTAGTGGGGTATTGAAATTGGGCTATTTTATTCAGGTCATAGATGAGGTTTTGGAGCATCTCAGCCTGGTAAAATAAAACAGTATTCAGGTTGGAGAGACTTATTAGATTTTCAGTAGTCTCGGAAAAAGAGGTTCCAAATTTTTGTAGGAGTTTTTCTAATATTGTTAATCTAGTTTTTGGAGCATCTCAGCCTGGTAAAATAAAACAGTATTCAGGTTGGAGAGACTTATTAGATTTTCAGTAGTCTCAGAAAAAGAGGTTCCAAATTTTTGTAGGAGTTTTTCTAATATTGTTAATCTAGCGTTGTCGGCTCGATAATAGGAGGAGAGTTCTGTTTCAAGCTGTTTGTTTGTTGATTGTCCATTTTTGGTATCTGGTAAGAGGTTAAGATAGGAGGGATCCGTAAAAGGAATAGTTTTTTGTTTCTTGGTTCGAATAACCAAATCACTCAGAACTTCAGAAAGTTTTTCTTGGGTAGTGGACAGAATATCGAATAAGTTTGTCGTTGTCATTGTCTTGTTTTCTGTAGAGTGAAACTGTTTTTTAATCAAGTCTTTTGTCAGATCAGAGATATTTTTACTTTGACTGTACAATTTCCCAATGTCAAATAACCAACTCTAACAGGTTTTAAAGCTCCCACATGTGTGTCCTTTTTCTAGGAGATCTCAATAAGGGTACAAAGGTCCCTTTAAAGCCTATCCCCTTATAAATAAACTAGACTGTGACAAACATTATACTCCTTTGTCTGTTTCACTCAGTTCGGTAATTTCTAGAGCGTAAACCACAAGGGGGAAATATATCACTGCTGTGATTATTTGGAATAGCATTGTTAACTGGTCAAAAGCAAAGCGTAGACTGGTCTGTTCTCAGGGAGTTGAGATTTATTTTAACGTTGGGTTTTTTATGGGCTTGGTCATTTT
This sequence comes from Notodromas monacha, assembly GCA_905338405.1. NCBI lineage: Eukaryota > Metazoa > Arthropoda > Ostracoda > Podocopida > Cyprididae > Notodromas > Notodromas monacha. The sequence goes on along the minus strand of CAJPEX010000020.1, from coordinate 202,054 downwards.
TTATTCTGCTTCTTTTTCTCTTTGTTGACTTCTTGTGCGGGTTGCTATGGGTGCGGCTGCTGTGGCTTGGCTTCGGGTTCTATGCGGCAGGATCCTTGAGGAGTCAACGGCCGCAGGGTCAATGTCCAGTTTTGTTAGGCCTTCAGCTCGCTTGATAGGAGTCAGGAAATCCATGTTGTCTGCATCTTGTGATGAAAAACGGACAGGAGCATGTGTGCGTCTTTTTCGTTCAGAGCTGCGGTGTGTAGATCGTGAGGGACGGGTTGAGCTGTCATCTGTGACGGGAGGATCTTCGGTGGAGTTATCAGGATCCTCGGGTTGTACTGTTGACGGGGTGTCAGGTTTGGATCTTGGTGTACTCGTCAGGGTTGGTAGATCATAGTCAGCATTTGGGGTAAACAGACGTCCAAATTCATGAGTGACGTTGTGGGCCACATCTCGGATTTTTCTCAGGATGCCAGGTTGTTTGTTTGAGCGGCCAGCAGGGGTTGGAGGAATGACTGTAACGGGCATGTTGTCATCTGCGGGGATCTCGGCATCATGATCAGCAGCGGTATCAGGTAGAGTTTCATTGACAGATGTGAAAAGATCGTCAGGTGTAGAATTGTTTAAATTGGAGTCAGCAGGAATAAACGGTTTGATGTCAGGTTCAGCATCAGGAACATTTGGTGTAGTAGAATTGTTTTCAGCAGCAGGCACCAGATCAGGAACAGAATTAGGGTTTTCACCCCCAGAAAAAGAAAAATCAAAGTCCTCTTTGATATTGGAGGGTGGTTGCGGAGATGTGGATAAATTTGAAGGGATTGTTGTAGGTATTGTTGGTGATGAAATTTCGTTGTTGTCCAACCCGCGTTGTAGAAATGGTCGCACATAGCTAATATGGATGACATCTGTCCAGGAAGGATGGCTGTCATCTTGAACACGAATGACGACTTGGTTGATTTTTTCTAGGACCGTATATGGTCCTTTATATTTTGGTGACCATTTTCTGCCAATGTATGAGGCTTGGTCATGTCGTCGAATTAACACTTTGTCACCCACATCATATTGTTGGCCTTTTCTGTGCTTGTTTAAACGTTGGAGGTAGGCTGCTTGACCTTTTCTGATGGAATGTTGAGCAGCTTCTCTTAAACGTTGTATATTTTCCATTCGGTTTGTTTCATCACTTTCACTTTGTTGAGCTGGGTGTATCCAATTGAGACGGGGTTTTGTTCCGGTTACCACTTCGAAAGGGGACATTTGCAGGGCTTCATGTTTGGCTGCATTATGTACCCATGCTGCAAATTTGAGTAATTCGTCCCAGGAGGCGCGATTTTCGGGATCAAGATAAATGGCAAGATATTCATGTAATTCTCGGTGCGCCCTTTCGTTTTGTCCATTTCCTTGTGGGCGGTAGGCTGTAGTGGTGTGTGTTTTAGCACCAATGAATTTTGCCATGTCTTTAAAAATAGCACTGATGAAATTTGTGCCTCGATCCGTGAGGATCCTTTTTGGTGCCCCGAAAAGGCAAACCCAGTCACTGATAAATAGTCTTGCTGTTGTAGCTGCTGATGCTTCTTTCATGGGGGAAAAGACGATCCATCTGGAGAGTCGATCTTGGGTTACTAGAATATATCGGTGTCCTTTGTTACTGGCAGGGACAGGTCCAATGATATCAATGCTGACGTCTTCGAAGCATTGGGTGGGGATCCCTGTAGAAAGATATGGTGTCCGTTGTGCAAAATTCTTGGCCTGTTGGCATATTTGGCATGTTCTGATGTAGTTTGCAATATCCTGTTCTAAATTGGTCCAGGAGAAGTATTGTCGTATGGCATATACTGTTCTGTCCATGCCTGAATGGCCCATGGCAGGAGGGTCATGATGTAGTTGAATTATTTGCTGATGGAGAGCAGGGGGGATCCAAATTTTCCAATCACCATGATGTGTTTTCCAGATTAAGTCATCCTCTTGTTTGTAGTTTGATCCAGAAGGAAGAACAGGTAACTTTTTAGTTTCTTCCTGGATGGTCATTTTGGGAATATATGGCAGGAGAGCGTAGCATTGAAGAGAGGGTGAGAGATATGCACACAGATAATTCACAGCAGGTGGGTACCTGCTAAGGGCATCTGCGTGAGGGATTTGTAATCCCTTTTTATATTCCAGTCTATAGTTGTATTCATTTAACGTGGTAAACCACGTTATTGCTCTT
>CAJPEX010000020.1:0-199850 GCA_905338405.1 Notodromas monacha | reverse complement strand
AAATATCCGCGAACATGATACACAACAATATTATATATATGCAAATCTGTTATATTGTATATACCTCTGAAATTCATATTTCAGAGGTGCGGCGGCGCGGATATGTGCGCAGATAACATTTGTCACTGTCAAGAGTGAGGGGGAGTTTTATTAGTTAAAGAGGACAAAAGCGCATCATGCTGTTTTAACCTGGGGTGACGTGTGAAGAGAGATTTCAAAACAAGGGGAACAGCTGCAAGGAGAAAACCTTGTTTGCTTCCTCAAAGTAAGGTGCAATTTAAAAAGAGGTCTTGGAAACAAACCCCAGTATTTCCGGGATAACAAACTCACGCCAGGCAAAAATAAAAAGGTTCCATTCCTTTTTTGGAGCCACAAATCAGGCAGGTTCTCGCAAAAAGGTTGACAGCGTCAATTTTGACGTTTGCAAGTGAGCTGTCATCCTTCAAAATAAGTGCAAGCAAGTGTGCGCTGACCCAGAAAAGAAAATTAAATTTCTTGATGGGGAGGCTCAAGGTTTCAAGATGGTGTACAAAAACACCTTCTCAACCAGAGGAATCAAAGTGTTGTTCGGCAGTGCCAATTGGCTGTCAACAGTGCCGACACGTCTGACTGGTGAGTTAACTTGTTTGAACCAGTGTTCTTTGAATTTTTCCCAAGACAGCAAAGATTTTGCTTTAGTTCTAAATTGTTTGCTGTTCTCTCTTTGCAGATCCTTCTGTGTTTTTTGGTCTTTCTTGTATTGCGTAAAGATAAAAGTAAAATATCATCACGTAAAATTTTTCAAAGTAAAAGAAATCTCGCAAAAAATAAAGGTAAATCGGACATGTAATAAAATTGATTTTTGTTGATTGATTATTTGTCTTGTCTACGTACATGGTTTGCTGGGTGACGTATCTGCTGTTGTTGCTGGTGTTGGTGTCAGTTGATGGAGGGTGCGTCCTGGAGAATAAGGAGGTATTTTGTGATGATGTCTGCGGTGATGATGTGATCCTGGCGTTCAATTATGGATGTCGGGTCGTTTTCACTGGAGACAATCTGTATTTAGATTGCGTTTGTCTTTGTCGGTTGAAGGTATAGTGGATATGCAGCAATTGATTGTTTTTGAAATATCAATTGTGCGTCTCTACTTTACAGGAAGTAGTGCTGTCGCGTCCAGTAAATTGTTTTGGACGTCGGAATGGGATGGAGACTGTTGTCCATCCTTTCTTCATTTGCTTGATTTTTGTTCGTCCATCTCCTCGTGAGTATTCAAGAAAAAGTTTTCTGGTTTTGCAGGGAAAATTTGATATTTAGGAAGATATCTAATTTTTTGTGCTTCTGTTCTTTTTCTTCCATTTTTCTATAGCATTGACAACGTTATCATCTACTTCCAAAGTGGTTCAGACAACTACAATTACAATGGAGGCAATCCTTAAGCATTCTGTTGCTTCTGAAGGGAAGGGGATCCTAGCGCTGGTGCCTTCTCTCATTCCTGAGGTGACAATTTGCGTAAAGGATGGTCAGCTGGAGGCGAACATCAGCAGGGAAATGGCAATCATGTATTTGATTGTTGCCTGTGGAGGATCTGGGGCAGTTTCCATAGTGGCTTTCCTGTTGTGGGGAGCTCGTCAGCTCTATCTGAAGGTGAGAAGATATTTTTGCTCTTTTCTACAAAGTTGGGACTTTCTCTTTTTCTTAAAAATAGGCAGTGTCCAAAGAAAAATTTTCTTTTGGTAGAATCAAATACAAGTTGAGGAGGAAAATTTTGGAGATCTTCCACCAATCTATTTTGATAATCTTGATGAGGATTTGGATGGATTTGTTTGTAATTTTGATTCCATGACTTCTACCGATTTTGGTGATGGTAAATATTTTCCTTTGGTGTTAAAATCTTTTGGAGAGTGTGGAAACTGACATTATTTTTTCTTTCTGACTTTTTTTCAGTGGCATTCCATTCGACAAGCTGTGAGGTGGCTGGACTGCAGAACAGCTGCAAGTCGTACAACAGCCACAAGTTCTAAGGAGGACATGGGCCCAGAGGATCCGGTGGACCTTCTTGGAGAAGAGGTGACAGAGGATCCTTGAACTGCAGAATTTTGGGCATAGGGCGTGATTTGGTTTTTGTTTTTCTTTTTTTGTTGAAAAGTCCGGTTTTTGTTGTCGTTGCAAAAATTCGTGGAATAATCAGTTGTGGTAATCGGTTGGGTATGATGAGAAAATCTGTGAATCGGCGCATTTTTCATACTTTTCGGGTTTTGTATCTTTTTTGTTAGCGCCATTGCATTATTTTGTACAGGGTTTGAAAATAAAAGAGTTGAACCAAAATTCTCTGAGTTTTCCTTCTCTTCTTGGGATGTTCTGGGGTGTTTTCTTGAAAATAGATGCAGGGACAGGGTTTTAGGAAAACAACGTAAAATATTCCTTTCTTCAAACTACTGATAAAACACCAGTAGTAGGATTCATTATCATTTCAACTTTGGGGAAAATTTGGCTTCTTCTGGGTAGTAATTCAATTGTGTTGGCTTGGGAGGTAGAGGCACGTCTGGTTCTTAAGACAAATCGAATTTTTGCGTAGCACCAATAAATTAAACATGAAAAGACAAGGAAAGTAAATATGGAAGTAAATATCATATAGATATATCCGTTGAAAATGGATTTGAAGAGTCATTAGGTCATCCTTCAATATATTTCTTTTGTCCAATTCAGAAGGGATCTCTTCTACTACATTGATTTCAATGTTCTTGAGTTTGGGAGGATTTCCCTTGAAAGGACTATTTACTAAGGTAAAACAACAATTAGATTTAAAGTGCAAAATACCTGAGTAAGGTAATTTGTAAGAGTTTTCTGTAGCAGACGTTTTGTTTACCTCTGAGGCCACACAGTACTGGGTGATTTGACCTTTGTCAGTCTCCACAAAGGCAAATTTGTCAGCATCTAATTGAACCACTGTATTTTTGGGATGAATGTTCTTTTGCAGGGGACAATTATTTTTGATTTCTTCATCGTTTTTTCCTTCTTGGATTGTTTTGACACACAAGTCAGTTTCTTTTGACAGAGGAAAATTAAAACAACAAATGCAGCATGGTGCATAATTCACAGAGGTGATGCACCTGGGTATTTCTTCCACATATAATCCAAAATAATTGTGTCCTTGGGATAAAAGGTAGGGGAATTTAACCTGAGTTTTTTTTCCATTTGGGGAGTCCCAAATAAGTATCACTTGCAATAGGAAAAGAATGTACTCTAGACAGTAGGTATCTGTCTGTTTGTTTGAAAACAGGGACAATTAAAGTAGCTCTATACAGACAAGAATTATAACTTGTTAATTCAGAGGGACATTGGTCTAATTGACCAAAAGTCAGAGGGTTTGTCTGCAATGAGGTGAGAGTTTCTTGTTGGTCCAGGAGCAGAGGGAAATTCTCTGTGGAGAATATGGTTTTTAAATTGCTGGATAGTTTGACGTCTGAGAAAATTCTAGTGGGGTATTGAAATTGGGCTATTTTATTCAGGTCATTAATGAGATTTTGGAGCATCTCAGCCTGATTAAATAAAACAGTGTTCAGATTGGAGAGACTTATTAGATTTTCAGTAGTCTCATAAAATGGGGTTCCAAATTCTTGCAAGAGGTTTGCTAATATTGTCAATCTGTTGCTGTCAGCTCGGTAATAGGAGGAAAGTTTGGTTTCAAGCTGTTTGTTTTTTGATTGTCCTTTTCTGGTATCTGGTAAGAGGTTGAGATAGGAGGGATCCGTAAAAAGAATAGTTTTTTGTATCTTGGTTTGGATAACCAAATCACTCAGAACTTCAGAAAGTTTTGCTTGCGTAGTAGACAGAATTTCAAATAAATTTGTCATTGTCATTGTCTTGTTTCTGTAGAGTGAAACTGTCTTTTAATTAAGTCTTTCGTCAGATCAGAGATATTTTTAGTTTGACTGTACAATTTTCCAATGGCGATATTGGTTGAGATTGTCCAAAATTTTGAGGGTGTACACACAGGAAAAAGATCCTCTAGAGTTATTCCCATGTTTCCAGGGAAATTTTGGTTAGGGAAATATTTATTTGATCTGACACTGTTTGTAATCACTCCTTTGTCTGTTTCACTCAGTTTGGTAATTTCTAGAGTGTAAACCACAAGGGGGAAATATATCACTGTTGTGATTATTTGGAGCAGCATTGTTAATTAGTCGAGAGCAAAACGTGGACTGGTCGGTTCTCTGAGATAGCGATTTTATTTCAACGATGGGTTTTTTATGGGCTTGGTCATTTTGAGGAGGATTGGCTCATTTCTATTCAGCTTCCTTTTCTCTTTGTTGACTTCTTGTGCGGGTTGCTATGGGTACGGCTGCTGTGGCTTGGCTTTGGGTTCTATGCGGCAGGATCCTTGAGGGGTCAACGGCCGCAGGGTCAATGTCCAGTTTTGTTAGGCCTTCAGCTCTCTTGATAGGGGTCAGGAAATCCATGTTGTCTGCATCTTGTGATGAGAAATGGACAGGAGCATGTGTGCGTCTTTTTCATTCAGAGCTGAGGTGTGTAGATCGTGAGGGACGGGTTGCGCTGTCATCTGTGACGGGAGGATCTTCGGTGGAGTTATTGGGATCGAGTTGTACTGCTGACGGTGTGTCTGGTTTGGATCTTGGTGTACTTGTCAGGGTTGGTAGATCATAGTGTCGTAAACCCCATTTTTCTGCAGGTTTAAGTACTCACTGCAACACCCGGTGTAGAACCATTTTTCGCAGGATGCCAGGTTGTTTGTTTGAGTGGCCAGTAGGGATTGGAGGAATGATTGTAACAGGCATGTTGTCATCTGTGGGAATCTCAGCATCTTGATCAGCAGCGGTATCAGGTAGAGTTTCATTGACAGAGGTAAAAAGATCGTCAGGTGTAGAATTGTTCAAATTGGAGTCAGCAGGAATAAACGGTTTGATGTCAGGTTCAGCATCAGGAACATTTTGTGTAGTAGAATTGTTTTCAGCAGCAGGTACCGTATCAGGAACAGTATCAGGGTTTTCACCCCCAGGAAAAGAAAAATCAAAGTCCTCTTTGATGGTTGAGGGTGGTTGTGGAGATGTGGATAAATTTGAATGGATTGTTGTAGATAAGGTTGGCGATGAAAATGCGTTGTTGTCCAAACCGCCTTGTAGAAATGGTTGCACATAGCTAATATGGATGAAATCAGTCCAGGAAGGATGGTTGTCATCTTGAACACAAATGACGACTTGTTTGATTTTTTCTAGGACCGTATATGGTCCTTTATATTTTGGTGACCATTTTCTGCCAATGTATGAGGCTTGGTCATGTCGTCGAATTAACACTTTGTCACCCACAGCGTATTGTTGGCCTTTTCTGTTTTTATTCAAACGTTGAAGGTAGGCTGCTTGACCTTTTCTGATGGAATGTTGAGCAGCTTCTCTTAAGCGTTGTATATTCTCCACTTGGTTTGTTTGATCATTTTCACTTTTTTGAGCTGGATGCATCCAATTAAGACAAGGTTTTGTTCCAGTCACCACTTCAAAAGGTGACATTTGTAGTGCTTCATGCTTGGCTGCATTATGTACCCATGCTGCAAATTTTAATAATTTGTCCCAAGAGGCGCGATTTTTGGGGTCAAGATATATGGCAAGATATTCATGTAATTCAGGATGCGCCATTTTGTTTTGTCCATTTCCTTGTGGGCAATAGGCTGTAGTGGTGTGTGTTTTAGCACCAATGAATTTTGCCATGTCTTTAATAGCACTGATGCAATTTGTGCCCCAATCCATGAGGATCCTTTTTGGTGCCCCAAAAAGGCAAACCCAGTCATTGATAAATAGTCTTGCTGTTGTAGCTGTAGATGCTTCTTTCATGGGGGAGAAGACGATCCATCTGGAGAGTTGATCTTGAGTTACTAGAATGTATCGGTGTCTTTTGTTACTGGCAGGGACAGGTCCAATGATATCAATGCTGACGTCTTTGAAGCATTGGGTGGGGATCCCTGTCGAAAGGTATGGTGTCCGATGGGCAAAATTCTTGGCCTTTTGGCATACTTGGCATGTTCTGATGTAGTTTGCGATATCCTGTTTTAAATTGGTCCAGGAAAAGTATCGTCGTATGGCATATATTGTTCTGTCCATGCCTGAATGTCCCATGGCAGGAGGGTCATGATGCAGTTGAATTATTTGCTGGTGGAGAGCAGGCGGGATCCAAATTTTTCAATCACCATGATGGGTTTTCCAAACTAAATCATCCTCTTGTTTGTAGTTTGGTCCAGAAGGAAGAACAGGTAGTTTTTTGGTTTCTTCCTGGATGGTCATTTTGGGAATATATGGCAGGAGAGTGTCGCATTGAAGAGAGGGTGAAAGATATGCACAAAGATAGTTCACAGCAGGTGGATACCTGCTAAGAGCATCTGCGTGAGGGATTTGTAATCCCTTCTTATATTCCACTCTATAGTTGTATTCATTTAACATGGTAAACCACGTTATTGCTCTTCGGCTGTTGTTTTGACACTGTCTGCTTAGGTAAGGTATTGCGATGTGGTCCGTTTTGATGATGAACGGATGTCCCCATAGATAGGATTTGAATTGATTGACTCCATAAAAAACAGCTCATATTTCTCGGTCTGTGTTAGGATAATTCTTCTCTGCAGGATTAAGTGTCCTGGATGCACAGCCAATTAAAACTTCTTTTTTGTTGAGTTTTTGAGTTAGAATGGCTAACTTCACTGCCAATGCAGATGCGTTGGTGGTAAGAATGAATTCTTGTTGGAAATCCGGGAAAGATGAAACTGGAGCTGTCAGCATACGTTTTTGAAGGTCTTGCATTGCTTTTTGTTGATTCATGCCCCATTGGAATGGCGTATCCTTTTGCAATAAATCATAAAAAGGTCTAGCCCTTGTAGCAAAATCTTGAATGTATGCTCAAAAGTATCCAACTAATCCCAGGAAAGCTTGTATCCCTTTGATATCCTTGGGTATAGGGAAATGTTGGATTGATTTTACTTTCTTGGGATTCACTTTAATTCCTTCTTGGCTGATTAGGAAGCCAAGGTATTCAATTTGGGTTTGAAAAATTTGACACTTGCTGAATTTCACTTTTAATCCAGCTTTTTTCAGATGCTGTAGTATGTCAGTCAGGTGTGAAAAATGATGTTTTTTGTCTTTGGAATATATCACTATATCGTTGATGTATATGTAGGCATACATTCCTAGGCATCCGTCCAAGACCAAATTTATTAGTCTTTGAAATATGGAGGGGCTATTTTTTAAACCCATGAGAAGTCTGATGAATTCGTAGTGTCCAAGGGGTGTTGAAAATGCGGTTTTCCATTGTTCTTCTTTGCATATTTTTAAATTGTAGAATCCGTGGAGTAGGTCCAAAGCAGTGAAATATTTGGCATTTCCTAGTTCCTCAAATATTTGATTGATTCTGGGGAGAGGATGAGGATCTGTTATGATGTGATCGTTTAAGCAGCAAAAATCAACCACCATTTGCCATCCTCCGTCCTTTTTCTTCACCATAAGTGTTGGACTGTTGTAGGGACTTTTTGAGGGTTGTATGATTTCCTTGTCCAATAGTTCTTCCACGTATTCGGCCAATAGCGGGCATATACCAAAAGGTATTGGGTATTGTCGAGTATATATGGGGGTAGTGGTATCCAGTGGTATGTCCACTTGGTATATTTCACATAAACCTAAATTGTCTGTCTTCAAAGCTAGTACTTTTTTGTATTTTTGAAGTAGTTGTCGCATTTTTGGTATCAAATATGATGGGCATTCTGACTGTCATAAATTTTCTTTGATGAGCATAGCAATATTCTTCAGTTTGGATTTCCGATGTATCCTTTCCTTTGACGTAGTTTGGTTAAGCGTATATATATCCTCTTTGGAGGAATATGTACAAAATATGATGCTAAAGCCAACGTATGTTTAGGCTTCAATATGATGTCTTCATTAGTTAAGTTGTGGCATAAAACATACACTTGGTTATTTTTCATTCTTGATAAACTTCTTCCAATGAGCAGGTCAGGTTGATGACGATTATATATATACACGTCTGCTTCCATTTCAGTGGATCCTTTGGTTGAGGCAGATTTTGTTAGCACCATAAGTTGTGAAGATTTTGGTAGAATAGTTGTTTGAAGCGGATATAGTTGAAATTTGTCTGCTTCTTCTAATTGTTGAGACAAAGTAGTGGCAGGCAAGGTATGAAGTTGCTTGATGCAATATTTTGAATTTTCCTTTGAGAAGAAAGGTATTTTGACATTGTTGAGCTGGATAAGATTTAAAGGATAATCTATGATAGCACGTAATTTTTGAAGTGCATCATTTCCAATTATTCCTTTGAATCCTTGATGTCGTAGATCAATGATGATGAAGTTCACTGTAGCGGGAGAATTGAGGAGTAGTTCAGCTTGCAATTGTCCTTGGATTTGTGCTTGGTTTCCTTCCAGTGTAGAAATTGTAGTAGAAGTAGAGACAGGATACACTGATGAATTGAGTAGGGCTGAGGATAATACGGAACCTTCAGCACCTGTGTCCACCAAGAATTTAACTGGGACAGTTGTAACTGATGTTTTTAATATGATGACCGGTAATTTCTGAGGTCCCGTTGTAGAAATTCCGGTCAGTATTTGTTTCCCAAACTTGATTTTTCTTCTCCAGCAAACACAATCTGCTTTTCTTCTTCTTCTTCTTTGTCAGATACAAAATCTTTTTCTGCAAGGTGATTTATTTTCTTTTCAGAGAAATGTCCATAAGGTTGATATTGTTCTCTGTTTCGTTCCTCATTTGGTTTTTTAAAGTTGTTGCAACGGTGAGGGCTTTTGCTTCTCATTTGTCGACGAGGGCTCCTTGAGGAGGATCTTGTGGGTTTTCTATCTCTGTTGAAACAAGTAGGTGTAGAGGATTGGTGTTGTCTCACAGAGTACAGAGCAGGGGATCTTCCGCTGCTGCGGTCCTTGGAAGATGATGGTAGGTTGCTATTGAATCCTACTTGTCTTCTGTCTGACTGATCATATCTTCTTTTGTTATGGTAGCAGTCTTTTTGTAGATGTCCCACTTTTCTGCAGGTATAACAGGATGGAGTTTCCTTTTCCTTTTCCCATGGATTGGAGACATTTAATTGTTGTATTCCTTTTCTCATGTGGTATACTTTGTAATCTTCTGCTCCTTGCATTTTTAGTTGTAGTTCTTCTGCATTTGTATTGTATGGTATATCTCTGTTATGCAAAGCTAAGGTATGTCATCAGAAGAAGAAGGCAGAGAAATATGGATGCCTTAGAGAACACTACAGTTGAATTGTTACCAACAAGAAGTGCCCCTGTGATCCCCCAATATCCCAGGTTACAATTAAACGCAAGAACAGGAATGATGACCATAAAATAAAAAAAAACCACAGAATTGTCAAGGAAAGCAATGAATTTATTTGGCATTAAACTTAACAACAAATGCCCTTAAAAATAAAGCTCGCAAACGAAATTGCACTAAAAAGATGAGTCCATTGACATGCGGTTTGAGTTCCGGTGGATCCTCCGCGCTAACACATTGAATGTGCTAACAAGTTGACTCTTCTGCCGTTTCTCCGTTTTGCTGGTGTACAGGAACCTCTTGCATCTCTTGAAATTCAGTAATATAGGAAAATTCATTAGTATTGTATAGAAATTGGATTTTCCCTGAAACTCACTTAAAAGTTCAATTCTAATTGGACAAATGGTAGCTTAAGAACGACCCTGCTCTGCAAGTTCTAATGCCTCACCATAAGTGACGTTTCTAGTTTCCTCAGCTTCTTCTTCTTCAGCACCGTCAGAGAAAAAGGGATTGTAAACCCTGATGGTATCCTCAATGGAATTTACTATTTCTCTAACCTGAAAGTTTGAAAAGTTTATACTTTAAAAGAAAAAGAATTATTCCACTCTATAGTTGTACAGTATTCATTTAACATGGTAAACCACGTTATTGCTCTTTGGCTGTCATTTTGACGCTGTCTGCTTAGGTAAGGTATTGCGATGTGATCCGTTTTGATGATGAACGGATGTCCCCATAGATAAGATTTGAATTGGTTGACTCCATAAAAAACAGCTAATATTTCTTGGTCTGTGTTAGGATAATTCTTCTCTGCAGGATTAAGTGTCCTGGATGTACAGCCGATTAAAACTTCTTTTTTGTTGAGTTTCTGCGTTAGAATGGCTCCCACTGCCAATGCAGATGCGTTGGTGGTAAGAATGAATTCTTGTTGAAAATCCGGAAAAGATAAAACTGGAGCTGTCAGCATACATTTTTGAAGGTATGGCGTATCTTTTTGCAATAAATCATACAAGGGTCTAGCCCTTGTAGCAAAATCTTGAATGTATGCTCGAAAGTATCCAACTAGTCCCAGGAAAGCTTGTATTCCCTTGATGTCCTTGGGTATAGGAAAATGTTGAATGGATGTCGGTGGTAAGAATGAATTCTTGTTGAAAATCCGGAAAAGATAAAACTGGAGCTGTCAGCATACATTTTTGAAGGTCTTGCATTGCTTTTTGTTGATTTATGCCCCATTGGAATGGCGTATCTTTTTGCAATAAATCATACAAGGGTCTAGCCCTTGTAGCAAAATCTTGAATGTATGCTCAAAAGTATCCAACTAGTCCCAGGAAAGCTTGTGTTCCCTTGATGTCCTTGGGTATAGGGAAATGTTGAATGGATTTTACTTTCTCGGGATTTACCTTAATTCCTTCTTGGCTGATTAGGAAGCCAAGATATTCGATTTGAGTTCGAAAAAGTTGACACTTGCTGAATTTCACTTTTAATCCAGCCTTTTCCAGACGCTGTAGTACAGGGGTGCCCAAGATACGGCCCGCGGGCCAGATCTGTCCCACAGAGGATTTTCATCTGGCCCGCGGAGGCAGCATGGCAGCATGAAATCTCCACAAAAAATTAAAACCTTCCAAAAGGAAAAATTCCAAGTTTTTCAAGATGTCTTCAGCCTGCAATTTTGATTAGGAATTTTATTTGGGCTTCATAAATTCTGTTATGATTCCTTCTAACCAGAAAGAACAGTTTGCATTGCTTTGTGATGTTAGTCATTCTGTTTTTCAGATTAAAGGATAGGGTTTTGCAATTTTTCCCAGGAAAGCTTGTATTCCCTTGATGTCCTTGGGTATAGGGAAGTGTTGAATGTATTTTACTTTCTCGGGGTTTACTTTAATTCATTCTTGGCTGATTAGGAAGCCAAGATATTTGATTTGAGTTTGAAAAAGTTGACACTTGCTGAATTTCACTTTTAATCCAGCTTTTTCCAGATGCTGTAGTATGTCAGTCAGGTGTGAGAAATGATGTTTTTCGTCCTTGGAATATATCACTATATCGTCGATGTATATATAGGCATACATTCCTAGGCATCTGTCCAGGACTAAATTCATTAGTCTTTGAAATATAGAGGGGCTATTTTTTAAACCCAGGGGAGTCTGATGAATTCGTAGTGTCCAAGGGGTGTTGAAAACACGGTTTTCCATTGTTCTTCTTTGCGTATTTTCAAATTGTAGAATCCATGGAGTAGGTCCAAAGCGGTGGAATATTTGGCATTTCCTAATTCCTCAAATATTTTATTGATCCTGGGGAGAGGATGGGGATCCGTTATGACGTAATCGTTTAAGCGACAAAAATCAACCACCATTCGCCATCCTCTGTCCTTTTTCTTCACCATAAGCGTTGGACTGTTGTAGGGACTTTTTGAGGGTCGTATTATCTACAAATGCCCCCTTCAAAGTGGTAACTGGAACAAAACCCCATCTCAATTGGATACATCCAGCTCAACAAAGTGAAAATGATGTTTTTTGTCCTTGGAATATATCACTATATTGTCGATGTATATATAGGCATACATTCCTAGGCATCCGTCCAGGACTAAATTCATTAGTCTTTGAAATATAGAGGGGCTATTTTTTAAACCCATGGGGAGTCTGATGAATTCGTAGTGTCCAAGAGGTGTTGAAAATGCGGTTTTCCATCGTTCTTCTTCGCGTATTTTCAAATTGTAGAATCCATGGAGTAGATCCAAAGCGGTGAAATATTTGGCATTTCCTAATTCCTCGAATATTTGATTGATCCTGGGGAGAGGATGGGGATCCGTTATGACGTGATCGTTTAAGCGGCAAAAATCAACCACCATTTGCCATTCCCATGGGGAGTCTGATGAATTTGTAGTGTCCAAGGGGTGTTGAAAACGCAGTTTTCCATCGTTCTTCTCCGCGTATTTTCAAATTGTAGAATCCGTGGAGTAGGTCCAGAGAGGTGAAATATTTGGCATTTCCTAAATCTTCGAATATTTGATTGATCCTGGGGAGAGGATGGGGATCCGTTATGACGTGATTGTTTAAGCGGCGGAAATCAACCACCAATCGCCATCCTCAGTCCTTTTTCTTCAACATAAGCGTTGGACTGTTGTAGGGACTTTTGGAGGGTCGTATTATTTCCTTGTCCAAAAGTTCTTCCACGTATTTGGCCAATAGCGGGCGCATACCAAAAGGTATTGGGTATTGTCAAGTATATATGGGGGTAGTTGTATCCAGTGGTATGTCCGCTTGGTATATTTCACACAAACCTAAATTGTTTGTCTTCAAAGCAAGTACTTTTTTGTATTTTTGAAGTAGTTGTTGCATCTTTGGTATCAAATATGACGGGCATTCTGACTGTTGTAAGTTTTTGTCAATAAGTAGGTCGATATTCTTCTGTTCGGATTTTCCATGTATTCTTTCTTTGGACGTAGTTTTGTTAAGCGTATATATTTTCCTTGGAGGAATATGTACAAAATATGATGCAAAAGCCGATGTATGTTTAGGCTTCATTTCTTCACCATAAGCGTTGGACTGTTGTAGGGACTTTTGGAGGGTCGTATTATTTCTTTGTCCAAGAGTTCTTCCATGTATTCGGCCAATAGCGGGCGCATACCAAAAGGTATTGGGTATTGTCGAGTATATATGGGGGTAGTTGTATCCAGTGGTATGTCCGCTTGATATATTTCACATAAACCTAAATTGTCCGTTTTCAAAGTTAGTACTTTTTTGTATTTTTGAAGTAGTTGTTGCATCTTTGGTATCAAATATGACGGGCATTCTGACTGTCGTAAGTTTTCGTCAATAAGTATGTCGATATTCTTCTGTTTGGATTTTCCATGTATTCTTTCCTTGGACGTAGTTTTGTTAAGCGTATATATCTTCCTTGGAGGAATATGTACAAAATATGATGCAAAAGCCAACATATGTTTAGGCTTCAATAAAATGTCTTCATTGGTTAAGTTGAGGCATAACACATACACTTGGTTATTTTTCATTCTTGATAAACTTCTTCCTGCAAAAGCCAACGTATGTTTAGGCTTCAATATAATGTCTTCATTGGTTAAGTTGAGGCATAACACATACACTTGGTTATTTTTCATTCTTGATAAACTTCTTCCAATGAGTAGATCAGGTTGGTGACGATTGTATATATACACGTCTGCTTCCATTTCGGTGGATCCTTTTAAACTTCTTCCAATGAGCAGGTCAGGTTGGTGACGATTATATATATACACGTCTGCTTCCATTTCAGTGGATCCTTTGGTTGAGGCCGATTTTGTTAGCACCATAAGTTGTGAAGATTTTGGTACAATAGTTGTTTGAAGCGGATATAGTCGAAATTTGTCTGCTTCTTCTAATTGTTGAGACGAAGTAGCGGCAGGCAAGGTATGAAGTTGCTTGATGCAATATTTTGAATTTTCCTTGGAGAAGAAAGGTATTTTGACATTGTTGAGCTGGATAAGATTTAAAGGATAATCTATGATAGCATGTAATTTTTGAAGTGCATCATTTCCAATTATTCCTTCAAATCCTTGATGTCATAAATCAATGATGATGAAGTTCACTGTAGCGGGAGAGTTTAGGAGTAGTTCAGCTTGCAATTGTCTTTGGATTTGTACTTGGTTTCCTTCCAGTGTAGAAATTGTAGTAGAAGTAGAGACAGGATACACTGATGAATTGAGTAGGGCTGAGGATAATACGGAAGCTTCAGCACCTGTGTCCACCAAGAATTTAACTGGGACAGTTGTAACTGATGTTTTTAATATGATGACCGGTAATTTCTGAGGTCCCGTTGTAGAAATTCCGGTCAGTATTCGTTTCCCAAACTTGATTCTTCTTCTCCAGCAAACACAATCTCCTTTTCTTCTTCTTCTTCGTCGGATATGAAATCTTTTTCTGCCAGGTGATTTATTTTCTTTTCAGAGAAATGTTCATAAGGTTGATATTGTTCTCTGTTTTGTTCCTCATTTGGTTTTTTAAAGTTGTTACGACGGTGAGGGCTTTTGCTTCTCATTTGTTGATGAGGGCTACTTGAGGAGGATCTTGTGGGTTTTCTTTCTCTGTTGAAGCAAGTAGGTGTAGAGGATTGGTGTTGTTTCCCAGAGTATGGAGCAGGGGATCTTCCTCTGCCTCATTCCTTGGAATATGATGGTAGGTTGCTATTGAATCCTACTTGTCTTCTGTCTGACTGATCATATCTTCTCTTGTTCTGGTAATAGTCCTTTTGTAGGTGTCCCACTTTCCCACAGGTATAACAGGATTGAGTTTCCTTTTCTTTTTCCCATGGATTGGAGACATTTAATTGTTGTATTCCTTTTCTCATGTGATACACTTTGTAATCTTTGGCTGCTTGCATTTTTAGTTGTAATTCTTCTGCATTTGTAGCCAATTCCACTGCATGGTCCATATTCACAGGTACAAGAGGGAATTTGCTGTATATTGATTTTTTCAATCCCAGTAGAAATGCTTCAGTCATGACGTTGTCCAATAATTTTTCGTATTCTGTTTATTTCTATTAATTCTTCTTGGTATATGGGGTTTGTTGTGATGAGCGGTTCCTCACCATCTTTTCGGATCACTTTTAATTTGCTTGGTAGTTCTCCAAGTACTTGATTTCCAGTCCTTCTAATATGAGCAGCATAATCTCTTACTCTTTCGTTTGCGCCTTGAGTGATCCTTTTTATTTCTCTCATTGCATTGTCCATTGAGGCTTTTTGATACGTATTTTGTAAATGTTGGATGATGTAGCAATAGTCTCCTTACAGGATTCCAGGGACTGATAGCAATATGTTCATTGCTGGTCCTTGTATTTTTCGGAGAAGTATGTTTCTCATTTGAGTGTTGGATAAATTGGCGTCATCAACAGCCAATTTGAATACTGCCCACCACTCTGACCAATTTTGTTTTTCCATTCCAAAGAAGGAGAGAATGTTATTAATGATGGTATTTGTAGTTTGTGTACTTCCAGTGGTCCCTTCTTCTTTATTGGTCTTCATTTGGAAAAATAAGGTTTCCGCTGCACTAGGTCTTTGGAGTTGTGCAGTAGATATATTGTTCTTCAAATACGCTTCTTCTATTCCTATCATCTCGTTGAGTACTCTTCTTTTCTTCTCAGCTTCATTTTCATTTAGTTGTGTTAGTATGTTTGCTTGTACTCCTTCTATAATTGCGGAGGATTCTTGAATAGCTTGTTGAAGAAGTATGTTTCTCATTTGAGTGTTGGATAAATTGGCGTCAGCAACAGCCAATTTGAATACTGTCCACCACTCTGACCAATTTTGTTTTTCCGTTCCAAAAAAGGGGAGAATGTTATTAATGATGGTATTTGTAGTTTGTGTGCTTCCAGTTGTTCCTTCTTCTTTATTGCTTTTCATTTGAAAAAATAGGGTTTCCGCTGCACTCGGCCTCTGGAGTTGTGCAGTAGATATATTGTTCTTCAAATATGCTTCTTTTATTCCTATCATCTCGTTGAGTTCTCTTTTTTTCTTCTTGGCTTTGTTTTCATTTAATTGTGTTAGTATTTTGGCTTGTACTCCTTCTATAATTGCAGAGGACTCTTGAATAGCTTGTACACTTGGTTGGAGATCCTTGTACATGTCAGTCCAAAACTTTTGTGATGTTTCGTGTGCTTGTAGTAAATTCTGTAGGGTGATCTTTCTAGCTTTGGTTGTCTCAGCGGCTTCCATTTCCCTTTTTATTTCATCAATTTGGAGGCCGTAATGATTAACCTTAGATTCTGCTTTTTTCACCTGTTGAGAAGCTGATAGGCGGGCGAATTCTCTAAATTTGGCATACACGTCAGACATTTTTTAATTACAAAAATTTTGTTCTTCAAATATGCTTCTTTTATTCCTATCATCTCATTGAGTTCTCTTCTTTTCTTCTCGGCTTCGTTTTCATTTAATTGAGTTAGTATTTTTGCTTGTACTCCTTCTATAATTGCGGAGGATTCTTGAATAGCTTGTACACTTGGTTGGAGATCCTTGTACATGTCAGTCCAAAATTTTTGTGATGTTTTGTGGGCTTGTAGTAAAGTCTGTAGGGTGATCTTTCTAGCTTCGGTTGTCTCAGCGGCTTCCATTTCCCTTTTTATTTTGTCACTTTGGAGGCCGTAATGATTAACCTTAGATTCTGCTTTTTTCACCAGTTGAGAAGCTGATAGGCGGGCGAATTCTTGAAATTCGGCATACACGTCAGACATTTTTAATGACTAGAATTGGGATCCTTCTAGGGGTATTCTTGTTCTCAGTTCTTTCTTTCAAAAATATTTTAGAATTGGGATCCTTCTAGGGATATTCTTGTTCTCAGTTCTTTCTTTCAGAAATAATTCTTTTCACTCGAGTTTTTCTTCTAAATTCCTTTTCAGAAAAATGTGGAGATTTTTAATTCACTCCACTCTTTGCTATAGTCTTTTTCTGTGCACACTGAGACGTCTCTCAGGGCCTTTTTTAATCTTTCTCTTCTATTTCCTTTCTAGCCTTTTCCTTTTCTGGCTCTTCTGCAGGTTTTTTCCTTTTTTCCAATCAATACAATTTCTTTCAACAAAAATAACACTTTTTAGTAAATTTTCCAAAATTCCAAATAAGGTTTTTCTATCTAGTTTTCTTTAGCTCACAATTGTATTTTTTGTCCGGGTCTTGTCTCTAAGGTTACTATGTAACTTGATACTCAGAGGGGGATTTTCTTCAAACAAAGGTGTTGATATCTTTTTGGGACTTTTTTGTCAGGTCCTTGCTATTTTTTTCAGTCTTTGAGTTTTTTATCGGCTCACTTCTCTTGACTTTGGCAATGAGTTGAGTGCTAGCCTATATACTTGAGTTATTATTTCTAAGACTTTTTTACTGTTCTTTAGCTACGACCTCTAGTGCTTTATTGCACTTCTTTGACACGGGTGTCTGAGGGATCTTTTTTGGGGCGGGAACGCGCCAAAAGGAATCAATCAAAAGATGGTTTGTTTGACTCACTTTGGTGTATCACTTTTTTATGGTGGCACTTGCGCTTTTGTTGGGTGGACGACAATGTGTGGCTTCTTGCTCTTTCGTTGCTTTTTGGAATTAGTTTTTCTTTTGCGGAGAGGAGACGACACGGCGTACTTGCTCTTGGGATTTTTGGAATTCTCACTAAGTCAATTGTTTTCAATTCAATTTCACTTCAGAATATACTTCAAATATATATATGTACTGATTTGTGGGTTTTTTCACACACTTTTTGAGCGTTCTTTCTAAAACAATTTTTTTAATTTTGCTTCCTCGAAGTAAGGTGCAATTTAAAAAGAGGTCTTGGAAACAAACCCAAGTATTTCCTGGATAACAAACAACACATTTTTGAATTTTTAGAGGCGCGATTTTTTTTTTTAATTAGAAAGGTCAGCGTGCGAATTTGTTCTTTATATAGACAATACACTCCGCGTGTTCTCGCTCCTTTTTATGTGCGAAAACCTGACTTCTCATTAAGCAGGAAAACAATTAGGGGGTTTTATAGAAATAGGAGACCCCTCGAGTGAATGGCTTCCAAGAAAACATGGCATATCAAGTTAATATTGATAAAAAGAAAATCAACTGAAAAAATGACGCGCGGCGAAACTCCGCACCGGACAATTGAATTCCAGGAGAGAAAATAGGTTGTCTTAAACATGAGAAGCAACAGACCACAAACAGAATATCACTTCAATTAATTTTACAGCAGGCGACCAAAAGGTGGTAATTATTTCGTTATACGCCGTGTCTTCTGCAACAGTATATATTTTTTCCTAAGGCATTTTCTCCGCGACAAATTCTCCATTTTGTGTTTCCACTTCCATCTCCAAAAGTGTTTCCTTCGCCCTGACATTTTATTCCCGCCGGGGGTTTTTTTTCCTGACATTGACTCAAAATACTGACATTCTGGCCGATTGGAATTTTTTTTGGATGACTGAAACAATCAGTGTGGCACATGGGATTTAGGATAACCGTACTCGTTTCATCTAATCATGCTGCATTTTGCGAATATACAGTACGTTCCTTCTTTATTTAAACAATCAAACGTCGGGGTTTATATCATCATCAAGCAATTTTGAAGTTACGAGTAAGAATTAGCATTCGTTTTTTTTTTTTTTTGCACTGGGGGAATGCCTTGGTTTGACATTGACACACTTGTTGCTTTGCCAGTGGCATCCTGAGATTGGTGTGACAGGCGAGAATAGTTCAGTGTCAATTCTTTGGGAGTCAGCGACGCGTTGTTCATCGATTAAATAGTCCACGAGGGCCATTCACGCGGGAAGCGGGGTTCCTCGGGGTTTCTGCCGACTTTCTACCGATCGAACGGAGGTGGCAATTACGTGACCTCATTTTTAAGGGCGAGTTTATTAATATTTCTGCCTATCTCGGCTATTCTTGGTACATTTTCTTGGTGGAGCAGCTTAAATATTTAACCGAACCGCAAGTATTGCGGAGTAATCTTCCTACACGGCTTTGGATGATTTTCTTGACATTTTATTCGGTGAGCGAAGTCTTCGATGAATTATGCATTGCCAACATAAATTTGGCTGTACAGCACTGTACTGGCAACACCTGGAAATTGTAAAGCTAAAGCCAAGCTCAAAAGCCGAGAAAGAATCAGACTTATATCTTCAAATATTACTTAAAGCTATTTTTAAATCCATCAAAGATATTTTGCTCCACAAACTTAGAACATCTTAGAATCCCGAAAAATACGGAGTTTCGGTAATAAACCTGCAATTTTTACTCAGTGATATTTTTTTCATTAAACGTACTGTACTCTGCCTGTATCATCAAAAGCCATCATATCATCCTCAAGATTCCACCATACAATCTACAAAATATTGTCCCCCAATATAGCCACTGTAATATGATTCTATGCATGAAAGCTTTCATCAAAAGAATGGCACTGAGAGAAAATATGCGCAGTTAACAGCTGTATCCCTCTACAATTGCAAGGCGTGTCTTGGATATGTCACGATACTCACGACTCCCGACATGATACCAGCAAGCTGTAGTGATCGTGATTGTCAGATAAATTTGTGCGTATTCCCTGTTTAATTTTTCTAAATCATACAAAGCAGTTCAAAATTTATTCTTACCGCTTCTGCTGCCATTTGGAGGCGTGACAAGCGGCTCAAGGAGCCGACGACCCCCACGGGAAGGCGGCGGCAGTGAAACTGGCGTCCGTGGGATCTTCGTGGGCGAGGGCCATGTGACGGACAAATTGAAAGGATCCGACATAGTTCCGAGGGGATCCGTGGGAATCATCCCGTGGCTGGAACCGTTCGGGTATCCACCGTTCACGAGAACCGATAAGCCTAGAGAGAAACGAAATAAATGCGTGTGAGAGTTGAGAAAATCCGAAAATCGCTGCCCTGGAAATAAAGCATGTGGATTTTATTCCAACGGTCAAAATTGCAGAGTTATTTACGCCTTGGATTTACGCCTCAGTTCCGGCATCACTTGAAGAAAAATTAAGCGGATGCTGAATTTCAACAGGCTCAAAAATTATTTTGCGTCGGCGAAAAATGTGAAAAAGGATGCTAAAGAACTAATTCCGTTCTCAGCTATAAAGAACGCTTAGAAGAAATTGAAGTTCAATGGAAACAAAATCGATTTGATTTTTAAACAGATGTACTCGATGTGCATATTCTGGGCACAGAATCAGGCAGTTATAAAACCACCCTTAGGCTACTTGATTACTCTTTTGGGAAAAGGAAAGGATACTAAGTGCTGGCAGAATATTGTCAAATAGAACATTTCATTTGGATAGGAAGCTCTCACAAGCACACAGTCGGTCTACATGACACATTTTCTGGGAGTTGGTCCCAATGGCGGCTCAGGCCTTGATGTATTAGATGACCGAGTTTTTCATGACAGCTTCACGTGACTGGTGACCATAAAACCCAAGAAAACGGCCCCTGTGTAATGAATTGCTGCGGAACTCACTTCCGGGGTCATATAAGAATCCAAGAAAATGTGTTGACCCAACCATCATCCCAAAAAAAAGTTCATACATGAATTTCTTGGGGTCGAGTGAGAGCAGTTTGGAGTTTTTTGTGGAGATTGTGAGGCGCAGAGGAATATTTCCATGGCTTAATTCCATTGAAGTATCTCCAAAA
The DNA here is from genome assembly GCA_905338405.1 of Notodromas monacha. Taxonomy (NCBI): domain Eukaryota; kingdom Metazoa; phylum Arthropoda; class Ostracoda; order Podocopida; family Cyprididae; genus Notodromas; species Notodromas monacha. Next base: position 179,478 of record CAJPEX010000020.1, on the reverse strand, counting down.
ATATCCTCATTCTCGAAAATCATTTGGTTGAACATCAGGGGCAGCACTCAAACGAATTGAAAAAAACACTCGTTTTTCGCCACGTAATCTTTTCAAACAGTACGTGGTGGAACGCGATTGTTGTCTACATTTTTCGAATAGAAATCCAGATTTTAAATAAATAAATCGGTTGTTAGTACTCTGAACTCGAAATAAGTGTCGTACAATCGTCAGTCGATTTCTCAATATTTTGTGGAAATGAATATGATGGGAAATATAAATAAATGATCGAGCAAAGAAAAGTTGGCTTTAACACGATGTTTTAATTTTTTTAATTCAATCGCCAAAGATTCAAGCTGCATTCCAAAAATGAGCCTTCCAACCACGATCTTGATTCGATCAGGTAGAAAAAATATTTTCAAGCACAGTACAATATCCTTCTTCGGAACATTTACTGTTTGAGCTCAAAATAGTTTCATGCTTAGCATAATTACATTTTCAGGGAACGAGTTGTCGTCTTTTTTGCATGTTCTAGACTTCTCAATTATCTAGTAGCCGTTCTTCGAGTGCACGATTTTGGATATTCAGACAACGCAATTTTCAGTGCAAGAAACATTACGCAAAAAAGGAGGAAAATGGGAATGAGTTAAGAGCACGAACGCGTGTTACATACTCAGTTCTTCATTCCTCGTTTCGTACGAAGCATGACTGAAGTAACCCGGTTATTTGTAGCACAAATGACACAACGTAGGTGTGGCCGGAGTCATCAGTACAGACTGCGGAGTTAACAGGAAATTGGTCCGGGGATCAGAATTTCTAATGAATTTGCACAGTGCACAATCTTGCATTAAATATTACCAAGTTAGAATCAAAGATGACAACCAGCATTTCCTCAGAATAATGAATGAATTCCTTAGCCTGCATGACTGATGATGCTTTCGGAAATGCACCACGTTGTTCGCGGCTCACGTGGAAATCTTCACGCTCAGTTCGTTGACCCAGTTTTCACCCCGGTTCGATATCCCATGCAGGAACCCGCCGCTATTTTGATTATCCCCTCGACCCGCGGCCAGAAATAGGAATTGCACTCGAAAAGGGGGAAAACCACGTTCCTTTCCAGCGATTCCGATACTTTTCGAGTCGTTCTTCGAGGGGCAATTTTAGGCGTAAATTCAGATACTCAGAAACGATCCTCTCTTGGTGGGAAGTATTGTTTTTCGAAGTACAGTACCTTTGTGATGACTGCGAGTAACCATGTCGTGATATCAGGTCTCCCGGTAATTATGGTGTGCTCAACGTCTACGGAAGATGGAGTACCCACGTGGAATACGAAATACTGTACCTCGTGCGAAGGATACGAGTATTTCTTTCATCGCACAGTTGGGTCCTATTCGCACGTTACTGATGCTCAAAAAATGCACGAAGATGTGGACAGGTCGATTCCTAATTCTCATTTTTTCTAGTGACTGACACTTCAATTCATTCTATACAAATCCGCGGTTTATCAATCTATGCTTTGCGGAGCCCCATATTTCCCACAGGCTACGCGGCCACTCCACTTAAATTGCATTGGAAATGAAGTAGAGATTCCAATGCATAATATCCTTACATCGACAAAGACAAACATGTCTGAAATCGATAAGGCAAGTGTATTCCTGCATTTACTTATAAATTGGGTAGACTTGAAGGCGTCCGGAAGGCACACAAGGGGATGATACTGAAATAAAAAGAGCTTCCCAATGGAAAGTATTTTCTTGGGAAGGATACAAATGTGCATCACATTTAAAACACTTTCTTTCATGATAATCTTCGAAAAATATAGTACGATACAACTCCGAAAGTAACTTTCTGCCTCTTTTGCATAAAATTTCATGCACCCACTTTGTAGTACTGTAGTCGGGAGAAAGCATTCGGAAAAATAAAATATCCGGGAAGAAATCGTCGCAAAGAGAAGAAAGAAAAGAAAATGCTTCGAAGAAATGAAATCCTAGGTATCTAGTAATTTCTTGGCCTTCTTTCGAAGTGCATGGAACACCTTTTCTGTCTATGAGATTTAATTTTCGTGTTTTTCGCACAAGGAATTTTCTTCCCTGCGATTCCGTCTTCTTGGATATTTTCTTCATCATCTAAGACGTGATTGTTCCTTTCAAAAATTGTCCCTGCGAAGTTTTCTTTCGCGTGATTTATCTAATGTCTCTCATTCCTCTCTCTCTCTCATTTTCTCTCGTCGTCTTCTCTCCAGCTCATCATTCCCAATGGAACATGAGATAAATTACAAATAATACGAATAAATGCGTTCATATTCGACCAGAGTAGTAATAATATGTGATACCAATATTTAAAAAATTGCGAACATTTTTGAAAGAAGAGAATTGTTGACATTTTTCCGTACTTTTGGGTGGAACCCATCGATGGAAGATGTGGTGAATCAAATCTCATTCGAGGTTGCTTTTAGGAAAGTTCGAAGCAGTCTGCGGTCATGGCACATAATTTGGCAAAGGTGCGAATTCCAAGGGTAAAACCTGCTTGCTACGGTCGATGCTGAAATGTTTTATTTTTCTTCTTCTTTTTCTTTCAAGTCTGTGTTGGGTAAGAAAGCGTCGCATACCCGAACGGAACACGCGTCCCAAGTCGTGACTTATTGTGGTTATCGACCAAACTGACTTGATGCACAACCAGTGGGATTTGCTCTGACCTCAACTGAAAGTCATGCTTCTTTTTCGAGGAATTCTGCCGTCATTAACGCATCTGTTGGCTTTGCGCAGCAGGGGAATCCAGGAACATGACATGACTATACGTAAAGGTATCCGTCCCTTGAAATATTTTTTCATCCCATCAAGTACGCGAAGCATTAGTGTCTGTCTAGCCTCTGCTTTTCTGCAGAATGCTTCAACATCGATCCGAAAACTACGCCCTCCCTTTAAATTACAGTACTGTATTGTATAGCATTATTCAAATTCAACAGAATATTAAGGAATGTATCACGGCGGTTTTTGGACTGATTTGATTCGTAGAGTTTTGAAGATAAAGGGAAAGATGTTCACTCTAAGAACCGAACACTCAGGCAAACAAAAACTCCATACTCGCCGTTTTTCAACCATAAATTTGGATGAATTCGTTCCACGATACAAATCAACAAGCAAGAAATACACTCAGAAGAAAAAGCGCACAGCACAAAGTTTGCAAACAATTCGAAACGCAGCCAGCGTTTTTTTTTTTTCAGAATAAAGCGCAATTCATACGATCAACTATTCATCGCTTTTAAAACGACTCCGCTTTTTTGTGTACTGTAATTCAATTTTGAATCCCATAAAATGGTCCCCCAAAAAGCTCATTGGTTAACATTTCCGGTTGCTTTCCCCCGTGTGCCGTTTTTCTAGCCATTTTTCCCTCGGATGCTCTTCCTACTGAATTATTTTCTCCTGACAGTAATCATAACATGCATTTTATGGCTCCGTGATGAAATTCCGTGGGAGAAAAAATCCCGCGGCCCGAAAATCCCGCGAGTCCGACAATCCCGCAGCTGGCCTAAAAAAATCTTGCACCGTCCAAAACTCCCGTAGGTACGAAAATCCCGAGTATACAGTAATCAATTCAGGGCACTACAACACAATACCACAAGGGTACTACAACATTTTAATATTGTCTCTGGGCTTTTCTTCCAACTAAAGGAAGGAATACAACTCTGAAGTAATAAACTTGCATCAATTTGAGTGAAAATCTTGTAGAGTTGAACACTTTCTGAATTTTTACAATTTTTAAAATTATTCATTTCATCATGTACTGTATATTGAATATTAATATTGAAAATGAAATATCACTATCAAACTGCATTTAGACTTCTTTGATAATTTATAAATTGTTTGCATACCATAGCCTTATGTAGTTATCAAAAGAGATTTTTCTGATTTAAAAATGTATGTTTCAGAATTTTTGTACTTGCGAGATTTTTGGCCCCTACGGGATTTCTGGGCCTGCGGGATTTGCAGCCGCACGGGCCGCGGGATTTTTTCTCCCAAGGGATTTTCTCCTGCACCCATATGATTTGACGCGAATTTTGTTCATTATTTGATTGGTTATCAGGGGTTATAGTCAGAGGCAAAAAAGTAACGATTGATGGCTTTCGGTACTACTGCATTACGTTATTTTCGCTCGAGATTGAAACGATGCCCGAGCATTGCCCTTCTGGGGAAGTTCGCTTGAAGTTTCGTGGAACATGAATCGTTTGTCCGTACACGTTCTGGGACTATTTATCAGGTAGGCTCTTATTTGTAATTTACAATTCTCGCCGCTTGTTTCCCGGTCATGTGCTCTGCTAATTCAACACGAATATCAGCCGACTAATTTTCGTAGAACGTCTCGAATATCCGAGTTCTTTTTCTGCGCAAGGAGAATCTGCACACCGTCGGGGTCAATTGTCGGTTCGTCGGAAAATTCGTATCGCGTGGCCTTGAAGGCGTGTGATTCCATCTTGAAGCAAACACGATTGCATGCTGTCTAATCATGCCTCCGAATCAGACGCGTTTATTTTCTCGGTTATTCTGGGACAACGCCCGTCCTAGCTATTCGCCAGAATGATGGCTCATAATTTTTGCTCATTAATTTGCGTCATGCCATGGCAAAAAGCGAACATGTACTCACTTGTTGAGCTTCTCGGAAGATGGAAACTGCTGCGAGCCGTTCCAACTCTAGACGCAGAGGATTGGGAACTTGAGCCGAAGAACGCAACTGTTCTGTTGCCAAACGATGCGATTTGATCCTTCAAAAAACAAAAGAACGATACACAAAACCGAACAAAATTAAATCCCACCAAAACAGTAATCGAGAATTGAGGCACGATTCCAAATATTGCTTTTCCGCGATTACTGTGACGCTAGTACTCACGACGTCTCCTTTCAGAGTCAAGTACGATCGCTCTCCGCCGCAGTACTCGAACGTTGAATGGTTATGTTTGTTGAAAATGTTGCTCGTCATCTTCAAAACCTTCCCCACGCGCGAAGCACATTTGTTGAAGTAGCCTCGTTGTTCACCGAAATTATTAATGTTCTCTACTGCATTAACGAATTCGAAAGTTTTCTGCTCGCGCAATGAACGACCAGAGCAAGAAATTTAATTCAATTTCATTTCGTTCTCCAGGAGAGCGAAACATTTTTCGGAAAACGAGAAAATTATTCATCTACCAAAATAGACTAAACGAGGATGCTACCGATACCCATAGAGTCATCTCACACATACCAAATCGAGAGAATGCAGCGCGTGTTTGCGTATAGTCCATCAAATTCAGATAGGATACTATTTCAGGTACTTGAGAAAAAATCCTTACTCTTGAAAATTCTGAATCAAGAACTGGATTCATCTTTTTTATATTCCTGACCGCAATTGAGAGTGAAAATGTATCTTGACTAGCTTGGTTTGAATCAAATGGTTCGTACAGTGTACGGTATATGTCGAGTACCTCTTCTATGAGATCATAATTTTTGACTGCTTCTTTTCAGTACACCTTTTTCAAATTAAATCGGCAGAGTTTCATTCATATCTCGGAATTTTTATTTTGTCTGTGTCGAACCAGCAGTGAATGGTATGAGCAGATTTTTTCCCAAGAATTAGTGCTATAATAATTTTAACCTTAACAACTAATTTTAACAGCTATAATTATTTATAATTTTAACAGCTTTTTTATTTTCGTAGTTGCTTTTGGAAAGATCGGATGAATGTACGCTTTTCTTTTAATAAGCCCCGCTTTGAACGGGCTGAATTGTATGACATTCACCGTGTTTTTCGGGATAGTTTATCATCTTCAGAAAATAATAATGTATTTCAATGGATATCAGTGGCTCAACATAGTGCCCACCATCAATTTAGTGTATCACCATCCATCTCGGACAATTTTGCAGAACTCAGCGATGAGGGTGACACGAAATAGGAAGAAAATTTCGACTGATTTTAGGTGAAATGTTCTCATTATGTGGGAAATACGGATATTCATAGCAGGAAAAAAGCATACTCTGTGCCATTGTTAAATTTCGACGCAATCACAGCAGGTAATCCAGCAAATTATCAAGCTACTGAACTAATCACAGTTAAGCCTAGGCGTTATTTAGCTCTGAAACTCGACAAATCCACAAAAACCGACGTCCGTAACAACCAAATTTTGATTGTAGGGCATTACTAGATTGTTTCCTGACGAAAATATTGGCCAGACAATATAGCTTCTCGGGAAATGAGATTACAGGAGATCTCGACAAATCCACAAAAACCGACGTCCGTAACAACCAAATTTTGATTGTAGGGCATTACTAGATTGTTTCCTGACGAAAATATTGGCCAGACAATATAGCTTCTCGGGAAATGAGATTACAGGAGTGTACAACAAATCAAGTCAAAACGCGCAGCAGTCTCGTGAGTTCAGTTCAATTGAACTTCAAACGCAATTTTCCTCCAAGATACACCGAGTTGAACTTGATATATTTCAGTACTCTCAAGTCAAACGGGAAGTTAGATGCATTGGAAGTCACAAGAATCTGGGAATCAAAAACCACAAACAGTTACAGCACTGTACTTCTAGGGAAACATTAACCATGCTACAAGCCTGCCTCGCTGAGCATCGAAAACAAGATATTATTTCGTGGAAGCAACGTGTGGATTATATGCACGATGCTTCGTTGTGAGTTGAACCATAACAAAAATAGGATCGGGAAAATAAGCCGGGATCATTATTTCTACGTGAAACAAGGGTGTTCCGAGTACGTGTTCACATGATGGGGTCTGTCGCTCAGGGTATGATGAATTTGCTCGGTATTTTCCGCCTGTTCGGAACGGGATTCCTGTTGCCAACCGGGAGGGGACTGAAAAACGGGTCAATCGCTGTAATTCTGCCAATTATTAATTCATTTCGCGAGGACTGCTCGGGTTGTTAGACTCACCATGGAATCGAGGAATCGCGAGTAGAATCCTAGAATGAGTCTTGTCGCGAAATATCGCCATCTACTCCTTCGTAAGACAAAGAAATAAATAATAGACTCTCGAGATCTCCTCACAAAGTGCTGTTACTGTATAATTAGGCATGAAATCATTAAATGATTCGTGCTCGAGCGAAGCGCTGGTTTTCTGCATGACTCGCCATCCTCAAGAATCAGAAAGACGAGAATCATGAAAAGTAACCACATATTCCCTAGATTCATTTGCTGTTTATCGAATAATACGGTACTCGCTACACATTCAACAATAATCAAGCGACACGTCCAAGATTTCAGTCTGATTCGTTGTTTCTTATATTAATTGTATCACGGTTTACTGTCTGATCCTAATGCTTGCATACGAATGGACGTGAAACGTGTTCATGAAATTGCTTTCAGATCCCGGGTAAATGTGATAAAGAGTATCGGATAATACCAATCAAACTTTAATAAAATACTTATAGAAGCCGATGGTTTCGTTCAATGTCAGCGTTCAAGTGAAATAAATCTTATTCATTTATATACATGATTCAAGAAATGCTGTTGTTTTAAAGTGAGCATTGAGATAGACAGTTGGTAAATGGTCGCTCTTTCATCATAAAAATGGTGTAACTATTTTCTGTCCATCTGAATAGATTTCAGTGCTGAATTATGTTCTTCAAACAACACAAAAAATTGTAATGCATGTCTCTGCCCCTTTTCTTCCATCGGGAAATGATCATTAGATTGTGATCGAATTCTTTCGAATGAAGAGCTTTCCAAGGATTTCGGATTCCGTCTCACAAGAATGGAAATTTATTGTCGATAATAAATGAGTAAAATATCCAGGGCGATATTCCAAAGAAATGAGGTACAGTATTTTGCAAAGCATGTTCGAATATTACTTGCATCAAAATTTTATAACTTATAAAAGGGTAATAATGCTCTTCGGTGCTATGCATTTTTTCCATTCATTGCACAAATACGAAATAAAAATAAGTAAATAAAATTTACTCTACTCTTCAGAATCATTCTTTGTGAAATATTGTGCACGTAAACTTGTTTTCATGACTACAGTATTTGCCGTTCCTGGAAAAATGTCTCGCGCTACCACTCATGTTGGTCTATGCTGTGTTCTTACCCAATTTTTTTTATAGGTTTGCTGATTTGTCAATACTGTATTTCTGTCCCGTAATATCCATACAGAAAATTATAATTTAGCTGACTAATGATCGGACTCATATTTCCGAAGAATGACATGCAATTAAAGTCCAAACTCTGGGAGTGCCAGTTGATAAAATTCCGGATTAAATCGATGGAATCGGGTCTATTCCAATCGAATTTTCATTAAATAGGTGGAATGTTCGCATCCCTCAGAAATACAAGGGAATTCAAACAAATGGAACACTGCAGCCCCTCGAAGCGAAAAGGAACCCAATCATTAGTCCAAAATGTATGCAAAATTAATTCGTTTTCTGGATTTTCTGATTATCATCAATCAGTTTCTCTCAGCAAAATATTTTTGGGGAGTCTTGAAATTGCTTCTTCGAAAACGTCTGTCGGCGGAACCGGGAACAAAGTATATTGATCTTCAGAAAAACAAATTGCTAATGCCACTAATGCCTTAATGCCAGAGGTTCTCGACATTTCGAACTCGCGAAGCCCTTTGCAAAGAAGCATCGAAATAGAGCCGTTTTCCCAGTTCATTGTTATGACATTTACCTTGTCACAAAGGGCATATTACTCATGTACAGTAGCTCATTTTTTGAAGGTCACAATAGCTTGTGCACGTCATATTAACCATTTCATACACAACTATGTCCTATGGCAATTGCTTGATTGTTTTCCTACCTTTTCATTTATTTTTAAATTACTGTATCCAATTATTTGTTAAAGAGTTATTAACAAATTGAGTAATCCAAAATATTGTCATGCGCTCAGGCTACGAAATCTTATTTTTTGGAATAAACGTCCCTTATAACTTCTTGTAAAATGTTAACTCAGTCTTGAGCACCAAAATGTTTTATATTTTGTAGCATAAAGTAGCGTCATTTCCAATTAAAGCGAACGTGTTTATTATTTTAGGAGTCGGGAGGATGGAGTCAATAGAGTACATGCTAACTCAAAACAGTTACAGATATCGTAACGTAACACGTCGATTATCCAAGCTTTGAATAATCTGTGCATTAATTCTACCAATTCCAACTCAGCGAATCAGCTTAAGTCAGAATAAGGAATAAAGCGCGTACATACTTTTAAAAATTTGACCCGCTCCATTTCCGCATGATCGGCTTTAGTGGCACACGGAAATTCGTGTAAAACTGAAATCAACATCGTAAGCGTAAGAAAACTGAAAAAATCTTATATAAGAGTATGATTTCTGTTACGAAGCCAATACACACGAGAGACTAGACCAATTCGCAGGGAAATCCCTGAGGGCATCTGAGAATTCTGCTAGGATGCTTGAATTGTCAGAAGTTTTCCATTTTTCCGCTTTTACTGGAGTACCATGCGCCCTTATGTAACACACGCTTCCCATTTTCAACCTAAGACGCTCACCTCTTTTTTAGTGATTGAAAAACTGCGATATTAAAAAAATAAGAGGCACCAAAATTCAAGTTTGGACATAATTTCAACCTGAAATCTATTAAATTGCAAATAATTTTGTTTAAAACTTTCCATCACAGTGAAAAATTTCAATTATTTCAGACAAGTGAGGACACGTCTGAAGGGTGAAGTGTAATATGAAAAGCTATAACTTATATTTTTTCTCAGATAATTTAAAGTTCCAATTCCTCCTCATTTTTAGTGATCGAAAAACTGCGATATTAAAAAAAAAATAAGAGGCGAAAAAATTCAAGTTTGGACATGATTTCAACCTGAAATCAATTCAATTGCAAATAATTTTGTTTAAAACTTTCCACCACAGTAAAAATTTCAATTATTTCAGACAAGTGAGGACATGTCTGAAGGGTAAAGTGTAATATGAAAAGCTTTAACATATTTTTTCTGGGATAATTTCAAGTTCCAATTCTTCCTAATTTTTAGTGATTGAAAAACTGCGATATTAAAAAAAATAAGGGGCGAAAAAATTCAAGTTTGGACATGATTTCAACCCGAAATCAATTCAATTGCAAATAATTTTGTTTACAACTTTCCATCACAGTAAAAAATTTCCCATCATATTCAAGTGGGACGCACACCTGAACTTCTAACGTTTTCTTAAAATTGCACCCCCGCCTACATGATGCGCATCCCCCTTCTTCCTCTCAATTTGAGAGAAAAAAAAGTGCGTGCGGTACTTGAGCAAATAAATGCGGTACTTCTGGCAAACGGAATCCTACTTCAGTTCACACACAGACGAAGAAAGAAAATGCACCAGCACACAAGTATAGCACAGAGCCAACAGACATATGAACACAGAGGACGCCAGTCAGCGAAGACTACCTGGTCGTGTGGAGTCACACTCCGAGACCTGATGCGCTCGATGACTGAGTGCGGAGTGACGTCGAGAAAGGGCAGCGTGGCCGCAGTCGTCGGGCCACCGCCGGGAGTGACGGACCTGAGGTCACGTCCGGGTTCCGCGGCCCGGTCATCGTAACCCGAGCTGAGCATCACACGGCGCTGACGCTGGACTACGTGTTGCTGCTGCTGCTGCTGCTGGTGACTCCACACACCCGGGTACACATATGCCGCGAACATAATACCCGGCGGGTTCGTGACGGGATGGGATGCCGCCGTTGATGTCGTGGGGGCGGCTTAGCTCATGCCAGTCTCTGGGACGCGAGCGGCGTCCGACTGCTCATCACTGGCCGGCAATACGCGGCCCGTGGGTCCAAAGCTTTCCACGCAAATCCGATATTCACGTCTCACTTGTCATCGACACGCGTGCCCTGGTGTTATAGCTGCGTCTTACTGGGCATTGTAGGGCACAAACAGAGCCGCAAGAATTATCGAACAGAAATAGAACTCGTGAACGTACTGTACTCCACGATGCTCTGCAATTACCGAACAGCACATTTTTGCGCGGCTCTTGAACAAAAATACGCACGCGGAAATCACGCAGCGGACCATCCTAAAGCTACTGTACAACTGCACTCGATGGCCACATAACTTCGATTAATATTGCTTGAATTAACGGCGAAACATATCAAATTTACCCCAACAAAATTTAAGAATACAATCCAGCACATATAATTTAAGTTTTTGTATTTACAACGATGATATTGAATTCCGCACAGAACTTTAGATATTACCAGGATCACCACAAAATTTTTGTCAATAATAAGTGTCTTGAGATAGTCCAGCTATTCTTGAAGGGTTTATGAATGTGCAACACAATATCAAGTCGAATGCTTGCATTTGTTATTAAACATCATTATTGGTATCTCATGGAGTTCATCGCGCCAAATTAAGGTAAAGTAATCGAGGTAACATTTTACTAATATCCACAACAAAATAAATTAAAACGAGATCGTCAGAGCAGGTGGAATCGTATTTAAAGTTTATTCAAGATAGAAACGACGATATATCCCTCGATAATTAGCTTGGCTCGTTTTCAATCTAAAATCAATGTTTATTTGATATCAAATACTGTACGTCGATTGGTGATTGAAGTATACCTATGATAATTCTCAAAATTTTAACATTACGTAGTAAGTAGCCGTATTTGAGTTAAAGTATATTGTTTATCCATTATCTTGCAAAGATTAAATCGTTTCGTTCCTTTCTCATAATAGCGATCATTCGTGGGTGTTCAAATGAGCACTCATTGATGAAAAATGGGTTCACCGTGGTTTATTTTGGGTCAATGTCAAACGAGTGCGTCATATTTGCATGAGGTAAGCAAAAAAGTATACGTGAGCAATATCTGCATAATTCCTGAAAAATATCGCTCGCAGACACAGCTCCGTAAGTTTGCCTTTCCTTCTACGCAAAATGACGCGCAAAAAAAAAAAAAGCGCGCAACATTGCATTGCATACGTATATTTCGAGTATGTTCCAGTCACTATGCGGTTGTGTGAGTAAATTTACGCTCAGCATTCATTATTTTCGATAATTTAGATTCCTCGGTCAGTGCTCCGATTTCAATTAACAGAATTGCATAATTCAGAAGGATGTTTTCACGCTTTTTTTTTGCAATTACCTGCGAGACGGTGGAGAGTAGGCGAACCTCTTTTATACCGTGGGAAAGTGACCGACTGAATGCCCGTAGCTCCGCAGGGAATATTAGCAGGGGACATTTACTATCTTCAGTGCGCGAAAGGGTCTTTGAAATATGAAATCAACAGCGACAAAAAACCCTCATATTTCCGCGAAGAAAAAAAACAAATATCTTTTGACCTCTTATCTGGCAATTCTGCCTCTTTTTTGTGGACGAAACTACTCCATCAATCTTTTTATATGCATTCCCGTCAGTATTGAGCACCCGAATTCTTCATATTTCGTTGTAGTGTAATTCCTGAACAAATTACACGTGTTCTATTTTGGGAATTAAGAGAATCAATTACATGTTCACATAACACGCTTATGGATGCAGCAACTCGTCGATTGGATAATCTGCGTATTCAACTGATTCCAACCAAAATCAGCTTCCATCGGGAGCAAAACCTGTCATTTTTTAATTCGATCCGCTTCATTTCCGTTCGATCAACTTGATTCGCACACGAAATTTTTGTAAAACGGAGATCGACATGACAAGCGTACGAAAATTGAAGAAATGGTGATCCAGATAAGTATGGATCCTTTCACCAAGCACACACACACGTACCACACTAAAACAATATCCACGAAAGTTCATAAGATCATCTGAATTACGTTTTTTTTAAATAGCAGGAAATGCGGAAATATTGTCAGGCCATCGGCAGAAAAAAATAGTTTTCATCGTCAAATGATCTCTGTAAAGGCACCTTGTAATTACCTCGGAAAATTTAGATTCTACCGCGCTAAAAATGAGGGCAATTGAGCTGAATTTATGCATAATGGTTCATATTATCAGATACTCAAGTGTTGAATGCGGACTTCTGCATTTTCAAATCAAGTTAGAATCAGCCGATGGGGAGAATTAGCAACGAATTATTGAAAACCGCGCCTTACAGGTCGAATGTGATATTAAACTGAATGAATTAGCTAGTCATCAAAAAACGCGTTATAAGGAGGCAGTTTTAAACGCGGGTTCGAGCATTTAAGACAGGGACGGCCCAGTTCCAATTATTGATGGTACATCCCGAAGGAGTATGTGAACACTTTCTCGACCTTATCTTGAAAGAGGTGCAATCCACAAGCAAAAAAAAAAGAAGACGAAAACGTACTTTCATGAAGGACCTACGACAACGTTTCTATAATACGCCGATGGACAAACTTCACACAAACACTTTTGAGATCGAGTAAACTCTACAGTGGGACAGGAGCCAGTGTCACAAAGGGGTTATTCATCGCGGCGCTCGGGTCTCGACAAGGCTCAAGGCAGCAGGGCACTCGTCGTCTGACTTCAGTGATTGCCAGGTAACTCAGATGGGCGTGGGGGTACCAAATGGGCGGAGGTTCGCTCACTAGGAAAGCACTCCAGGAATGCTGTCAGGTAGCTGTGAGGAACGCGAGAGGCCAGTGCATGCACCGACGCCAAATTGCACTGCAACTTCCGCAGCAGCAGCAGCAGCGGGTTCGTGGACGCCTTCGAAGCCCCGAGTGCGTGCATATCCGCGAACGTTCTGAGCGAGAAACCGGTATTCCTTTTCCGGCTGCCCGCGTGGACGATAACCTGCTGACACAGTCGGCCCGGGAGTCCGAGGGATCCCCAAAAAGTCTTCACGGTTTTCTTAGAGTACGTATATACACTAGTGTTCCCCAACCTGCTTTGCTTCCAGGCCGGCAACTTGTAATAAAATATTTGAGGACTGGCAAAATGTCATAAAATTTTCTGCGGACTGGCAAAGTTCCATACAATTTTTGAAGACCAAGAAATGTTTTTCAAATACCTGCCATAAAATCCTCAAAGCAAAACTTGCAATGCAAAAATCAAGTAAAGAACTGATAAGCAGCTATACATCGGAATATCTTGAAAAAAAAAATAGAAAGCTGAGCTTCAAGAAAGGCTTTTCAGATTTAAAACTGAAAATTATGTACTGTATCTCAGATAAAGTGGAGACATGTGTGAAGGTTACAGTATGCGAAGAAAAGCTTACCTATGTTTTTTGTCAGATATTTTCGGGAGCCATTTTCTTCCGGAATTTCGGATAATCAAGCATAAAATGCTTTATGACTGACTACCTTCTATAAATTTTCCTGCGGACCGGCAAAAAACTTCTGCGGACCGGAGCCGGTCCGCGGACCACAGGTTATAGGGAACACTTGTGTAGACGACGATGTTTCACTCATCCTCCTCATCCGCTCTGCGAAACCCCAGGAAAATTCAAATACATGTATAATCGTTAAAAGAAAATAAGTAACCCTCAACTTAATACACGCAAGCCGCCTTTTGCGAATAATTTGCAGCGAAATTCCAATAATCTGGACTCACCGCAGGACGCGGATAATCAAAGATGGAGGTGATTAACTAACCCAGCCAAAAAAATTAAAATGATTCACCAAATACGGAAATAAACTGTTCATTGATGACCTAACAAGCATCAATGACATTCTTGCTAATCTCAGTACAGCATTCGCTCTGATACATCAGCAAGAAAGTGGGCAAATATGGAGTAAATTAAAGCGACTAAAATCGAAATTATTCGTTCTCTCAATGGATACACTTCCCCCGTGCTTAATCGAAAGATAAATTCAAGGATTAATTTAAGTCTTCAAATATATTCAACCGTTATCTGAAATAAATACGGAAGTACTTAGATTCTTTAAAATTTTCTGGAATTTATTTCCCAAAATTATCCGTTATTAGTAGGAGAGAAACACAATTCATTGTAACGCAGATTAAAATTATGCAGGCTGATTTGTGTTCTCGCAAGAATGTGAGAATTTTGACATGATTAATCCATTTATCCCTTATCTTCACAACTAATAGTTTCTAACTAACCTACAACTTGAACCTTAAGACATGTCATAAAACAAGTACTAAGTTGTTATTCTATGATAGGAAAACGAAGTGGACCCTTCTTCTCCTTAGTACATTCCATTTGCCTGAAATATTGTATCAGTATGCAAGCTAAACTGTATAATGCGACGAACATATGAAAACCTAGCACAGTACTTATTGAACTGATCCTGAAACAACCTGCATGACTTAAATTAAGACCGAGGCTACTAAAAAGTAATAACTGCGACTGCATTGGAGAAAAAAGCCATACAAATATAGCACAACCATCTCGCAATTCACGTGGTGAATATTGTGTAGCAAAGTGCACTTTCAGAAACCGTAACTTGGGAATCACGAGTTAGAATTTGATTTTAATCATTTGCAAGATGAACTTGGGCAAATCTTCCTGTTGCATACGAATTCTGCGCGATGAAGTGAATTATAAGAAATATCAAAGGTAGAAGTGCGAGAAACCAGGAAATGAGTACTAATTCAATAACGAAAAATGAATGGCTTTTTTTCAACAGTAGAAGCTTCATTTTATGAGTCAATATATATGGTCATGAGTCTCATTATTTTTTCATGCTGTGGGGTTGCGGCATGAGGCACATTGTGACGCATCATCATCGGGATATTACTTTTTCAATAATAGAAAGTGATTTTCCTCCCCTGAAGCCTTGGTAATGATGTTTACGCACTCATGCCTCAAACTTTTGTCTCCCCCCACGAAAGGCGACTTATAGGGCTCAGCGATCGATCCGTCTACCCAGCGCCCCTTTTGATGTTGACGACTCAGCTGCGGGCCCGCGTTCTTCGTATAAGCGGCTCCTGCTGATATTCAGAGCAGCATGTCGCCATACCTGGTTACGGAATTCGGCAATCATGATCAATCGCAATTTATTTCGAGCGTGCTGACACGCTTGCGAGAGTATTATCGATTCATTCTCCAAATTGGGATCTACCGATGCCTCGAATGGTAGACTATGACAAATGAAGACCGCTTTATTGAGCAGGTCAGTGTTGACAAACGAAGTCTTGGTGAAAAACTCGGTGAGCTTTTGCATCATGATAAAAATGAGTAAAAAGCTGCACGCATCGAATCACGAATTTTCTTTCCTGAATAGCCGATACTGTGCCGCAGATATGCTCAATGATTTTTTATTCGTGAAATCCTACTGTGGAATCAACTTTTAAAGCGCCTCTAGGGAATTATTTCTGGAGCTATGTATACTGACATATGTTGTATAAATTACTGTATGTCGTATCGTGAACACGTTTAATTACGAAGAACTGCATCTTTATTCTTCAACTTAGTTCGACTCGTATTTTTAATTAATCTGGAGTGGAGTCGCCGTGAAGCCCCTGGAAACTCTGCAGAATCTAGACGGACCATCACTTGAGAACCTCTGCTTCATTGCGATCTGATGAGAAGTAACGCGCCGACATCCTTTTTAGGATAGCAAGAATTTATTCAACGGAAACAGTTTTGAAAAGTAGATGTCGCTGCTTGATCATATCGATCGACCACGAACGCTTCGCATTGAAAGCATTCTGCATTTCTTTTTTATCGTACCTGGTCATTTTTTCATTTTGCGGGGAAAAATCGTTACAAATTCGTCGTTTCGAACCCGTCGAAGCGAATTTCTGCCACATCAACGAGCATTTACCTTCGAAGCGAATGAAAGTTCGATTATTCCTCCAGCCAACAGGCAGAGGAAGGCGATGAAGAATGGAAGATACGTGCTGTATCGTGGTTCTTCGGTCGTCAGCGAGAAGCTCTTGAGAGGCCAATTTCAAATGAATTTTCCTACTGCTATTTTAATTTTTAAATGAGGTGATTAGACTCGTTGTAACGTCACGATATCGTCATGATTTTGCAGTGAAGTGGGGAATTACAGTGATGCACTGTACCAGTGCAGGGTTCCGTCACGGTCGATACCCCAGGACCCCAAAGGGGCCTCCGGATCAAGCGGACTGTCAGGATGATAATTTTGATTGTATTCGTGCGTTTTGAACTGCTCTTTTGTGCTCCTAATAAAATTCAATCGATTTAAGTGGTTTTTTCTACGTGGAACAAAATGTTTCTCCTTTGGAAAAGAGATTTATGCGAGGCAAAAGAAAACTACTGTTGACAGCAAATCACCGACAAATCCTTCCGGCAGGCACTTCCCATTTCATACGAGTTGATGCGCTTCCGTTTCAAGTCGATATAAAACGCGTCAAAGTAAGGATCTTCTTGCTTTTATTCGTCTTTTCGTAGAAGAGGTTCTCGGCATTCTTTAAATTCTTTGAGCCCTCTCTGAAATCAATCTATATGCCGGAGCCCTTTCGATAAGTTCTTCTTTTTGTTCATGCAAGTAATTTTATTATTTTTTCGTTTAAAGAAACGCCGAGTAGTGTTACAAATTATCCCCGTAGTTCCCTATTCGTGGCGTGTAATATTTTTTACTACATTTTCCATGAAAATATACTGTAGTGTAAAATGAACGCATTCTCGTTCATTGATGATATTTGAGGATTGTTTTATTTTAGAGGGGGGGGGGGGGATGTGGCAGGCAGACTCGTATTAATTCCAAGATGCAAATAAAAAATGTATTTGGTCATATATTCTAGGGCTTACCAAAATTGATTCTATAGTACTTTTTTTCTCAAGAGCGGTGCGAAAAACCTGCTATTATATGCATGAGCTATGCAAGGTTTTATTGTATACAACCTTGAAAGAAAAATATCGAAAAGCCATTGTGGAGTAATTCGATAACTTTCAACGCTAAATTTTCTCATCATTTACGAGTATGGAGCATTAAATGGACAGTTCGCACAGAAAGTACAGTATCAGGCTGCATTTCCCACTATAAACTGTTTGCAGTACTGGCGAGTGTTATTTTTGACGGGGGCCATCTCTTTCCAATCAGCTGGAGCTATGATCGGACTTATGAATTTAAACCGATTAATTTTCTGCCCTTATACGGATTCATTAGGTCGTATTACGCGATATTTGATACGCGCGTGGGGATGCATGCAAAGCCAAGCTATGTGCAAATGGCGGGGAGCCAAGCCGAAGCTCCTCAAACGCTGCTGCGAAGCACTCTTTTATTCACATTCTGCCGCGGTTGGTGATTGCTCGCAAAATTATTCATCGGAACAACGAGGAAATTATTGATCGTTTCCCGTGATGTCCACGCAAAAGAAAACAAGAGCCCAGGCGCTTTTAGCTTAGATTGGCAACTGACAACGCCTCCTGAGACTCTGGATGATCATTATGCGTTTAAATACTGTAATGCGAAAAAATACGCGGCAGTATTAAAATGGGATGGCCCTTCGCGGCGCACTAGGTGAAATACGTTGCTGTTTATTCGTGTTCGGTAAACACTGCGCCGCCTCTTGCGAAGCCCTTCGCGATCAAATATGAGTTAGTGGGGGAGCCTTTTATCGGTTTTATCTTGAAGATAAAATAGAAAGAGGGATCTTCAATCTTTTTTCCTCAAGGCAAGGCATTTATCAACGCTCGGCTTTTTATGGCCCGCCGTTGATTTTGACCGTAAGTGCGGATAATATCGCGCAAGGGTGGAATGAATTTCACGCCGTCCCGCAAAGACCCTCGGCACGCTGGTGGGTCATTCGAGAAGCAAGCATTCATCATTGCCCAGAAATCGAGTCTATAAATGGACAAAGAACGCGAAAAAATTGCCGGAAAGGTCTTCGAAGCTCTGTGAATCCTTTTGAGCGTTCAAAATCCTGGTGAGCGTATCAAAACGCTGTTCACAGGGCACCCGAAATGTTTGCGGCGCAAAACCCGGAGATTATGTTCGACTTCCGGGTGCATTTCCTCCGCTACTGAAAGTGCGCACCTTGTGTATCCCTATATGTACAGTATACGCCGAGGGCCTGAATTTTAAAAAAGAAGTACGTAGTACAATATGAAGTGGCTGAAACATTCTACAGGGATTTCTTTCCATCATGTGGAAGAGAAGGATGAAATTCTTCTGGGTGGACGAAGAATTTTTGAGGAAACATTTTTTACCCTTTATTTCAAGTACCCATGGCTGTCCTTTGATGTTCAATGAACGCATTTTGAGCCGATTGAAAACATATAATTTTCTAACTGACAATTTAGGACAATTTTCATTCTGGTCATTTTTGCCGGGGAAAAATTTTCCAAGAACAACGTTGAGTCTGCAAAAAATCAAGATTTTCAATTTCTTGTTATGAATATATACATAATACATGCATTGCGAAGAGCCAAAAAAACCTCCAAAATTCAGAAGATTTTCATCGTTTATTCCGTTACAACAAATCCATTCGAACCAGGAACAAGCTTCGTCATTAGAGAAAATCGTAGAGAAACTTGAATAAAAATGTGGCTATTGGGCAAGGACTTGAAAAGCGAATTCGTTGTCAGCAATAATTCGTTATTACACAGTTCGTTGTTATGAGATTTTATTGCATCTACAATCGAGGTCATGGTAACACGTCGTTTCATCATGATCAAAGTTTGACGAAAGTAATGGAATGTTCTCAAAAACAAGTTGTAAGATCAGTTCATGTGGGATGACGTGTTTTTGAAATAAAAGGAATTCCTCAACAGTGCAATTTTTGATCGAAAAAATTACTATGAATCGTTGCAGACAGTGCAAAAGTTTTCATGTTCCAAAATAATCCTACTCATGAATACGGTAATAAGATTCAGCAGATCAAACCCTCCAAACAACAGACAACCCTTTGTGCCAGAACGTTATACTCAAGGAAGAATGCTGGACGATGGTTTTCTGTGACTGTGGTGAAGCAGTCCTAAATTATGCAAAAATGCCAAATTTGTATTGCCGTATAGTGGTCGATCATGAATTAAATAGGCTGGGAATTTGTAACATTTTCATAAAGCAGATGTTTCGAAAATATTGTACATCAGTCGTGTTACTCGGAAGCAAGCCAAGTTCAATACTTTAAATTTAATGTGAAGACTAAAATATATTAATTATGAATGAGTAAGCAATGGATTTCGTTAACGGAGCAATCAAATACTACGAGGTGAAATTTAGGAGTTTTTCTGTCTTTTAATCATGCGTTTCTTGCTGAAATGTTGTTTAATTTTCAAGTGCATGCTCTTATATGTACAATACTTGACCATTCTCTCGTCACTGAACATAATTTTGCTCATCCAGATTGAAATAAAAAGAAAACAGGAAATTGTTAAAGGTCCTCAGCACAATTACGAAGTGCAGGCTTACTCGGCACACTTCCGTATATTAATTATCTTCAACGGAAGCAAGCCAATCGAAGGCAACCGAAGCGCTATCAAATATTACTGTACAAGCAAATGTAAGAATATTTTTTATTACAACGTTCCAGACCTGAGAAAAATGTTACTAAGAATTATTTTACTTCGCAAACCCTAGTGATGCTAAATGTGAAGGCTGCCTTAAAATGTAGATTGTGAGTAACATTTTACTCAAGTCAGGGTTTCAATCAAAGATAATCCTAAGGAACTGAACAAATGCTTGTTCAATGTCGGTGTTTGCATATTAGAGCCCCGCATCAGTGCGGCCATTTCGCAGAACGACCAGCTGCTGCAGGGGTCCAAAAATCTGCCTCAAAGACCTATACCGCTGCTTCGTAGAACGACCCACCTGCATAACTTTTTGGATTCCTGAAATTGGGAGATCCAGATATTTAAAATGTTATTCAATTTTATGCGTCTTTTGGGTGATTTTATCAGCCATTGGTTTGATTGGAGTATTTTTTCTTTCATAAGTTAGTAGTCATTTTTGATTGTTTAGGAATAAATGCTCTGTATTTGGAAAACTAAAAAATCTTTGTGAAAAGAGTGAAGATCCTTGGGTAATGAGAGCCGATTCTGTTCGAATCAGAAAACGGGTAAGGGTTTTTTTCTCGTTATTTTGAGCAGTAGAAGATCATTCTTGAGGGTGCAGCACGAATCCGGGTTTTTTTTTGTGGATATACGTAGGGTTCTGTTTCCCGCATAACGGTCTTTTTGCTTGACGGCTTTCGCTATGGAACGTATTAAGGCCGTTCTGTGGGTCTCTGCTGTACGTGAAAAACCAAACAATACGCTAATAAATTTTTCGAATGCGTCCCAATCGAGCAGGTTAACGAGATCGTCGAAAATCCGTCGGAAAATTGGAATGTGCCCGCGCTGCGCCAAAGTTGAGGTTGAAGCGTGGTGTTTTGTCAGCGTGGGTCTGGTTTCCAATCCGAGTTGCTTCTCCCCATCAGTGCCCTCCGGATGCAGTGCACAGAGTCAGTGTACGGTTTAAATTCCGGTATTACGTCGGCAACGACAACAAAAGAATCCGGACATGTGCGGGGGATCCCTCGAGGGGGAGGGGGGGGGGATGGAAGGATCTCTCCCCCACGTCCCCAGTTGGATTTGCATCCCGTGATCCAGCAGGGACTCCCCCGACCCCGTGCACCCGACGCGATTGCCGGGCGGAATTAATCACTGACGCGAATAATGCCGTTGTTCGATCTCGCGGTACCCGAATATGAGCGGAATCCGCGCCGAGTTCCTGGATCCCGGGCCACAGCCGCTAATCGATGTGTTCATAACTTCGCGTCGGCGTCAATTTAAAGTTAACGCATTTTCCTGTGTTTTGTTCTTGCCTTCTGGGGAGTGGGGATTGGTGTAGTGAGTACATTAGACACCAGCAACACAGGAGCACGTTAAGTGCGCCCCTGCGCGTCGTTGTCGAGAATTCCGCTGCAGGAGACCCGGAGAAGGTCTTCGACCTCACCAAGCGTTTCTGCTCAGGGATTTCTTCCTGCGCATCTGCTGCTTTCACAGTGAAACACACAGTTCCAGAGGAGAGCTTCTGAAATCCTTTTCAAGCTTATACACGGCACTCGAGAATTCGGCAGGGTTTGTTCACCATCTCTGCTGAGATGGCAAGTTCCAACGTGGATGAAGGACGCATAGACCGCAATTTCCAAGCAAAATATTAACGCAATAAAAGGGCCCTACTGTATTTCGTTAAATTATGCGTGCGAAAATCCGGATGCTGCTTTTTCAACGTGCCCAAATTGACATGTTACATCTAAAAAAAAAACAAAGCTGATCAACGGATGTGCGAAGTGGATTACAATTATTGATACAAACTAGCTCAAGCCTTATCCCCTGTTTATCTAGCTTTCCGAACATGAACTCCAAAATAATGCAATCATGCTCAAATTTAGTGCAAAAAAATCAGCTACTTTTGTCCACACAAAGCACAATTTTACCCTCCAAAGATCAAAATGTTGAACTAAATTTAAAATCTAAATCACTTTTTATTAAATCCTCACCAAATTAAGTTGCGTATTTATTAAGTAATAAGTTACTTCATGATAAATTGCATGATTAAACTTGTTGTTTTGAACCCTGCCTAAAACCATCCTCATTTCCCGAAATATGAGCGTATAGTATTTTTATTGCTTCTCATTCAAGTTCACGCCAATTTTAAATTTTTTCAGTCAACAAACCGCTCGTAAAAAAGCCAAACTCGTATCTTAGATGCTCATGCGTAACAGCTGTTCAAGTGCCAGTACTAATACACGTACCACTAGTTTGGAACTCAAATTTCTAGAGCATGTAAGGAAAAATTTGGAATTTTCAATACCCCCATCAAACTCAGTATAATCACGCAAAACTATGTTTACAGCTTGATTTTAAACCTATTCATTCTATTTTGTGATCATTCGGAAGAAAAATATTTTCAGCAATTTTAAGTATGCGTCAAGCTAGTGATTCAGAGTATTTTTGTTTGCTTTGTGGGTCGAAAATGTTTTTATTTTACCCTTCAGGTTGAAGGTGTATGCAAATTTACGTGAAGTACTTTGAGGTGGTTGCAGAATAGTGGGTTTCATTTGCAACTGAGTATTTGCGCAATGCGCGCAGAAATATAAGCGAGATGCTCAAATTGCCCTTGGAGGTGGGAAATTGTATTTGAATATTTTTTCACTGGTGTCACTCTAATGCACGGACTACTATGCTTCAACCACTCTTCTAGCACACGAAGGTCTTGTCTGAAAATTTTTTTTGCCATTCTTCACTGCAAGTAAAAGTGGATATGATTTTTGTAAATAAAATAAAAATATTGAATCCATTGAAAGTGAAAAAATATGAAATTTTCAATTTTGAAAACATAGAAATGTACAACGAGAAGACGGAAAAATTCGTGACGAAATTGAAAAAAAAGCAGTCAGGGTACTTGTTTTGACCGATTTATCGGGAAATCTTGCCAAATTTCTTTATATTACTTGAGCCCGCGTACTTTCTATAGATATCGGAAGGGATTCCAAGTTCAATGAAAGTAATAAGATCTTGCTTTGAACAGTGAATAAAATCACTATAATGAGTATGCAGGATCATCTGTTGAAATTTCTTCAGCTCTCGAACACTTTTTTCCTATTTTCATAGGTTGGCTTTGTGCAGTTTGAGGCACTTGAGGTGGGATCCTCCTAGAAAATAGTCAATCAATAATTATTTAAAACTATGTGCTATATTTGAATAAAATATAAATGGTGAAGGGTGTTTTACCGTCGCGCGGAAATTCTGGAAACATTTTCTCAGGATATCTTCGGTCAGCCGCCTCTGCAACCAAATAGAAAAGACAGTTCGACCAATCAATGGCCTGCTGGGAATTGCAGTTGAATTTTTGTGGTCAACTGCGTGTTTGATGAGCAGCACATTTTCGGGATACCGCGCCATTTGGTGCGCATCTTGATTGAACCCCGTAGACCTCGTAAAAGGGCTCTTCTTTTTCGCCGAGAGCCCCTTCATCATACTGTAGTGCCCTTTATGGACACAGAGATTCACTCACGTCAGCTACTCTTGCGGCGGTGATTGCATCAATCGTAACCCGATATGTGCCAGCAGCCCACGTACTTGGGTCAAATTCGCATCCCGCGGGCACGGGAACGGAGTGTTTGGCATGGGCTGTTAGCTTTCCAGATACAGACGAGAGGTGTTGATGGACTGCCGGTGGGACCCCGGTGCGTGTTTGCCTTCATTATTTATTTTGCGCGGTGTCTGCGTGGCAAAAAATAATTACTGTCGGCACCGAGAGAGGGTGAATTTTTCACGCGTGAAGTGCGAAGGTGTGCTTATTCAGCGAGCCGAGTGGGCGAGCGACTTTCACCGACTGCTAAAATTCTGCCGCGTTTCCCGCTTCCGAGAATCAGCATTCCATTTTCCCCTTATGCCCATCATTTCGTCGTCATAACTTATGAAAAGGGAAATTCTCGACTATTGAATGCTCTTCAGAGATATATACAAGGGGTTATTTTTCGCGCGAACTCGGGAGCGTAAGACTGCCAATTTCATTTTTCCAATTTCTGTTTCATCCTGTGCAGTAATCGAAGTGATGATCAGCTAATGTATATAGGTCACCGCTAGATTCTAATCGGCCATTCTGAGGAATAAAACTTTCCCGACAACAGGGTTTAAGAAATTACTGCAGGCAAAAGAAAAGTGACACACGCGCGATTCAAAACCACAAAAGGGAGTAAAAAAATTCAGAATCTTGGGGTTTCTCACACTTTGACAGATTATCCTTCTTAGAATTGGCAAGCAACGACTGACAAATTGAGCTATCCTATATTTCTTTTAGCTGTTATTTGAAAAAGTATATTTTGGCAGAATTAGGAGAATTTTCAGCACGGCTCAGGCATCTTGAGTGAATATTTCAATTTTAAAATTTAGTTTTGTTAAAAGATGAACATCTCAAGCATCGATCGCATCCTGCTTGGAGACTTAAATGAAAAAAAGAGCAAGTAACACAGGATTTCAAAATCAGTTTATTGGGGAATAGGGGAATACATAATGTGACATTAAATCATTTAAAAACCTCTTGCTAATATTTGGGACTTGACTGCAAACCGTGTGTGTAAACTTTATCAGCCATTCATTGTAACACAGGCATCGGAAAAGTTATTTCAATATTAGTCGCAGTAGAGTGAGGTAACGGTTTCAAGAGAGGCTAATTTTCGAATTCATTGGGCCATCAGAAAATTTGGTTGAATATATAAATATTTTAATTGTGTAGGATGAACAAAAATGATTCGACGACTTGATCTGATCATTCAGCACCTTAAATACTCAATAGCTTTTGGTTGAATCCCCGAATTTTTGCTGAAGCCGGACAACCCTCGAAATTATTTTCAATTACCGCAGCGAAGAGGAAATCCGTTCCATTTTCCTGTACAGTCTATTGTGCCGCAAAGATTTCCGCAAGGCAGGGCGAATTTAAACTAACATACTCGTTCAGGAGACCAAAAAACTTTCGTCGGAAAGTTACCTGACG
Organism: Notodromas monacha; assembly: GCA_905338405.1. Classification (NCBI taxonomy): domain Eukaryota; kingdom Metazoa; phylum Arthropoda; class Ostracoda; order Podocopida; family Cyprididae; genus Notodromas; species Notodromas monacha. The sequence continues at coordinate 154,240 of CAJPEX010000020.1, read as the reverse complement.
TGGAAGAGCGCGGTCTCGCCACGACGTCATGTTCCTTCTTCGACCGAGAGTTTCTTGAAAGCGTTTCCTCCTATTTGTTCCGCCAAGTTTCACAATATTTGCTGAAACTTCGGGTTGTTAGGTGCTACTGAGAACATGGTCGTTTGTGCTTTTCACCCGTCACGATCGCGAGATGTACGATGGAAACTTGGGTTACCTTTTCAAACTTTCTTTGAACCGAACAGAACATGAGGACGTCACAGGTAATGTTTTATTTTTCTTTGCGTAAGAACAGCACTTCGAGGAAGTCTTATCAATTCCTAGAATTCCGAAATCTATAAACGCAGATAAGCACAAATACAGTACAGTACTGTACTATTTCTCAACGGCGCTAAAAAAGTATAATACCTTAAAAAAATTATATTGCCTTGGTCTGAACGTTTGCATGTATGAAAATATGTAAAAATTGTTAAAGAAATGTATTCTACCGATTGGAACAGATTTAATACATGAATGACCGTATTTAAAAAGTAACCACAAAATCTCAAAAAACATTACACGGGACCCCTCAGTCAGTCGAAATAAGGAAAAAGTAGCTTAAGTTGAAATTACAGCAGATCGAGAGTACTAACTAGACCAAAGACTTCTCCTAGAGCTGCATTCAAAAATGTTCGTGCAACCTTTAATCAACATATTCATTTAAATACGTCTGATGACTTGGATGAGACCTATTTTTCAGTGAGACCATTCATTACGTTCTTGTTGATTTGGATTTTCAATCGGGAATAGACATTGCTTCAATAAATTTAAAATTCAAATAAATTTCTATAGTAATTGTTAACCATAAGACTCATAACGGATATTACCCTTATATACTCGTACAACGGGTTTCCGATGTCACAGAAACGGTTTAAATTATTTCTAAAATGAAAGGATTCCGTTATAACAAATCAGCAAATTTCAGTACAAGAAGCTAATTTTGCACAAACTTTGTCATCTGAGCTTGAATTTCGGACCAGCATCAGCCAACCCTAGACGAGAGCTCAATCGTTCCATAAATACTCGTATATGACGGAAATCCGTGATTTTTGTATCCATACCTTTGCTTGTGGATAAAAATTCAAATACGAAAGATTTTGGATGTTCAGGGGTTTCTACTAAAATTAGGAAATGTTAAAATTCATCAATAGATGAAAACCATTTTATAAGCATGTCTGAAAAATACAATACTGTGCATTAATTTTATTGCCCACTCTCGCCTTATTGATTGTGAATGGGTTTTGAAGAAAACATCAAAACAAGATTCAAGAAATTTTGTATGCAGAAAAGTTTCACGAAGATGAAACTTTTCTGCATCTTTATAATGCGTTGGCGAAGTTGAATTAACATTTGGTTCATTTTTCTATAAAATAATGAAATAAAAATTGCGGTGCTCACGATCAACTACTGCATGCCTAATTTTTTTTTATAAACCCACAAAGATTGTTCCCAAATGAAATTGCAGCAGATATTTTTTACACAATGAAACAAAGCAAGAACAAATTTCTTGGAATACTGTATATACTGCTGTCGTTGGCGTCAACGTCATCGATTTAGAATTGGAATTAATCTGCCTAAATTTTTCTGCTTGGAACTTATTCAAGTATCCTGGTTTACCTTTCCAAATAAAAAAATTTACGCATTGCCTTACCGAAATAAAATGCTGAAATATAAATTATTCTTCTTCGCCGAAGCATTTCTCTGTATACATCAAAAATAATCAGTTCTTTTTTTTTTATTCCTAAAGTTAGGCTTCAGCATGCATTCTTCAATTTTAAATTTATCGTATACAGAGAGAAACTCAGGAAATTTTTGATTGTTTCTTCTTTATAATCCTGAAGATAGTTCTAGAAATAATCATTGGAAGTTTGCGTAAGACTAGGCCTGAAAAATGGATATCTTTCCTCCCATTGACGGTGGGAAGAAAAATAAATAAAAATAGCGGGAAACTTTCAAATGATATGAGCAAAAATGCCTACAAAATTCACTCCATTTCATCGATTGTCCCAAAGACATAATTTTCATTAAAAAAAAAACGCTTATTATTCCGGCGGAGAAATCGTTCTTCGATTTACAATAAAAGTTGAAAATTTAGTTCTTTCCCCGCAACTTTAGAAAAACGCGATAAGAAAACGATTTCTCAGTTAATAATATAAAACAATCAATACTTTCTCGAATATTTCGCGAAGGATTTCGGCACCTCAAAATTCTACACAACAGCTGAAAAAAAAACAGGCTCTAAATTGTTTCGTCGACAGTCTCCTAAGCAATAATCCCTGAGTGATATTGTTTGTCAAAGAGAAAATTCGCTGCTGATTAGTCCACTGACTTCATGCAATTGTGTTCTGCATTCACGCATATATAACATTTTTTCTTTCGAAATTGAAAAAGGAATACTTTCAGCCTATACCTGTTATTTTCTGGGATAATTGATGAACAAATGCCATGCTGGATGCAACCCTATAGGTGCTGGTATATGTCAGAGACACAAACATCCAAGAATTAATTAAACGTAAGAAGGGCATCGGTTGGGTTCCCCGCGTACGAGCCTCGGTACTCTTCCTGCGAAATGTGCCGAATCCGAACGCATTCGCGGGTTTCTCTCACCACGGAACCCGTCATAACTCCATGAACGGATTGTTGTGGCACTTGAGCGATTCGAGGGTCATCTATCTATATTACCCCATGCTACCCAAGAGGACCTTGTTGCGGGGAAAAATATTTTCGTCTCTGAATGCCTGCTTATATTCCTCTCCCTTCGCCACTGGATGCTCGATTGAAGGGTTCTGGCTGATCACTCGGCATGCGCGTGAAAGATTGCCCGTCAAATAGAGGCTGCTCGACGCTCCTCTTTTATGAAAGGAGCTGACGGGAATTCTTTCATTCAATTTTTGATAAGAAACTATGAGTTTTTGAGAGGCCTCCTCGGTTTTACGCCAATGTGCATTTGTTTTCGCCCTTTTAACCAACTCTAAGCTTATGCGATTTCTTCAAGGTACAGTACTGTGATTAATGGCAAGGTTTTCTACTGGATAGTCGAACCAAACTCCGTAATCTAGTTGACTTAAGCGAACCAAGTGTTTCAAAAATCCCGAACGTTTGTTACTGGTTAGCTAAAGTAAAATCTACTTGGGTTGTAACTATACAGTAATTCATTTTTCAATGATGAAAAAGTTCAAAGTTACCGCCTCACGATGGAATGCACTGCAGTCTAAAACAAACTAATTTAAATGAATCGGGACTTCAATTCGCATCCGGGGAAGGTTACCAACTAATTGATTTGTGGAATAATAAGCAAAATCGGCCACGACTAAGATTTTCCAGCAAATAATTCTCGGCTCTTCACCTTCAAATACAGACATAGTTCTTTACTGCTGGGTTTTTCATTTTCTTGGATACTGTTTCTTCAGTCAGTTCTTCACTCTATGCATCTTCATACACCTTTGCTGATGTTTCGTCTGGGTCTCACTTGTTTCGTCGATTTTTCAGAAACAACCATGGAGTCCCTGCAAAATCCATTTGGCGCCCACTGGGCTCCACGGAGCACCCCTTGGGATTTTCTGTCTCATATTCTTCTCCTTGTCTTCACTCACATGGTCTATTGCGGATGATCGTTAATCTTTCTTTTTTTTACGCCTGGAAAACTCTTCATTAGAGAAATTCGTATAGTTTTTCTTAGTGTTTGTTCTTGGTTTCACTTTTTTGTGTATTGGTACTACTTCTTATGTCTCTATAATCTCAGTTCATGCACAAATACCGGTGGATTCAAATTTTCATTTACAGTATATCCACTTTCAGTTCATGTAGCCCCTGGGGACTCCAGGAAGCCGAAGGGTCTCCCTGGATCACCGGTCCAAGACTTGTGGGTTGAGTGTGACTGGGATTGACAGCCAGCAATGCTTATCCTAAGCATTGATTACATTATGTTTGCTCTTTTTCGGATGAGCGCGGAGGCAACGCCGTTCCGGCCTGACAATCCGGACGAAGGATGATCTGCGCGACGCTTCACAAAATAAAAATAAATAATAATAAAATAAGATAAAAACATGAGGATCCACAACCCCCAATTTGTCATGGGCATTTTCCTGGAAATTCCTCATCGCGCAGTGCAGCAATTGCAGCGCAGTACAGTACGTCCTACGGGACGCCAGACAGAAGAAAACAATGCCGGGCTTGTTTCCGCGAGTCCTCCGCGCCGCCAGAGCGCACGCCGTCCTCGCGACGGGGGGAAGCGCGAAGGTGCCGCAGAACGAGCAGGCTATGTGCACGGAGGGGGCAGAAGCGGACGACGTCCTGTTGCTCGAGCCGCCCTAGCTTATGCTAGCTGCGTCCTCGGTCCCCAGTGCCATTCCGCTTTAGCGACCCATTCGCTGCTGGGATCGCGCGCGAGCGTTGGAGCTTCCGGGCGCGCGGCGCCGAAAATGGAAAGCGAGAGAAAAAAAAGTTTTTTTTTTTTTTTCGTGGGGGCGCCGAGCTTGGTGCTGCTGCTGCAGAGATGCAAGTGCAGTTGGTTGGACGCGGTCCCCCCAGCACCCTGGAAAAATAACCTGAGTCATGTGTCCTCCTGTGTTGAATTCATCTCGGATTCCCTTTTTTTTGTGTGGTTCAATTGTCTTCTGTGTCTCTGTGTTTGTGTTCAGTCGAGTGTTGATTAACAGCGAGCGATCGTGGAACTCTGAAGTGAACCTGACTTTCATCAAGCCAAGACCAAAGGCCTCTCGGGAATTTCTGTGCGTTTCTTCATTTGTTTCGAAATGTGACGCGTTTCAATTGAAAACTCGAAAATTTACGACAGCACGGAAATTACTGGGTGAATTTCGGTTGAGGACTCTTCCATCGAGATTCGTGTCAGTGTCGAATTTTTATTCAAGAAAAAGAGGAAAGTACATCTGCCTCTGAAAGAGCAAAACAAATAGACGGCGAGCAAGAAATTATTTTCGTGACCAGACAGTTGAATTTTTTTGCGTCGAGAAGGCAGAATTAAGTGCACTTAAGTAAAAGTAGGACTTCATTAAAAGAATATCTAAACAAAAGCGCGAGGAATTTTACGCATCCTTGCTCGCTTTTTTTATAGCAGCTTTCTTGCGTTACTATAGGACTCATATTTTTATTTGAAAAAAGCTCCCATAGAAGCTTTATTGTTGCTTGTGCTCAATTTTCTATGTGCTATGTGTCGTTATTTATTTTATTCCGACTTCAATCCATTTTAGTCGCCCAGTTGGGATTTTACTCGTATAACGTGAACCAATTAATTGGGGAAATGAACAAAATTTTCGAAAATAAGAGGTACAAAACATCTTAAATATGTTACAATTTTAGAAGGTTCATCGCCAGTAAAACTACGCCAGTACTTTCTTTGTTACGATGATTCATCTCAAAATTGTCAATTCAGCAGTCTGTGTTGCTCGATGGAACGTAGTCATGAGAAAAATTCTCTCCACGAACGTCCTCTTAAAAATATTACAGATCTTTTGTTTTAAAAATATCTTGATAAAGCGACGTTAACGCTGCGGCATATTTGTTCATGACACCTGTTTTAGTTCATAATTCCTGCATAACTTTACGTATCAAGCTTTGATGCACGCATGAAATCCTCGACAGTGATTTTATGAAACATTTCTTCATCAAAAACAGATTCAGTGAATTCAGGATCGTGAAAATTCGCTGCGTGAACAGTCTCGGTGACGGAAGTTCGTCGCGATTCATAACTTTCGCTTGAAGTTGTTTTCGCGAGTTTGCTGGAACAAAACTGTCGGTGGCAGCTATCTTTGGACCGAAGAAAGTGAGTTCATTTTTATTTCGATATTAAAAAGGGGCCTGCTGAAATAAGCGAAAAGTCAAGGCACCGAAAAACTTGCTGAAAATGGCGAGCTGACAGACATTATTGCAATGCACATTTTTGTACTGTATTGCATTCACGCTTTCCGTTTTTCCAAGACGCTGCGCGAAGTGGTCTTCTTTTGACAATACGGTATATTCTTTTATGTTTGACGTGGTGAAATCGATCAAGTGCGCTGAATAAAATTCGATGACAAATTTACCCACGGAAAATAATCGCGGAAATCTTCGAATCGTTTGTTTGTTCTTAAAATTTGTGTAATTATCCACCGGCGCCAAGCACGAATGAGCTGACTCTCCGTTATGTTCGGCATCATCGTGGTAATTACGAAGCGCTTCATCGCTAGAGTGATTATGTTGCCGAAAATCTGTGTCAACGGCTGGTACTAATGTGTTTCTATTCCCTGCCCGAAGAGATCATTAACTCGCCTCGATCCGTTGCAAGGCATCCAGCTAGGTTGATCCGGGTTAAGAGGTTACACCGTTGTTGATTCGGGCGACGAAATCCAGACTCGTAATGAATCGCTCCACGCTCGTCAAGTGGGCAAGCAAAGGTTTCGCATTTGCATTCGTCCCGGAGGACGACGCGCACTGATTTTACTTTTGTACATAGGCCACAACATCCCCCCCCCCCCTCCAACCGATGCGGCCTATACTCCAGATATTCAGGCACACCACTGAAAAGCGATGCACTCTCATCCCTGTGTGTTTATGCACTCAAGAAGTTGAACTTCGATAACTGGAACCTTTCAGAGTCAAATTGTTTCGAAGTCCACGTCTGAATTCCCTTGGAAACAATGCATTAAAATCCTCTCCGAATCAAAGGCGTTTCCTCTCAAACCTCCGTAACTTAAATTTTCTGAAGCCTTTTGGAAATTATTTCTTGACATTGGAAAGAAAAAAACAATAAAAAAGTAACTTGATGTGTTTTGAAATGAAGTGAAAGACTAATTGGGCGAGTGAGCCCCTACCTCAAAGTTCAGCACCCTGTCAGCTCCTTTAAGAAACAATTTAAGGCCCACAATATTACCATTTACAATTTGCTGCCATTCTTCTATCATTCCCACAACAAAAATGCTTGTTTCCTTAACTCAAAACCTTTCTGAGTCAATTTTTTTTAGCTGGTCCCTTGAAATTCGACTGGAAAAGGTTCGACAGTACCATAATACCTCATATAAAAGAAAAGCGGGAAGCTATATCTGGAGAGGCTGTTTCCTATTTTGATTGTCAAAATAGTGTGAAATAATGCTCCAATATTGTCTTCTTAATATTTTTAGGAACTCCAATTTAAAAAAAAATCAGCAGGGTTTTCCGGTTCTAGAATCGTTCTACTGTTGAATTTTCAAAATTTTACCATGGGATAGTCGGTTTATTTTTTATGCATGTCCAAAAGTGCGTATGTCCGATAGTAGCGTAATTACGGTACTCCTTTCATTGCATCGCTAAAAGCCCTAAGGATTCCGTTAATTTGATTTTCGCCAATGACAGTAATTTTATCCAGCTTTTCCTAGCAGAAGAACCAAAGCATATTTCGTGTTTTATTTTACCCTGTATCCGGTCAATTGCTGTACAGTACTGTGATTCGACGCGCTTTGTTCACTGGCGGTCGCGTCCAGCAGGAACGTATAACTGTTGAAAAATTGTCGTCGATTCCCGAACCTGGTGTTTTTGAATCCGTGACTTAGCATTATATAAACCAACAGGTTGTGGTGTCTTCAGCATCGGGGACGCAGTGAACTCCGTCGATACGTCAATGGGTCAATGAAGTGAAAATAGGGAAGAAAAATGGGGAATTGATGACCGAGGCATGCCGGGAGCTTAGGATTAATGACTGCGGCGGCCCGATTTGATTATTGAACGGGTTTCGTGACTAGGGGATACTAAACAGGGTTGGCTTTGAAACTCACGCAAGCCCGTGACTCTATACTCGACTTCTCATTTGAATGATATTGATACCACTGGGTTTGATCCGCCCCGTTTGCTCGAACCTTTTGAACAAACATTCCTTTGCTTTCCCTGAGTTAATGAATGAACACCTAACAATGGGAGCATAGCTCACGCCCATGCTCAGCTTACCGCGCAAACGAAGTCATATTTTGTTGAAATTTAAATCAGGCCCATTTTTTACGAAATACTCGTTAGAACCTAGTTTGCGTCTAGAAAGCTGCGTCTCGATCCGAGGAAACCTTCACTCATTATTCCAATGTTTTGAAGAGGCAAGGGAAGCTTGTTGGTTACCTTATGGTAATGAATGTTTGCGAGGTTTATTTGAAACAGGCTCAGCTATTCTGGTGTTGCATTTATGCTTACGTAATTTGATGAACATGGCTCTGATTCAATATTTGAGGAACTTCAGTTGAACGTCATTACACGGAGGACCAAAAGGCATTTAATAGTCCAACAGTTACATCATGGATTGTGAGCACTAAAATTATTCGTTTTCTGAGGTCACAATTGTATTCCTAGAAAGTTTCGGCTCGTTCCCAGGAAACCTTTACTCGTGATTTTATCGTGTTGAATAATCACGAGAAGCTTTTTAGTTGTTGGTTACCGTATGCTAACGAGTTGTTTATTTGAAGCGGGTTTATCTGTTTTGGTGTTGCATGTCTGCTTACATAATTTCCCTGGTTTGTGTCAGATCCAGCAACATTTTGAGAGCATTAGCTTACTGCTGCCCACGGTCTTGAACTTCGAAGCTTCTTGGACACTGTTGGAGTGTTTCATTCATCAGGTAATTTGAAAACACAACGGATTTTTTTTTCATGGATACAAATAAACCGCATTTACCCGACTTTATGCCTCTTTTACTTTGAAATTGCGGCCTTTTTTCAATTTACATTTTCAGAAGTAGGAAGACAATTTTCGTGAAGTTACAGAGAATCGAATATTGTTTTGTCCCCAACCAATGAATTAATTTAATATTAAGCAAAAGTCTCGCGTTCGAGTATATGTCGGTGAAAAGTTCGCAAATTAAATATGCCCTCGTACATGTTTCAATTCATGCAGGTCACACTTTCATGTAAATAAAATTCTTTTTTTTTTCCTATGAAAGTTTCTTTTGCTCTGAAGCGGCTTTACCGAGGGATAATGCGGCCGATGTACGAACATGCGGCCTATCTTTGGTGCGTTAACACGGAGTTTTGCTACTAGAGCGGCGTTTCAGCCTGTTTTAAGCATGCTACTGTATTGGTGAACTTGTCGAACACAAACACCGCCATGTGTTGTGAGCTGCATAATCCACAAAAAGGTTAAAAAGCCCTGTTAATGTAGTTGATGTTCGCGGAAGCCCTCGATTCCGATTTTATGCGTCTTTTGTCATGCTGCGTGACAGAAACTCGTAATTATCGAATGAGGGAAAGCACAGATGCAAACCGCCGGTGTTTTTTTCTTCTTTTTTTTTTTGTGGGAGCAGCGAGGGGCTGAACAGTTTCTTTCGGGCTCTCGAAACCGGCTCTCGCGTCGAACTCGGATCATTACCCGACAACGTCGCTGAGGCGATGCGACAAACGACAGCGTTTTCCCATTCCCGAAAATTGGTAATTGGGGACAGAGGCAACGTAGGGACATATTCCGCCATCAGCTGCGTTGTGATTAGCCCGCAATGTTTCGCCTCATCTTGCGCGGTTTCCTCGGTTTCGACTCCTTGTAATTGGCCTCCGAGATTCCTGGGTTTATGAGGCGTTAAGTTCTTCGGAGGTACTGTCAACAGTACCGCGGATGTCGTCGGCTTTAGCTCGGGGCCCGAATGCGCCCCCGTATGTAAACGTTTTCAGTAATGACGTGCATTCTATCTCGACATCAGTCTCGGAGGATTTATTTGTTGATTCTTTTTTGTCGCTGGATCTGTCGTTCGTTAATGAGCGTGGCTTCTTTTTTTTTCCGTGGCAACCACGCCTTTGTTGCGACCTCGAAACGACTCAAAATTATCGCGCTGCTCCGTGCTGACGAATAAATGCATGCGTTTGATTGAGTGTGAGCTCGGATCCGAGCAAGGCGTGTATTCATCTCTCGAGGAACAACAATTTTCGCCGAGAATGAATGTGTACTGGATGAAGTGGTACGGAACCGTGTATTTACATTCCGACGCGGGATTCACTCACTGTTCGTGGTGGCTGGTACTGTACTCGGTTTTATGCCGGAAAGTTTTGTTGCGTGCCGCGGGGAAGGAGGTAATTTTCTCTTTGCGAGTGAAAATTTTTGAAATTCAGTGTCCCAGGAAAATGTTCTCTCACATGCGATTCTGCCATTGAGCCGGCGAGGCGCACTGCGGTGTTGCCCGGACTGTCTTTGTTGATCAGCGTGATCATTTCTCCCGATAAACTGGACTTACACTTGATCGACTTTTAACCCATTTTGTTGATGTTCCTGCTGACAGAGTTCCGATTGTACGACCGGGTACTGCCACACTAGTGGGTCGAGATTCCGACAAGCCCGCACTTGAGTCATCGCGGGGAAAGGGCTTGAGATTCTAGGTCTGCTGTAAACGCCCTGTGTCGGCTTTTTAATGTTCCGGCGGGCATCTGCGTCTTTACTCTTCTTTTTTTTTTTTTCTCGGAAGGCGTGACTTTGGTAATGAGCTTCCAAGACTTGGCAGGAATTTGTGATCACCCACTGACCGGCGGCGACGCGGCTGAAAAATCGAGCGCGGGAAATCGTCGGGGTTTCGAATCGCGGACGAGAAGGCCTTTCGTACGGAAGGAAACAGGGGCAAATTTCCGGCTCAGGCGCCGGGAACCGTGTCGGAACAATCGACCGCCGCCCAACTGACCGCTCGCCGAGCTGCTCGAAATTGTCATCCCGAGTACTCTTTCCTGTTTACGCGAAGGATCATCAACGCTCAATCCCGGGGAAATGTACTTGATAGTGTGACGAGGCAGCTCTGATTACTCTTCTGATATACTGTACAGTACTGTACTGTACAGGGCAATATCGATTATCCCTGCTTTGATTACGCGTGTCTTTAAAATAACATGTACGCTACCCTATTTACTCGATAGGAAGATTTCGTGTAATGTCAAGTCGGCTTGGAAAAAAAAGGCGCGCCTCATATTTTATAGCATCTTAGATTCGCGGGTGAAGTGCAGTATTTATCCTGGCAACCAACGGTCTTCTCAGTGAACTTGGTCTAAAATTCAAAGCAAAGCGAATTTTCGCGGAGGAAACAAAATCATTATCACCTCGACTTTGTAATGCTTTTCGGTAATTTTTCGCAGTATTTGAGTATTTTACACTGGTGTGGGGATCACTGAAGCATGCGTAGAATCAAGAAGGCTCAATATTATAAAATATGAGTGTCATGAAAGTGAGTTTCACATTCGCAGGCAGACTTGTTTTCAGTATATTTTTTCAGTACTTTTTTTTACCTTTTAGTTTCTATGACGGTTCATGAACCAGAGGCATTTGCCGTGTTTTTTTTCTATGTGTGTATCAGCCGCATTTTTAACTGACAAATTTTTAAAATTTTCTGCGGCCTGTACATATGTTCTTATTCCGAATATCTAGAATACCATCCACAATATGTGTTTTTCGATTATTCGACAAAAGCAGTCCGTCACCCGGCCGGATAATCGAGGTTCTGTACTGTAATAGTCTCTGTTTCAATACATCATTGGACTCAAGCTTAAATGAACGAATGTATAAATACAGTACAGTACATATTATTTGTCTAGAATACAATTCACACTGCATGCACAGTGTTAGGTGGAAACCTAAAATCAGGGGCCTCTCGTGCGTTTACATTTTAAAAATGTTTTAAGGTCTACAATTTTATGCGGTATTTTTCGGAAGCTATCAAAAAAAAATCCAGACGGTATTTCTTGTCGTCTTGAATTAAAATCGAACCCACCGCCCTTAAAGGAAAGTTATCTTTATGCACAGCGTCCTTCATGCGTGCTGTTTTTTGTTTTGTTTTGTTTTTGTTTTTTTTTTAAATTCAGAATCTAAAAATATTAGGGGCAATCTTTAAACCGGCTGATTTTGGCATTCGACAAATAAAGCTGAATAATTTCTTGCTGCGGGATCGATGAAATGGAAGGTATCGCAGTGTTTGGTAAATCCATTCCAATTAACGTCTGATCATCATGAAGGAACTGCATTGATTGGTTTGTTTGTCTTGATTAAAAAAAAACTTGATTTTTTGCCGATGAAACCAGACGCGCATTCATTCCTCGAAGCATTTCACTGCTGGCTTTTCAGTTGGTTGCGGTCCGGATGGAATCGAGGTTTTTGAAACCAAGGCGAAGCATTTTTGTCGTTTGATGAGATATTCAAGCGCTCGGATTTAGGGTTGTTTTGAATTTTGTGGTCGCATCGTTGGTTACTTGGGCAATCAACGTAGGTTCGGAAAGTAGGGCGTACTTCCCGTCCGACGGGGGGAAAGCGTTCTTTCGATAGGCTCGTGGCTTCGGGTGCACTGTGGGACGGATTTCTACCGTACCGACTCGTGCGTGAGCCTTATTGGGGTCAGTTTGTGTCCCAGGAAACCCTTGATTCGCTTCGCCCCCGAGGGAAGAGAATCTGTGCATATTTTCATAAAATATGATCCGGACCTGGGCTGGTTAATGCCTCTGCAAATTGCTTCTTTCTCTCCTATCCACTCCTACGCCATTCGAGCTTTGAAACTCAGCGTGAACTCCTCGTCGAAAGGGTTCAATAAGCTGGTTAGTATTAGCCCATTACCTCGGTTTCGGCGAGCATCACTTGCTGGCACTTAATTTACTTCTACCGCCACTCGCTTTTCGGCTGATGGTTGAAGCAAAAAAAAAAAAACTCTGAAGTTACCATCCGAAACAGCTGTGGTTGGCGAAAATTTTTGATGATGTAAGAAGAGCGGACTCTAGATATAGAGTATTAAATCACATGCATTAGACAATACTGCTGGCTAAATTTTTGCATGAGCACGTGGAAGATTTTTAATAACCTTCGTTGTTAAAAACGTATGAATAATTTGCGAAAAAAACATTCATGGAATCATTCATGTGTCTTGAACTAGAAAAAAATCCGACCGGTTTCGAACTGCGATTTCTTCTTATAGGATTAAAATATCTGCAGGAAAACAATCCAGTTTGAAACATTTCCGATTACTTTTCTGACAAATTTCATTATACTGTGCAGTATCTGTCATAAAATTGGAATGACCGTAATTTAAAATAACCCGCAAGAAATTCGCGAACATGAATCGGATGAACTATCCTGAGTTTCTTTTTTAAGATGATTGATTGAAAATTCAATCAAAATTCTTCAGTTGCATTGTGTATTTTATAAAATTGCGTTTTAAAATTGCTGGATACTTCAATCATGTATCTGTTTGGAAATAGAGAAACCTTCGACTCGAATATCGATTGTATTTTGTGTGACGGCGCTATTTACAGTATATCAGAAAACATCTTTTCTCTCTTCCTTTAAATTTTTTAATATTCCAACAGGGATTTACGTGGGTTATTTTATACGTTTTGTTGGTGCAAAACTTCTCATTGAGTGGTTTTATTGACGGAAATGTACATTATTTTCATGGAGTAATTTTTTAGAATTTTCTTACCTCTGCGCCAATTTTTCGCATGCAAATTTAATTTTTGAAAATATGGAAAAATAAAAGTACACATCACCACTCTAAATGATTTTTTACCAGCACGATCTGTTTCGTGTATGCATCGCAATCTGGGCATTTCAAGTGCTTCCAAGTATGAAAAATAAAGTAATCGAAAAAATCCTAGCAAAATTCTGTCAGATAAATCCTGCTTCAATGGTCGCTCGTTTCGATTTTGGCAATTATTACGTTCGTGATGCTGAATTTTTCAAGTTGTCGTGGAATTTCAATTAGAGTTGCCGAAGTCCGGACATCAGTTGAAACCCATCAGTGAATAATAAATTCTCTTTTTTATGTATAGGTTGCATAATGGTTTGAATGAACATGACGAATAAACTTTGACACCTTGGCTTTGTTTCATGATATGAAGTCTAATGACTTGATTGCAAGGTGCGGAAACAAACTTTTGAACGATCCTTCGTGCAGTACACGTCAGCGTCAAACGATCTCATCGGCCTCGCGAGAAGAATTACTAGCTTATAAATGCAGCCTTAAACTCCGATCAGACCAGCTGTGGGAGATAACGGGAAATAAAGCCATTTCCGAGGGCGAAGGTAGTGGTTTCCCTCATCAAAAAAGTTTTGTTGGGATAGGAGAAACTTTTCCCGAAATCTACTCCAATGGCTGCTTCTTGTCAGCCAAGATCTACAGGTGCTGTGTGCAGCGTTCCCCGCTTCGCTTCACGCCAGCGCGTGTGTTCGGCTTCCTCTTTTACGCGTCGTTCCGAGCAATTATCTTGGTTCGCTGCTCGAGACCCGACTCGGTAATTATTCCCTTGCCTCAGTGATCTGAGGGACTGTCTTTTTTTTCTCACTACGCTTTACCTTGAAAGCCAGCTTCGCATCTGCCGATCACGAAAGTCGGGATTTCGTACCAGGGAAACGTCGTCCCACCCGGAAGCCGACGCCGCGTGCGGTCTCGCAAATCAGCTGATTGAAAAATTCTCCCCTGGGCTCATCCACGAGGGGTAATTTGCTGTGAAACGACACGGCTGTTTTGTTTCGACAAAACAAACTGTAAAAGTCGTGGGCAATAGGTTACCCTATCATGTTACAACAGCCCACAACCCGGCAGATGTCCTGGCCTGGGTCTGAAATCCTCCCGAAACCCCCCTCTTTTTGCGTTTAATGATCATTGTTTTGCTGGCTTTATGTGGCGAGTGCATCAGTTATTAGGATTCAAATTGACCCTAATCAACGTTGGGAATGCTAAAATTGTCACCTTATCTTTTCGCATATGCCGTGTCGCCCGAAATTAATACATTATTTAATGTTTTCCCACAAATTCTTTTTTTTCACGCAGGCACGGAAGCTTCGCGGAAACGAAACGGATTTTTGCTTTATTTTCTAGCACTGACTGGACGTTGAATTTAGCATACTGACGAGAACAACGGGCTCGTTCAGGAATTTATGGGAGGTGAACGGTTGTCGGGAGATGCCATGTCCACAGCCTTGGAAATTTTGATTGAAATTCTTGAGTGGAACAAAGAAATGGACCACGAACGGGTATGGGACACGATTCCTGGGTTGGGCGCAATTCGTTCTCGAATTATTTCTCGGCAGAGGCCAAACGAGAACGGATCACAGCATCGTGTCACGAGCTGTTTCGAAATTACTGGCATGCTTTCCGATCGATCTCAGATGGCCGATCACTGCGCGAGTTCATTAACGGCGGCTGTGACGTGTGTCGGTTTCATGAACCTGACGGGTTTGTTACCCAGGGCGTCGCTCACCTGGCCCACAAGCCTTCTGTGACCAGCTTGTCCATCATTCCGGGCATATCGTATGTACGCGAATGAAGGCCGTGTGCGAGCTGTATAGGGCGCACCCTGATTTTCAGAAGTCAGTTGAGGAGAAGAAATCGTCTATTCAGAACTGATTTTCGAAATTTTGAGGAGAAAAACTCATTGTAAACGTGAATTGAGACAGTGCAGTGGTTCTTCTCGATATGTCAAAATGATGAGATCATTGTCCGAAAAAGTTTTTGAACGAATGATGTAAATTAAGCTGGTTTTACAGCTTAATTCAATTGAGCTTAATTCCTTATTGAGCAATGCTAAGCTATTGCATATGTCATGACTGATTCGGAAAAATTCTTCGGAAATTTCCTTCGGAAATTCCGGAAGGTCTGGCTACATGAACGAAAGTTTTGCTGTATATATACAGTATAAAAAAAAAGAACAAGGGAACGCGCTCAGCAAAAAATAAACGATTTTTCCTTCATCTGAAAAAGTATACCGATAGCTATTTTTCCAATGATATCTTCTGGTTTTCAAATATTTTAAATTACAATTCGTATACCATCAAAAGAAGGTTTCACTATCTAATGCAAAAATTTATGGCAGCCGGAGTTTATTGCTCGAAAAATCCGTCGAGTGAGACGTCAATTATTCGGAGTACTGTTATTGAATGAATTCGATTACGGTACTGTCAAACTACATTATCTTGAGACATGCCTACAAATTCAGATTATCTTTATCTGAAAAAAACAATAAACTTCACTCCAAGTAGAAAAAAATGCGCAATTTATTGCCATGAATGCTTCGTTCGATCTGCCCAATATATGTAGACGAGGCACTGAAAACGTCATCTGGAGTTTGTTTTTTTGCATAATTTTTCAAGCCATTGCTTCCGATACGTGAATACCTCCAACATGGGCCGAACTCGAAAATTTGAGCACCGTTTTCAGAGCGAAAGTGCGGCCTTTAATCGAGCAAATACGGTTTCAGGTCTGATGCTGGGTGGGAGGCAGGTATGACGAGGGCTGTGATGATCACCGAGATGGCGTTGGAGTTGACACGGCATGGTTAGAGGTGTGGGGAAAATGGGAGGAGCAGGATGTCTGATTTCGAGATTTCGGCCTAGACGAACCGTGTTGAAGCGGAGGCTAGTTAATAATTGCCGGATGTAAAGATCGCCGGGCGATGCCACCTGTTGAGCCCCGGGTTTCCTGCGCGTTGACAATGAACGGACGCGGACAAACGCCAGCGAGTCAGAGACGCGTCGGGATGACTGAGTTGATAAACTCGGCGGTGGTTGGAAGGAAAATGCGAGCTGCTCACTTTCCGACCAGCAGCATTCTTCGTGAAATGCCCTGTTGAACTCGACATCCCCGTCAAAGGATTAATCTGAACGCATCGCATCATTTCATAGTTACGAGCTTCTCGTAACTAACATTTTTTTTGCGTTTCGGCGAGCAGCCATCATGCACTGCAAGTAAAATTGAATCCCATTCCGCGATAATTGAGCGTCCTTGTCAGTTCTGTCAGATAACGCGCGCGTTCGTCAGCCGTATCAGCATTGTTTAAATATAACCGGTTAGCGCGCAAAGTACTAAATTTAGGCTCGAAAAAAGTTCCTAGTCCTTGCTACCCTTAATACTAGGATTTAAACTTTGTAAAGTTTTACTTTGCACGCCCAGTATGTTTTTGGAAGCGCGATTAACCTACAAAATTTTATAAAATAATTCCGATTGCTTTGGCAGATTTTACCCAATCTCTAGTACAACGTAGACTGTTGCGTGTCCACACTTCATGATTAAATGAATTATTCCTTACATATCAATTGATTAAGTCGAATAAGACATTCTGGAGTGTTGGAAACACTAGGAAGTAATTCTTATTTCGAAACATTAGCAATTTTGATCAAGATGAAAGTACAGTAGCGCGTACGAGTATCTCCTCTAGCCATATCTCACTCATCTGCCTGGAAAATGAATAATGAGAGTTATGATTCTCACAGGAAGTTTCGAATCAAGATCTTGGCTCATTTTCAGTGCCTATGCGTAGTGGTGATGCATTGCGGTGTATTTTGCCAATGTAAATGTACGAAGCGAATATAACCCGAGAAGAGAGGGGTCCGTTGCATCACGGAATGGAAAGCAATGAGGGATACGGAGGATTACGAATCGAATGCACACACGCGAAGCCTACTTTCTGATGAAATTCGAAACTGAAAGCTCGTGGCTGGACGGAATGAAACCTGCTTCGTGCAAGCATCATCATAGAAGGCCGACGAACTGAGTACAGTACGTGGAAACCGCGTTCGTGTTCGTTGGGTTTCACCAGGAACAGTGACGAAGGGATATGGGGTCAAATAATCGCTGAGGACAACTCAACGTCGGACATTTGATTAGGGCAACTCCTCGTCGAATACAGCATAAAAAACAGCACAATTCATGTACTTCATTTTTTCACTTAGAGACCCTGGTGTGTGTCACTCCAGTAGTGCATGTGTGTTTCGATTATTCGATGGTTTCTGTAGCGAGTAGAACTGCATCCTATCACGCCTAAAAATATTCTCCTCAGGGTAACCCAATTCGAATGAAGAAATTCAAAAACATTCTGCAATACATCAGCTTTTCGTAAGTTCGAAGGACCTTAAAATTTAAATTACACTTTTTCAAGATGCAGAAAATTGAGCAAAATCCATTCAAAGAAAAACTTTGGTTTTCGATCTATTGTGAATTATCAATTCTCTATTGTCAATTTTTTTCCGTTTCGCAATGGATCGAGTGCCCCACATAATGGCCATCTTGCGCAATAGACTCTAGCTGCCTGAAATTCATGTTTTACATAGAGGAACCTCCTTCAAATAATAATAATACTGTAATAGTAATAAAATCAATAATGTTTCAATTAAAAGTTATTGTAAAATACTACGAAAATTGAATTTTCTGTGAGAAATCCTGCCGCCTACATACTCTTGCAAACGGATGAACGGTTTTTTCGTATTTGCACTCATGCTGAGCACATGTTTCCATTGTTTCTGAGCAATTTTACTGCAATTTTATAGTTTGTGTTCAACATGTCAATAATTTATGAAGGATACTTCTGAAAAGACCTGGAATGTATTGGCTATTCCGTACAGCTTCACATTGCTCACTTGGAGACTTTTTAAAGTGCTGGAATCCATCAGTCCTTCTACGTAGCCCTGCATTAATCGCCTGATGGACTTCTTCGATAATTGGCCCCCGATTGGTATGCATCAAATCCATCAGCCGAGGCGCCACTGTAGAACCAAAAAAATCACCCCGGTACACGTACTCCAGTATTGCTGCGCAAGAAAACAAATAAGTAATAAGTCGAGGTCTCGTTCCTCCGACGCGGTGCCTGACGCTCAGTTGGCCCTGGCACTCACGCGTCCAACGCTGAGTTGTGTGGCGCTCAGTTGGGCCATCACGGGCCCAAAAGACCGGTGATCTGTTTCACACAAAAAAAAGAAAATAAAGAAAAAGTCACGCGGATCGGCGGCGATCAGTTCCTCACGGGATGAACGGGGTGCTGGAAGCGAGTGAGCAGATGCTCGGGTCCGCGTCGATAATCATTTGTATCGGCATCATCCTGTCGTTCGGCTTCATCAACCGCCGCCGGGCCTCGCGACCCGAGTTATTGCCCAATTGCCGCTTTGTTTGCGCCTGCCGGGCGTCACTCGATCCGATGATCTCATTAAGCCTGGACAGCGGACTGAAATATTTGCCATGCGGTCGGCGGCGACGTGCTGGTTCGTGACAGGCGCGATTACCCCCGGCGACGATATGTCGTGGCGGGGCAGATGAACCGATCGGTCTATTGTTGCGGGGGCGGGTTTGCCGATTATCGGGCGGGCAGTTGGTGTTCGAATGTGGTAAACAGCAGCTGCTTATTCGCGCTCTGCGTCCGCCTTCTTCCCCCTCCCCCAATCTCATCCCGGGATCTACAACTACTCTGCTATTTTAAGGACTGTTTCGCTTTTCTTTATATTTTCCAGTCCGGGCATTTCTCAGCTCGCACTATACTTGCTGCGGCGAAAAAATGACATTGGACAATTCATATCAAATTTATTACTGCTTCTCTATTCACACGCCTTTAGACCGCACCCCAATTTCGGACAATTATTTTGGGAGAATATTTTGAGGACTGTAGTTTATCCCTCCGGCCCGTAAATTTCTAGAAACAAGCACTCTTATTTGTCATGAAGATTGCCTGCATTCACGCGATTACAGTACAGTATTCAACTCATTATACGTTTGAAACGGATCTGAGGTGAAGGAATCGAAATTTTTCTAACTTGTTCTTGAACTTGGACGTTACTCGAAAACCACTCTTTGCTATGAATAAAAATATACAGTATGGGATAATTTCTTTCAAAATTCTTGATAATTATGCGATTATTGGCCGTACGCGACTCTTCGCCGCACTTCAGCAATGATTTGAAGAAATATATAGAAGTTTATAGATCAAACAAATTGGAAATTTGGGAGAAAAAACGCAAATAGCCCGCTATTAGTATAGCATCTAACCATGCTAATTTGTAAAAAATAATTTAAGTGGTTTCATTGCATGTTGTGCAATCTAGAAAATTACCTACGCATGTATAGAAACAAAAATATCTGAAGTAAGTTTACTCGCACCCGAGAGTAACTAGCCGTTTTTTTTCTGAATTCAAATTATTGAGGAATGAATTTTTCGCATTTCTTCTTTTGAACTACCGGTATGTTAAATCAGGAGCTGTTAAACCGACACACGATGCATAAAAAAAATTCGTAGACGTGGATGCCCTTGAGATGCCGAAATTTCAACCTTCACGGGAATGCAGTTATCTTGTATATATGGTCTTGTTCTTTAATTATAGTTCACCGCGACATTTCTAAATACACGAAAGGCAATATGGATTATTCAAGGGTGCCAATCGCGCGTTTCATGATTTAAATCCGAGCTTTTTTCAAGGATCAGGAACGATGGGAATTATGATCCTAAATTTGAAACATTTCAAAATGAAACGTGCGGGTCATACAAAAACCTTCGCGCTAATACCTACAAAAATTTTTTAAAATAATTCCGATTGCTTTGGCAGATTTTACCCAATCTCTAGTACAACGTAGACTGTTGCGTGTCCACACTTCATGATTAAATGAATTATTCCTTACATATCAATTGATCAAGTCGAATAAGACATTCTGGAGTGTTGGAAACACTAGGAAGTGATTCTTATTTCGAAACATTAGCAATTTTGATCAAGATGAAAGTACAGTAGCGCGTACGAGTATCTCCTCTAGCCATATCTCACTCATCTGCCTGGAAAATGAATAATGAGAGTGATGATTCTCACAGGAAGTTTCGAATCAAGATCTTGGCTCATTTTCAGTGCCTATGCGTAGTGGTGATGCATTGCGGTGTATTTTGCCAATGTGAATGTACGAAGCGAATATAACCCGAGAAGAGAGGGGTCCGTTGCATCACGGAATGGAAAGCAATGAGGGATACGGAGGATTACGAATCGAATGCACACACGCGAAGCCTACTTTCTGATGAAATTCGAAACTGAAAGCTCGTGGCTGGACGGAATGAAACCTGCTTCGTGCAAGCATCATCATAGAAGGCCGACGAACTGAGTACAGTACGTGGAAACCGCGTTCGTGTTCGTTGGGTTTCACCAGGAACAGTGACGAAGGGATATGGGGTCAAATAATCGCTGAGGACAACTCAACGTCGGACATTTGATTAGGGCAACTCCTCGTCGAATACAGCATAAAAAACAGCACAATTCATGTACTTCATTTTTTCACTTAGAGACCCTGGTGTGTGTCACTCCAGTAGTGCATGTGTGTTTCGATTATTCGATGGTTTCTGTAGCGAGTAGAACTGCATCCTATCACGCCTAAAAATATTCTCCTCAGGGTAACCCAATTCGAATGAAGAAATTCAAAAACATTCTGCAATACATCAGCTTTTCGTAAGTTCGAAGGACCTTAAAATTTAAATTACACTTTTTCAAGATGCAGAAAATTGAGCAAAATCCATTCAAAGAAAAACTTTGGTTTTCGATCTATTGTGAATTATCAATTCTCTATTGTCAATTTTTTTCCGTTTCGCAATGGATCGAGTGCCCCACATAATGGCCATCTTGCGCAATAGACTCTAGCTGCCTGAAATTCATGTTTTACATAGAGGAACCTCCTTCAAATAATAATAATACTGTAATAGTAATAAAATCAATAATGTTTCAATTAAAAGTTATTGTAAAATACTACGAAAATTGAATTTTCTGTGAGAAATCCTGCCGCCTACATACTCTTGCAAACGGATGAACGGTTTTTTCGTATTTGCACTCATGCTGAGCACATGTTTCCATTGTTTCTGAGCAATTTTACTGCAATTTTATAGTTTGTGTTCAACATGTCAATAATTTATGAAGGATACTTCTGAAAAGACCTGGAATGTATTGGCTATTCCGTACAGCTTCACATTGCTCACTTGGAGACTTTTTAAAGTGCTGGAATCCATCAGTCCTTCTACGTAGCCCTGCATTAATCGCCTGATGGACTTCTTCGATAATTGGCCCCCGATTGGTATGCATCAAATCCATCAGCCGAGGCGCCACTGTAGAACCAAAAAAATCACCCCGGTACACGTACTCCAGTATTGCTGCGCAAGAAAACAAATAAGTAATAAGTCGAGGTCTCGTTCCTCCGACGCGGTGCCTGACGCTCAGTTGGCCCTGGCACTCACGCGTCCAACGCTGAGTTGTGTGGCGCTCAGTTGGGCCATCACGGGCCCAAAAGACCGGTGATCTGTTTCACACAAAAAAAAGAAAATAAAGAAAAAGTCACGCGGATCGGCGGCGATCAGTTCCTCACGGGATGAACGGGGTGCTGGAAGCGAGTGAGCAGATGCTCGGGTCCGCGTCGATAATCATTTGTATCGGCATCATCCTGTCGTTCGGCTTCATCAACCGCCGCCGGGCCTCGCGACCCGAGTTATTGCCCAATTGCCGCTTTGTTTGCGCCTGCCGGGCGTCACTCGATCCGATGATCTCATTAAGCCTGGACAGCGGACTGAAATATTTGCCATGCGGTCGGCGGCGACGTGCTGGTTCGTGACAGGCGCGATTACCCCCGGCGACGATATGTCGTGGCGGGGCAGATGAACCGATCGGTCTATTGTTGCGGGGGCGGGTTTGCCGATTATCGGGCGGGCAGTTGGTGTTCGAATGTGGTAAACAGCAGCTGCTTATTCGCGCTCTGCGTCCGCCTTCTTCCCCCTCCCCCAATCTCATCCCGGGATCTACAACTACTCTGCTATTTTAAGGACTGTTTCGCTTTTCTTTATATTTTCCAGTCCGGGCATTTCTCAGCTCGCACTACACTTGCTGCGGCGAAAAAATGACATTGGACAATTCATATCAAATTTATTACTGCTTCTCTATTCACACGCTTTTAGACCGCACCCCAATTTCGGACAATTATTTTGGGAGAATATTTTGAGGACTGTAGTTTATCCCTCCGGCCCGTAAATTTCTAGAAACAAGCACTCTTATTTGTCATGAAGATTGCCTGCATTCACGCGATTACAGTACAGTGTTCAACTCATTATACGTTTGAAACGGATCTGAGGTGAAGGAATCGAAATTTTTCTGACTTGTTCTTGAACTTGGACGTTGCTCGAAAACCACTCTTTGCTATGAATAAAAATATACAGTATGAGTATGGGATAATTCCTTTTAAAATTCTCGATAATTATGCGATTATTGGCCGTACGCGACTCTTCGCCGCACTTCAACAATGATTTGAAGAAATATATAGAAGTTTATAGATCAAACAAATTGGAAATTTGGGAGAAAAAACGCAAATAACCCGCTATTAGTATAGCGTCTAACCATGCTAATTAAAAAAAAACAATTTAAATGGTTTCATTGCATGATGTGCAATCTAGAAAATTACCTACGCATGTATAGAGGCAAAAATATCTGAAGTTTAACCGCACCCGAGAGTAAATAGCCGTTTTTTTCTGAATTTAAATTATTGAGGAATGCATTTTTTGCATTTCTTTTCTTGAACTACCGGTATGTTAAATCAGAAGCTGTTAAACCGACACACGATGTATAAAAAAAAATTCGTAGACGTGGATACCCTTGAGATGCCGAAATTTCAACCTTCACGGGAATGCAGTTATCTTGTATATATGGTCTTGTTCTTTAATTATAGTTCACCGCGACATTTCTAAATACACGAAAGGCAATATGGATTATTCAAGGGGTTCGCATTCTTGTTGGGCAATCCATTAAAAAAATTCACGTCTTCGAATATTTCGATGCAGAATTGCAGACAAAATATTGGTTATTATCTGGAAAATGTAGATAGCTTATGCTTGATGTGGAAAGTTCGGTCATTGACAATAAAACGAGAACTCGTGTTTCCTTCTTCATTGTTTTTAATCATTCGATTTCCAAAAATTGTACGTATTCAGTGCAGCTTTTTAGTAAAAGGTCTCGCATTAAACCCAGGGAACTTTCGGAATTTCAGCGAACGCGACGTAGAACACAATTTAATTAGCTGCTCAATCGTGTGTCATTTTTTTATATGATGGCAGAGAATAGAGAGTTCATTGCAAGTCGAAAAATGTGGTGCACCTGGAAGTGATCAAGTTGTTGACTATAAATCAAGCTGGACTCAGGTCTACTCAAGGCGGACTTCGGTAGATCCGCCGGTGATTCTCGACGGGAAGTAATTCGTCACCCGGACGAGCGGACATAAATTAGTACAGAATTAAATCTGAAAATTCGTGCTCAAGGGCCGGAGAGGAAAGAGGGATGCCATGATGTGAACGGCCTAGCCTGGCTGCCGTCCCGAAAAGCGGGGTATACGCGTACCCGGGGCGAGTCAATTGCGGGTTGCTTCGCAGCTCTCGGATCACCTGCCCCTTACAAACGCGTGTGGATCGCCCTCTGCCCTCGGAACACGCTCGCGTTAATGCTAATATTAACCGCGGAATGCATAACACATAACACATATCGGAGGGTGTGCGTGGGAGGATGTCGCCGTGCGTTCATTCATCCTGCTGTGGGCCAATGAGTGCAAACATTTTACACTCGCATTTGTCGGTTCGCGTGGGCGGGTGACGCTAACTGCCTTTTTCCGCTCTGAAGACGCCACGATGTCTCTGGGCCAGACTTGTCCGCTCGTCGAGTCCACGTGCTGCTTCGTAAATGGCACCTGGCCTTGGTTGTTTGACTTGCAAATCTGGGCAATTTCCCCCCTTTCGCAGCGAACGTAAACCGTTCGACATGACGGGTTCGGGACGGATGTGGAAGACGTTCTGATCGCCGCTTTGGACTGCAGTACTGACCGGATCTTACCGTGTTTAAATTATGTTGACTGATGAATTAAGCTGGGGCGTAATTTAATCGACGGCGTCTTACATTCTATGACGTCTTATGAAGTAATCAACGATGCCTTAGGCTCGCACCTGAAGCTCATGCTTGCCTCTGACCAAGGCAATCTTATCAATAAAAACCGAGTAGGAAATACTGTACAGTACTATGAACATTTTTTCGATTACATTTTTAGTTCACGGACACAAGACTCAGAATACTCATGTAAAATTGGGAGCGTTTGAGAAGGTTACGCAGGGAACTGAGTCAAAGTAGCATCAACGAAATCAATAGTTATTCTGAAAGAATCTACGAGTATAGCGTTATGATTTAGAGGCAATTTTAATGTCTATAAGACCACGGATTTTTTAATACAGTTATTGAAGTAAATGCGGTATTTTCAAGTTCATGATTTTTTTTTACCATACACAAAACTGACCAAACAGACGATGCGAGTGCGGATTCTCTTATTTACGCATGTAGACAATGCAATTTTTGTTTTGTTATTTGTTGTTGTTTGTTTTGCCTGTCACCAAAGCCGGATGTGCTTAATAATTATGTAATTCAGTAAATGGCAACAACCTGGTGAATTTTTTCTCATTTGTAACACTAACCACACAATTTTACCTTTCTAGTCAGAGTTTTTCCATCGTCACTAAATATATTTCAAGTCAGAAAGCGTTTATCTCCTAATTGGACGAGTACCATCTGTTGTATTCAGCATTTCCACACATTAAAAAGCCTCTCACTGTATTTGCTTGTGAGGGTTTGATTCCACAAGTTATGCGTGCTTCAAGTCCTGTATGTATTTGTACAAAATGTGACATTCTGCGTCGAATTTTGAAATACTGTATCTCGGAGCTTGTGAGAGCGAGTGTTTCACAAGATCTGCCTTGACTCGTCATAATTTTGAAATGCCATTGTACCCTGTTCATTACCAAATTTATGTTAGTGGTATATAACAAACCGTTAAAAAACCTCCTTCTAGGCTGTTATACAGTACAGTGCTTGTATTTTTAGTTCGTGATCTTGACATTAATGTATCTTCAGTGAGTATGACTTTGCATGAAGACTAAAATGTGAACATCGTTGAGAAAGATACATTACTGCATTATGATTTTAATTGTTATTTGAATTTTTAGTACATACAGTACTGTACATACGTCTGCAAGTATTGCAATCGCCTTGCTTTATTCGAAGTTCAAGAATGAGTGCCGAAAACCACCATGGGGCCAAAAAGAAGATTACACCTTAATGATCACCATGTAATGATAGATTTTAACGATTCTTTGATTTCTCTTCTTATTAGGAATATGCAGTGATCTCTGCATATTTCAATGCATGGCACTATTGTTATTCTAAGAACACGTTTTATTCCCTCTACCGGTGTTCTGAAAAGGCTTTTTATGCATGTTATAACGTCGGGTATGTATTTAAAGCAAATACCTGCCCATTATTCTTCGAAACTAGAGAGTCCGAATTATATTCATATTTATTGAATCGATTCCAGAGTGATTTTCAGGCACGTAAGGGCAGAAAAAGTCCCCATTTTTCATTTGCGATTTTGCGGCTCGAAATTGTACCCTGCGCAAGGAAAGGCGAAACTTCCCCATCCACGTCACGCAGAATTGCGGCATGGCTGCATAGAGAATTATAATCCTATGATGAGAAATTTAAAAGCCAGAAAAGCCAGGTGATGAATATGGGTGCTTCGGGGACATGAATGAAGTGGGCGATGAGATTCCAAGGACCATTTAATTTTCCCTCAAAGGCACCGGCGGACTTTTCGGACTTATTATTGATTAGTTTCGAATGCCAGAGAGACTGATTAGGTTCGGCGGGATCCGTGCAAAGAAACCATTTTCCGTCGCCTCATCTGAAGCTATCAGCGGCTGATATCGGAGCTGGCGGTCAGGTGCGAGGGCCCCCCTGCGATTCGATCGGATTAAATAGCAGGCTGTTTTGCCCCCAGTGTGCCCACGCAAAAGGGGGGATCTCGTTTGGGGTGAAAAATGATTGAAACGTGTGTTTTTTGTGTGTGTGTGTGGAAATAATTCGGGAGAACCGTGTTTCGTCGTGGTGCTGCTGACGCGACGGATTCCGCAGTCGGAGATACGCCCATGTGCGCATCGCGGCTCGGGTTCCCGTCCGCGTTTGAACCCGGGTAAATTTGTGGATCGCTGTGTCCTGCTGGGGCGGCTGACGCATTGCTCCCTGGTGGACTTCGGGTTTTCTCAGAGGAACTCCTTTGTTACATCATTACACCCGGCTTGTTGTTGAGCCATCCTGCGTTGGCGTGGACCGCTACAACTATAGCGTATCACCTTCGCGCGGAAGTAGCGCGTATTTCTTAATTCTGGAACGCGTCGGAAGAGCGAGAAAATCCGTGTTTACAGCGTGAATAGAAGGTTCACCTGCGATTAGCTGGAAGCGTAACAAATCTCCGCGAAACACTGGGCGTTGAAGAAGGGATCGTATATCCGCCAATATTGCTATGCTTTTTCGCTCTACATCCAGCGCGTTTATTTTGTTGCTGAATCTGAAGAAATCAGAATTGATTTCAGTGCATTCTTTGATGCCACCGTGTTCCCCCGAAATTATGAGCTGATCTTTGTACGGCATATCCCTCAAAATGTGTTAGAACGCTTGATTCGTGTGATTAGGTCTTGCATTCAGATTACAAGGCAGAGAAAACGTGCAAATCAGTGCTGAAATGTGTGCTAGATAGGTTAAAAACTTTTGTTTTGTGGAATCTTACGCACAGATCAGCGATGAAAGAATTCAAGTATGGTTTGTGAGAGGATGAGAAGGAAGAGAAAATTATTCCGTAGCTATTCTTGATCCAAGTATAGGAAATCCATCTCATCTCAAATTCGTATTTACAGCGTGAATAGAAGGTTCACCTGCGATTAGCTGGAAGCAATTTGTGCGCAGTGATCAGGGTTCATTTTTAGGTCGTGGTTTCAAAATAACCCTGGAGGCCATGAATGTATATTTTCGTTGTTGTTGTTGTTGTTGTTGCGAAAATGTGATAACATATTGTGCAGTTATTTCTTGTCATCTGATTTACAACTCAGGAGAGATAATATTCCATCCGGAAATATGGAAGTGTGGCTTACCCAAGGGTGAGCTTCAGATTCGTTCAGTGAACGTACAGTAATTGGACGCGACTAATGCCGGGTAATGAACGTGGTTTTGGCCTGGTCACTCTAGCGCACAATCGGTCCCCGTTTTTACTGTCACGCAAAAAAATCGACCTTGAAACCCGTCAGACCTGTTATTATCGCAGCAAAATAATGTGTTGCAGTGGACGCGTGCATTTGCACCTTGACATTGTTCCTGAATTGAATGAATTGGGAGGTTTTGAACAAAAAATCCCTTTAACGCACTAACTGGAGGTCTGTTAGCTACATTTTTTTTAAAGACATGGACTGTCACCGCATCTTCGTGCTGACAGAATCCAGGAATAGCTACGCACACTGGTTATTCGGCTCCGTAAGAATAGGTCCCCAACGAAAATAGTGAAAGAACCCCCGCGACAAGAAGTACCTGAGGGTAGGTGAGTCAACGGGACCAATCGATGAGGGAGTGATGATAATTTTTAGTTCATATATGCTTCAACAGCTTTTATTTACAGCAAACAAAAACATCATTGAGACTGATGGCTCTTTATTTTCATAAAGATATTATTCATGTCATTTTCAGCGTTTTTAAAAACGAAGGCAATATTCAAACCAATATTTCCGAGGAATGCAATATTTATAACCAATATTTTCAAGGAATAAAATACAGTATTTATAAAAATGTGAGGCTTGCCCAGTTAGTGTGTAACTAAATTTGATAACCATCAATCTCCTACCTGTTGGTCCAAAGGTTCCGCTTCCCGATTGGGCACTTTTTAACGTGGGCCCACTTTCGTTGGGAACTTATCCGTATCCCCCGGGAGTTCTTGAAATGTTTCAAGTCCGCCTGCTTTGCGAAATTTTATGGCAGTCGACAGGAACCATGTTTTTTTTTTAGGGTCATGTTAGGTATATTGTGTCTGCCTATACCTTCCTTTTTCAAGACAGAAAAGGACAGGTGTCTTCCTCTCGATTGCTTCCAAATTTCCGTACTCGATTTATTTGACGGCGGATTCACTTGACCTGATTCTGATTTCGAAAATACTTTTTACCGCATTTTTTGAACTTGAAACTTTATTCAGTGAGCACTAACGGTCACCTTCAAAGGAATTCTTTCGCTGATCCCGCCGTACGCACAATGAAGACATGGAAAATGATCGGTGGAGCTCCTCGTCGTGGTCAGATCAGATTCACCAGCACGGAACGTCGTACGTGCCTTGCATTTTTGCGGAGAAAGAAAAAAGCTGGACGTTTCCCGTAAGACAAAAAACAGAAATGAGGAAAATATTTCAAGAGGGGAAGAAAAAAAATCCGAACCCGTCGTCCCCGCCCGTGGAAATAACAAGCTGGGGATAATTTGTGAACAATGGCACGCCGTTTCGCGTAGTCGAGACTGCGGGGTGGCGAGACGCTGTCCAGCTGCGCGCGCGTCGGAAGCGCGTTTCCCGCGTTGGTTTTATGCGACCGGTAGTTCGCTTCCCGCTAGGCGCGCCACTTTGAATGCGCTTTGCGACCGGAATACGCTGGCAAATCCGGTGTATTATCGACGACTATAACCCTATTTAAGCTTTTAACCAGGGTTCCCTGCCGACTGACACTTGCTTGTTGAACTACGCCTCGCGCAATCAACTTCCACGGCATGTACTGTTTAATAGTTGAGCGCGGAATGCCCGCGACGTTCGCCTGCGATACGCAAATAAAGCACCAGGGGGTTCTTCAAGCAATCCTACCCGAAATGGCGGGAATTCCTATTTTGATTTGAATGAAGACAACTGCATTTTTATGACACTCAACCGTCTTCGTCTAATTCCTGCCAAAAAAAAGTACCCGCGGAAACATTCATTTTGTCTGTAAGGACTCTAAATGAAGCTTTCGGGGCTTTAACAACGCTCCTCAATGGCCTTTTAAAAATCCTGAATTTTTTATTCAAACGGAAACAAACGCCTCACATGCTTACATTATTCCTGGCCATCATACTTCCGTTCCAACGTACTGAAACATGATTTTCGCCTATTCGAGGAATATAATGATGCACTATGCATGGGCTCTTCTGAAATTCTAAATACTGTAGCAGAAAAAATACATGCAATATTTTTTATTCGAAATAATGGAAATTCATTGCATTTTGTCCACACTCGCCTTATCAATGACAGCTATATATGTTGTTTACAGAGCTGAAAATAAATTCTGCATTTTTAGGTTATAATGAATCACAGGATTGGTCCAAGAACTCTGAAGTAATTCAGGGACAATTTTTTTGCCTTTCGACAAAGAAAATTAAAATATTATTTTGACCATATCCTCACACTGCTTTATGTTGCAGAACATAACTTTCGAGTTTTAGCGCTCTGATGGATGTATTTTGTGCGTAGAGATTATCTCAATTGATTTCCATTGTATGGGTATTCCTTCGAATAATTGTTTAGTGCCTACGCGCTTTCTTGTAGCAATTACTCCAGATTAAATTTAAAGATAATTGCGGTATTGAAGATTTCGAGCGTTTAACTTGTGACGATTTTTGAAATTCTCTGGAATTCCAATGATTCCGAGAACATAGTGTTGGTGCTTTTCCTGGTACAGTACTGATACGAGCTCAAAGCCATTGCTTAGCACTCACGCATTCAGCTTCGAACGTATTCATCCTTTGTAACTTGGCATACCAAGAACATCCACGAAATATTTTGAGTGAGTGTCCCATGCCGTGGGTAGTAGATGAAATCGTTTTCGTGACCATTTCATAGTTCATGAGCAGTGTATGCCTGTAGGCATTTATTATTCTGATTGAAAATTACTTTTGTTTGTTACTGTGTTCCATTCTTTATAAATAATTCTAGCGATTCTCGTGCTAGGAATCAGCAGTGTGATTGCACCAACAGAACTCATGGTGCTATATTTGTAAAAATTCTTGATGAAGAGAGGAAATGAGCACCGGATTTCATAATTCAGAATACCGTGCTCGTTTAGTAATATTTTATTCTCACATCTTCTCATACAAGTATACCAATCCAGAGCTTCCGAATCCGAAAGTTGGAGAAATCCTTTCGAACGATAGTTTTTCAAAATTGTGGGCAGACAATTTATTTTCAGTGGGCTCAATATGAGCATACCATCATTTTCCCAATGAGAAACTCGTAAAATATGAAGTGCACATTGTTACCGTTTAATATTAAAACTTTAAAACAGTAAACACGTGTTTTTTCGAGAGTCAGGGGTGGGGAAAGGAGGGATTCTTCAATATACGCACAATATATGAATCACTTGGTCTGCAATGAATCATGTAATCGTTAAAATGTTCATTTGATTGGATCTATCCAAATTTTTAATTAATGCAGTGAACGAAGTGCTCTGTTTAATTTGCATTCGAGCTGCTTCATATACGGTGATCAACTTGCATTAAAAAAAGGAAAATTCATGTGAAATTCAGATTTTTCACACGGTTGAGCATTCAGGTACATGCACCCGGTCATTGGCCCAAATATTGAGGATTCTATTGCTGCTCTAAAAGAAATTCCAGGAAATCTTGATACCAACTTGACCTGAAGCTACAAATACTAGGTTTATAGTACGTGACCGTGATGCGTCGCGTGAAGGAATTGTTTCCATCCAGGAGCATGATGATACTCGTTCTTTACCAGCAGAGAGAGAGAGACAGAAACAAAATTACGGGGTTGTTATCCCTCAACCCCGAAAAACAAATGTTGGCAATGTCAAGAAAGAATATGCCTGTTTTTTGTTGATCCCCACAGAGTTCAGATTTGATTGTTGGCTCGCTGAGGACGATTCCTGTACTCCTTTGACACCGATCGTGAGTTCCAGCTCTAGCTGCGAGCGCCACGCCCAGGCGCCGAGGTCGCATTGCGGTCGTAAAGCCCTAATGGCCTTTCGGAACTCCGCGTCATCCAACAGGTCATTTGCCTGATTTGTCGGTTATGCTAGGAAATTGATCCTCGCGGCCAGGAAATCGTCCGATTTGATTACTCTGCTTCGTCTTCCGCTGTGCTCATACAATTTTTTTTTCCTTTGCACGCCCGAGTGTCCCACAACTGCGTAATGAGAATCGTCGGTGTTCGCTCGCAGTGGAGCGTGTGACCGGAGCGAGCTCCGAGCAACGGAGTTCATTTATTTTTTTCTATTTTTTTCTGGAAATCACACCAGAAATCCACTTACCAGCCGATTCGTCCTTTTCATCGGAGTGAATATACATAGCCGTAGCGGAACTCGGCGAAGTTATTCCCGCGAAAGCAATCACGAAATCAGCCTCTAACGCAGGGGTCATGTTTTCACTTCGTTTATGACGGATTCACCGTATTTTTGAACCGGGTAGAACAGAATCCTGGGTTCCAGTACTGAGTAAAAAAATTAACCAGCGATGGTCTAATCAAGGATCTGATAATTTATTATAGGTCGGCCTCGTCTTCCCAATCAAGTGATTCGATTCGATTAAAATAATTCCCACGCGCTTCAGAAACTTCCCAAAATAGTGCCGCACAAAAACCATTAAGAAATAACTGAGTTATCGCTCGCTCAGGTCATTTTTAAAGTAATTACAGTAAACCGTTTGCTTTTAGAATGTAGATTGCTCATAAGTTATAACACTAGAAGAAATGGTCATGATGAAACTATAATGATGTATGAATAACTATATCAACAATGCATGCTTCTAATTCAGTCGTCCCGGGAAGGACAGTACTCATTTTAGTGGCTATCTGAAAAAAAATAATGCATACCTACGCTCCTATTTTCAGTGGTGTTTGAAGTACAGGTATATAGCTGCATATTTTTGAAAAAAGAACTTTCAAAATGAACCGCAATTGTTGGCTAAAAACTGAAGCTTAGAGAGAGCGATTATTTTTCAAAATACGATGGGCACGGTAATTACCTTTAGAAAGAGTTGAGTTTAAGCATCACAGTTATTAAAATTACTCAAGAGAATTTGCTTTGATTGCCGATCACTGAAGCTAATTCTTGTGGGCAAAATGCACCTTTCCACGCATTAAAACGCGAATATTCTGGCCGGGGAAATGCGAGAGAGTGGGCGTCGTAAAAATGCATTTGCTCCAGTGCAAATGCAAAATTAATTCATGGGTAGCACGGTTATTTGCTTTCGACTCACTGGAGAAGCCTCTTCTGTTTAATCCCTGGGTGCAGTTTTCTACTCAATAAATCAAGAAATTTGGACAAATTTTTAAAATTGCAAGATTAAATAAAATTTTGAATTTTGAGAGGCTGAATTGAGGGTCATACACTGCGTTATATGTTGCACCATAACCTGACAGTTAAAAAAAAAACAACAGAATGTCCCTATCTCGATTTGAACATTTAGAATTTCAAATGAAATGACCTTCCATTCTAAATCAATTTTAAAGATACTGTATTGCAATTGCTTTTCTTTTAATTAGGCCACGTTCTGCGAGGAGTTCTTCGAATTGTTATGCGATGACTTTTGACACTGTTCGTGATATTCGTCGTATTTTCGGACAAACGTGGGTGAGGAAAACACTCGCTTCGGCGTTAAATTGCTTTTTGAAGTCTGCTGAACACAAAGTGGGTTTGGGAAAGTACATCAGTAGCATATTTCACTTTAGAGACATTAGAAATCATCCCGATGAACTGGCGTTCCAGTCCCAACGCCTGCCGGCATAAATCAATAACTGGTACAGGGGAAATACCTGCACTGTATCTTTCTTCGGACCCATGGGCTGATTTCCTTACCCTGATCTTCCCGCAAACAAAGGTTTTGGGTAAAATGTTTTCACAACCACGGGTACATCCAGAGAATATCCTGGCGGCGATTTTTTTTGTGGAAATTGCGTCCCTTTTTTTCTTTCTTCAGAACCGTTTGATCGTCGCCGCGAGTTCGATGGCCCAGAAACAGTCGTCCTCATTATGGCCGTGATCAAATACAGTCGTGCAGTGCGAGACTTGATCGCAGTGAACGTTTACCAAGCGTGACTGTCTGCGATTCACCTCTACGCAGGAAATACGAACTCCGAGTTACGGTGTTTTCCTGGTTATCAACTTGTGTTACTACGTCGCTCGAACCCTCCGTTTCCCAAGACCTTCCCGGTGAACTATTTTTATTAAGGATTCGTTAATCGTACAGTATGAAAACAATTCGATCCCCTCTCCAGTCACCCCGTGGTAAACATTATTTTCCTTCGACCGAAATTCTGACCCCGTGATTTTTTTTTACCCGACCAGCACGCAGCTCTTGTTTTTTGTTTTTTGCCACGAAAGGTCAGAATTTATTTTATCAAGCGAGGTTACGAGGGATAATTAAGATGCTTCTCTAAAAATGCAAGCATTGATAATGCGCCGTTATCCTACTTTCTTCGTTCCGTTCATTTTCGAAATGGACCGTAATTCCGAAAAAAATTCGACCAGAATAATTCTTGTTTCACAAATTTTTGATACATCGAAAGCTTCGAGAATTTGATTTGCCCAGCAAAGCGTGTCTTTTTGGATAAGAGAAAAAAGGCTAAGTGATACCGCATTTACTTGATTTCGGTCCACCGGCTGATTTTAAGGAAACTTGTGATTTCGAATTGGAAAAAAAATCAAGGATATATAACGCGGTAAATTCCTGGATTTGTGAGCTTTCTCAAAAATTCACGAAGAAATCGAAAATCGTAGAACGTCTGATGGCGAAACGATTCAATGGTATTCTTTCAATTAACACTTCAATGTAGCATAATAACATGATTGAACAGGACGAAAATCCCCCGAATGCAAATCGGCAGGATTTCTCTCGCTGTTATACACCTGAAAATATGTTTCCATCCACGGGATTCGACGATAGGCTGCAATTTCTAGTCAATGTGGCATATATATGTAGCATTATTTATATTGAGAATAGACCACACTGTCACAAATTACGCTGTCGAAGTGGGGTGCGGCCTATCGTGAACATCGTCTGGATGAATTCTATTTCAATAAAACAGCGTGCTTTTTGGTGAAGGATGGTGTTCTGGATGCGCTGAAGGGTGGGACCGATGACCCGAGGATGTTCACATATATGTAATGTACACTGTACACAACATTTCGGCTGATGGACGGCGTTTGCACTTCGCACAGCGTGTAGTCAGTGATGTGATTTTTCAAGGCTACTCCGACGCGAATCCGCGACTGTTCACGACCTGTTTCCGGGCATTTTTCTATGTGCGTTGTCACGCGTGTGTAACTGTTCCGTGGGAGCGCGGATCTTCGGTCGCAATGAGCTTTTGGCGCGGGTGCGTTAGCCTACTTTTTTTTTTTTTTTTGCGTGGAAGCGCTAAGAGTGGCATGCTGCTCTTCGTCAATGCGCACGCACTGCTGTGAAATATACGCTAACGCTGCTTTTTGACGGAAATGTGTTTTCCATGCACTGACCGAAGGACCGTTTTGACGGAAAAGTGTGTCCAGCGGGGGAGAGGGGGGTATGTTTTATCTTATTGTCCGTCACATCATCACTTACTCGTCTGAGACCACCCTGGCCGGCTGGCTGGAAGCGGGATTTGATGAAGAATCGGAGCTTATGGGGAATAGGGAGTGGGTGCTTATTAATTCGCCATCAAACTTGGGTTTTAGAGAAGCCGCATGTCAGCTGTATTCTTCCATGCCTCACTTTTTCCCTGGTCGGTTTCCCTCGAGTCAGCTCTTTCTCTGCATAATTCGTACATTCAATATCATACGGGATGCAAGCCCTTTACCTCTAGCCATTCAGTCTTCAAAATACGGTTCTCTGAAAAAATATGTCGGGACAGATCCCACGAAATAAAAATTCTGCAGATGCAAAATTTGATGATAAAAATGGAAGCTCAAAAGAATAATAATAATAAAGTAGCGTGTTTTATGAATATTTTAAATTTTTATTTTAATCCCACAGTCGGTTTTGAATATGCCTGTACCGGTATTTTACGTTCGCTGCATAGTAATAATCCCGATAAGAAGGAGTCCTTAATTTGAGGTTAAAAGCACAACCTGAAGAAATGCTCATCTTGTTGCTTCCTGACGTACTCCACGCGTATTGCACGGTGATATGATCAATCCACCTACAATATTTGAAGTCTATGAAACATTTCAAACTCCCCGCCTGGATGTCGTAGAAGCGGGATTTCCTCCCGTAACACTAAAATCGAAATTACTTCTGATGGCATTATTTTTCAACCGACGTTTTTCAGAAATCGAGAGAAGTATCCTTCCTCCGCCCGAAAATTGCGGAAGTTTCGAAATAAGTAACGGAAGTGCTGAACCTCCTTGGATGTAGTGTACGTTTTTCGTGCCGAAGAAAATTCAAGGTCTCCTAGAAAACCAAGTGCCGCTCCCAAGGATTAAACTCAACGGTTCAGTCTTCGCAATTATGTGGAAGTTAATTCATTTTTCAAGCGCCCGGGTCGTCATTAACAATAGCTCGTTATAGGCATCCTGTCGAGAGTTCCTAAATTTTTCGATTCGCCGAAGATAGCGGTAGTATATTGCGGCATTTTTTGACGTGTTAACCTGGAACATTTTATGACGCTTTTCTGTTTAATTTATCCCGTATGAAGGGATATTATTGCTTCGGAAAATCGTAAACGGAATTCTGAAAATTCTTCCGTGTGTTGAGAAACCATTCCGTCTGAAACCGTTCTTTTTTTTTTGTTTGGAAGAGGCGTGAGAGAAGGACGGTTTGATTGCGGAAATAATTTGACATTTATAGCCTGGTTACGCACTCTGTATAATGTGTACTCCGGAGAAAGGTTGCTTTCGGGCATGGTTTCGGCTCGGCTGAGGAATAAGTTGGGTTCTTGGAGATCCGATCGGCGGAGTGTGTGTGGAAAGATGCGGCGGAAAACGTCATGTAACGCGGCGCTGATGCTACAGCGTTTGAATCGATGTCGATCTGTCGGCGACGCAGTGAGGGGAAAGATTTGACAGGTCCTCCTCCTGGCTCCAGAATGTTCCTTCCTAGCGTGGTGGGAGAGAGAGAGAGAAAACACGGGTCAAATGAGAACCCGATGCGATCTACACTGCGACCGCTAGAATCTATCGGAACGAACTGACAATTTCTCGTGATTCATGGCTGCTTTGTCCGGACCGGGAGGGCTACTCGCGTGTCCCCCTCCACTCCCCAGAGCCGAATTCTCGGCACTAAAATCTTGCGGTTCATTTCCTTCGAAAGCCTCTGGGTTGGCTTTGCATTATCGCTGGATCTCAACTCTCATCTCATTTCGTACGCCCATCGAACCCTGACTGCCTGCATCCGCGCTACAAGTGCGAGAGAACGGCGTGATACTCACCCAGCGTACTCCAGGCAAGGCACTTGATTCCTGCTCGCCCAGAACCAGCAATATATGAGCATTTTTGTGTGTGGCTTCTTTCTGAATGAGGGCTTTCACGCATTGTTGGAGCATGATGCCGAGTTCTGGGATCAATTTACAAATACTAGCTTCTCAGTGGAGGAATAGATTTTTAAAAGCAGCAGAAGGCGTCTTTATTCCGCGAGAGGTAATCAATCGGAAGAACGTTGGCTGACTTTTTTTTTCCAGGCATTCATTTTTCAACCTTACCAACTTCTTTTTGCGAGCTTCGTCAGTTTCGATCGCTTCTGCCTCCATTGTGAGCTTTGTTGAAAATGAAACGTACTTTATTTTTTGCAAAATTTTGCTCGGTAAAATCGGAGTGCGTTTGAGTTTTGTTGGCGTCTCCGCGTTCCAAGCAAAATACGTCATGACATCTGGAATCTGAAATAAACAGTATTTTGAATAAAAATTAAGCATCAAAATTGAAAAAAACCTTGCCAGCAACTCCAGTTCAAGTCACAAGAGTTGAAATCCGTATTCATATTGAAATTGGTTCATTGATTCAAGTACGTCAGAAAAGCATGAGTAGAATCAACAGAACCCGTCGATTATGATATTTTGAATTTAATTCAGGAATGTCTTATTTTCACTGGAAAAATTATGTCGATTTTTTGATACACTTCAAATGTTTCCGAGTGAATACGGGTACATATTTTGCATAATGACTCAGAAGTCCTGACGAAAATGTGTATGCTGTACTTACATACAGTAGATCCAAATGATCATACCGCGACTTTCAAAATGATTTTAATAAATGATCTAATTTACTTTTTTCTAGACCGAAATTATATTTTCCTCTTCGAAATTCGCCGAATCTGATTAAAAATCTTTATTTCTTCGGTTCCGTAAAGTCGATTTTTTCCAACGACTCAGAATTCCTTTAATCACAATCACGATTGAGCTGTTAAAACCTTTCTCTTGATGAGCATTTCATTGTTCTACTTTTCTTTTTATTCCCTAACATGACGTAAACGCAGTTTTACTCGTAAAGTGGGGCAAAAATTCTTGTCAAAATTCAGAATCACGCATACCCGGAAACAGTAAAAATAGCACCTGCTAAACCAATCCTTCAGCTGGATTCTCTCTGTGGAAGATTTCCGCTGCTGAAGTATTTCATTAAACAATTTTTCCTAGTAAATTTCATAGGCTAAGTTGTAAATGCATTGAGAATACGTGCTTGTGCAGGTTAGGTATCATTTCTAAGTAGTGATCAAAGTCAGCCGATTTTGTTACTCGTTATGCTTCAGTTGAACTCATTTTTTTACAATACTCCATGAAAAAATACAGAAATGAGTAAAATGAAATAAGTAAAGTACATCACTAAACTATGCAGAGAAAGTGTTGCAAGGTTAGCTGGACATGCATTAAAAAGTAAGTAACATGTAATAATGGGAAATAAAAATATTTTATGAAAATTTTCGTCATGGGAGATTTCCCGTGTACATTGAAATGAATCGCGTGAAACCAGCTTTGAAGCTAAAAATATGATCGGTTTGGCGTAATTTCCGAGAGTCACAATTTAGGTCTTGAGGGATTTTTTAGGGCATAATCTGAACCATCTCTCCAAGTACTGCAGCTTTTGTGCTGGTAAGCTCGTTCAAGTGTAGTTGCTTCCAAATCTTGTGCGATCTTCGTATCGGAAATTTCAACGAAGCGAGATGTTGCACTGCAACAGCGTTTTTCTCACCGCAGAATGGAGAATTTTGGTTTGTTCTTCCCGCGATTAATTTTCGAGATAGTTCGAAGATTGCACGGCATAATAAAGGAAGATAACGTTATCCGATAATCTAGAAGTGCTAGCATTCTTCTGTAGTTTTGAGGTTATTTTTTCCGTGACGCTGGAAAAAAAAGGTAGGGACGTGAGTCGTTATGATGAAGGTCGCGATAACTTTTATGAAAGCGATGCCGGTGAAATTTTCACGACGCAGCAATGTTGTGTTGGGCTTCCCTTGTTCCTGATGCCGCAAAACCGTGAAGGCTTTTTGAGTAGAGCACAGTACGAGTATCAGCACCTATTTCGGCGCTTCAATGACATCTGTTTTTTGTCTCCGGCATAAAAGCGTATTGTCAAGAGAGCGTCGTGGGCTGAGAGAAGCGCGTGTGCGGGAACAACACCGCAGAAGCGTGTTTAATGTGACGCTGCGAGTGCGCCTTTAGACTTTCGGAGACATTCGGGGAATGTTCATGAGCCTGAAATATACAGCGACAGTCGACAGGGGATCGCCGTTACCCTGTGCGGACCTGGGAAACGGGTGGAGGACACATGGCGGAGAGGCGACTGTCGCCCCTTCGGCATGGGAACCCGCGCGGGGTTTCGATCGACGGCGCCCAGTACCACGGTGCTCTCTGGGAAGTGATACTGATGAAGTGATAATTACTCGTGGGAGTGTCACGTGGTCTCTGCCCGAAAGATAAGTTTCCCCCGCGGGCTTGTTGTCTGCCCCATTTCTTGACAGGAGACAACCACGTCGCGGCTCCGGGGCGGAATCCTACACGCCGCGTATTTATTCTTAAATACCGCAGCCGTGTCTGGTTCTCGTCAAAGTATGAACCGTTCAGCGAGTCGTTCTCGAGTCTCAATCACGGTTGACGTGCAAATTGATGGCTTTGTTGTCGCTTTCGGCGAATCCGGGGCGTCAGTGCTCCGGATTACCCGTTTCCGTTTACCCACTTGACACCTTCTCGGCCCGAGACGATGACAAAACCGCGGATTTTTATCGCGCCTCTTTCGCCTTTTGCCCCGCGGTCAACCAGGATAAAAAGGGACTCAGACTTCCGCACAGCGTCTTTGCTAACGAGTCTGTTTTTCGGTGCTTGCCTTGCGTGTGCGGGCCTGCATGATCGCGACGTTGGTCATAGTGCACGAGTCGGAGCCGCAAAAACGAATCGCTGACAGGATCAAGACCCCGCCGGCGGAATGACGTTGACAGTATCCAAATACCGCTTTCTCGCCTTTTTCCTCTCTGCGGCGTGTGCAGAGGGCCCCCGAGTGAAAAGTTTATCAACTCGCAAATTTTCGCTCCCCCGCCGAAACCTGACACGTAGCTCCGATTCACCGTGAGGCCATACATTCTCAATGCTGTACTCGCGTTCTTTCTTCGCAGTAAAGTACAATAATGTAGTGTACCGCATTCACGCGATATAATCGGCCAGTGTTCCCCATCCTTTTCGGGCCCACGGACCGGCGAATAAAAAAAAAAATTGCGGACTGGCAAAGTGTCGTAAATGGACTCGAAAAAATTTTGTTTGAAAGACTTTTTGGAAGGAATTTGAGAAGTTTTTGCCTTTTTGTTGTTGTTGCAAAAATTAAGTTAAGAGCCAATGAAGCAGCTTTAGTAAAATGTCTTCAAAAATTTGAAAGGCAGGCTTGAAAAAAGGTTTCTCAGAGTGACAATTTTAAATATTTTTTCAGGAGGTTAAAATTTGTCTACTGCTATCAGGAGAAAAGCCAACTTTTATTTTTCATGGGATAATTTCAACAGCCATTGTCTCACCGAAATTTCAGACAAAGATAACCGACTTCATTGCTACTTTTGATAAATTTATATGGTGAAGAAAATTTTCCCGCTGACCGGCAAAGAAATTCTGCGGACCGGCGCTGGTCCGTGGACCATGGGTTGGGGAACACTGTTATAGGCCACATTTCTCCCCTGAAATCTGCAGACAAGCTCGGATGCGGCCTATGAACTACCGTGATTTATTCGGCTTGGCACTTTTTCGAGAGAGAAACTGTATTTGTCGAAACCAGGAACATTTCATCAGCGTGAAATCATGACTATGCTGAAAAGGAATAACAAACATTAAGTAGCATTTGTCCAGTGAACGTTTCACGAGGAAATTTCTCATTCGCAGAAACGGTATGGTATCTCACTTTCTGACAATGGCCATGAGGGGAAGAATGATTTCCCCATAATTTCAGCAGTTTCGAATCTCGATAAATGGTTTGACCCATTATACAAGTCCATTTCAGCAAAAATATGCGGCATTATTTTGCATGTGACATATTCATGAATATCTCGAAGATATACCGTATGTCGCAACAGCGTTTTTATTAACTGTTCGGGATGCATTGCTTCTCAAAGTCGAGTGAAGAAGCCAGCGAAATACAGTAGATCGTGCTGATCAGTTGACGGGGAAAAATTGCTGCTGTGCGATATAAAAGCTTGAAGGATGTTTTTTTCCTCTCTACTCCAAAATTTCGGACATTTGGTGGCCTGTGATGCTCTTTATGTTTTATGACAGTCAAAAATGAAGTTGCGGCCTATTCCGTAATTTCGTTAATGCAGTATTTGCATGCCAATTAAGCTGAGTGTTCCGGAGTTTTGAAACTATTCCGACTTCTTCAATGCAGTATCTTGAAAATATGGTAAACGTATGCACGTAAAATTGCGGCTCTCCAGATTCGTTCGAATCTAATTTGATTTCGATATTAATGCTGAGGTTTCAGACGGAAAGAACTTTCTTCGGAATACTCCGGTACTCCCGTGGTAAAAAGCCAGGATTTTTCGATTCAATATTCGAAGAATTTTTTTCTCGCTCTTTCGGGTTGTGGTTTTGGAACGGGTTCAGTATGCATTGAAGCCTATCACGAAGCGAGTGAAATGAATAGGTCAGTTTATTGCATCTGGTGATTGCGGAATGGTAGCAGATCGAAGACCGCTAAGCCGGGAAGTTCAATTGAAATCTCTGGATTTTTGCTATCGAAGAAAGCTTTCTGGAAAATCATTCAATTAGGTACTGTCTGAAACGCCATCAAACACACCGCATGGAACTCGGGTAGCTTGCCTTGGGGTGTTTCGTTTTTCGGCGAAATTTGAATAACGCAAGGCATCGGAGATTTTGGCTTGAGAGAGGGGATTTTATGGCCTCAATGGCGCAGTACTGACTTCGGTGCCTGGGTTCGCACATTGATCGGAATTCCGCAAACGCAGCTGATTTTCGATACCACAGCCGGCGGGATTGTTCGTGGCTGACGATTCGCGTTCGTATATCGTGCTTTGTTCCGAACTTTGACGTGTTTCGGCCCATGAAGCAGAACAAGCCTTTTCTGGAGCTACGTGTCCGATGTTTCCTTATTGATGCTTGCTTTTCAGCGCAGGATTTCCTTTTTTCTTCTTTTTCTTCCCTCACGGGCATTTTCGCACTTGGCCTCTGTTTCTCGCAGGGTGTGACGTGCGGGCATTAGGCAACGTGACAAGGTGCCTCGGTTCATCGGCTGGCTGCGATCGTTCGACCGTAAGCGTATTGAGCGAAAGTGAAATTCCGGAACGGTGTCTGGCGTAATGGCCGACTGAATGGGCCATTAACTTGCATTCGCGACTTGCTTCGGGTTTCCCCTTTGTGTGTTGCGAAGTGAGCAGCCAACTCGTTCATATTGGGAATGCTCAGTGGCTTCGGTACGTATCAGCCCTGTCACGCTCATCGCATCTCGTGATACACTCGGCGAGTTCCAACCCCGAGTTTCCAGTCTCGTTTCGAGTAGATTTCTCCAACGTAATTAACTGCTCGGAAATTGAACTTGTACTGCTTTACCCAGCCGTCCATAAAATACAATTTATGCCTCCTTTTGTAGCTCATTTTCGGTTGAAAACGCACAGCCGTTACGTAGAAAATGGAAGTGGAGTCCATGAAAAAACTTGGCTGTAAACCTCGCAACGACCTCTTGTTGTGCATGGATTGTCATCGGGAACTGAATGATGAACAACACAGCTGTATCATAAAAGGGTTCAATGAGTACACAAGTTTCGCTATTCCTTCAAAGTTGAGTGTTTGAAAGTCCTCATAACACATCATCAATAACAAATGAAAAGTTGAGCGTAACGCAAAATTCTGCGTTGGAGGAATAACGGAATATATGTGAAACCTTTGAATCTTGAGTTCATCTCGCATGCGGAGTACGAATTACCATATTTAAATTGAACATGCGTGGTATTGTAACTCGATACTTACGATGTGCTTTACTTGGATTTCTAAAGGAACCGTTAATTTTTGCCTCGGATAATCACCAAATTTCTGTTCTTTCCTCATTGTAACATTGAAAACGATGGTTCCCCTGAAAACGCTCGATTGCCCCAAGAATGTCGGTCAATTTATCCTTTAAAAATGATCTTTTCAAAATTGGCTGTTAATAAAACGGCAGCTTGATTCTGTATTCAATGTCGTCTTATTCTTTCGATGGCTCATATATCCACATTTAAACTGATTCGAGCTCACCATAACAAGCTTTTAGATATGCGTGGTCCAAAATTAACGGAATCTTCATCACCATTTCCACGCGATTCAAGAAAAAATAGTCGAACACAAGGACTTTTCAACTGGTTAGACTTCTAAATAATCTTTCATGTTTGGCAATATTATGTTGAGACCAGGCAAGTGAGCGCAGAAATTCCTACGAAAAGATCATCTGAAAAATATTTTAATCCATGTGATTTCACAATTAGGCTCCAAACGACGAGCTATCAACGGACGAAAAAAGATAAAATTGAGTTTTTTCTTATACATGTGATGGATCATAATCGAATAAATGCGGAAAGGACATTCGATTCCAAGTATATCCGTTTGCATCACATTTCTCCCAGAGCTTGAAAATGTGAA
This sequence comes from Notodromas monacha, assembly GCA_905338405.1. Taxonomy (NCBI): domain Eukaryota; kingdom Metazoa; phylum Arthropoda; class Ostracoda; order Podocopida; family Cyprididae; genus Notodromas; species Notodromas monacha. Next base: position 110,634 of record CAJPEX010000020.1, on the reverse strand, counting down.
ATGGATTTCGTAGGAAGGCGTTTTTTCAAAATACTTTCGACCGAGTTCGTATCTCGCGAAAGTATAGATTCCCGGCGAGATAAAAGCAATTCGAAGTTCTTCAAAAACAATTGCTCAAACCAGCGAAAAAATAAGAAACAACTCTACAGAATTCGGAAGTGTCTAATATAATTTACTCACATTTTCATTTATTTCACTCGCCTTTGACAATCAGAAAAAATTATTTTGAGGCAGAAAAGAGTCTCGCTGCTTTCTTTGAATGCCCGCTAGTTTCTCCGTTGACGATCGGCTTCGAAGTTTGTGAAATCAAAGTGCCCGGCGGGGGAAATTCTGCTGAATGTCTCATTCGGAACGCAGGGAACGATCGAGAGGGGTCGTATGATAATTCGGAGGTTGCTGGACGGGAACAAACATTTAATCGGATTTGCGGCGATGAATGAAGTCCCTCAAGTGCGATCCGAGAGAGTAACTCAGTGCGCTGCTGCACGAGTCCTTTCCCTGTCCAGTCGTATTTCATCCGTCTTTTTACGGCTTCTCGCCGGATCCGTGGTACTGTACTACCGACTCCTTAAATGCTTTCATAAAAAGGTTGACGGAGATGAATCAATCCCCTGAATGCTCGACACCGACTCTCCCCTCACCCGAACCTGCTCACCGAAGTGCGCTTTACGCGTGAATATTGCAAAGAGAATCCGAGATGAGTACGGGCTCAAGTGCAGACCCGAGCGCTGAATGGAAAATTGGGCCACGTCCCCTGCGAAGATCAGCAACCGTAAATCCCGGCGCGGGAATATTTTCATAGAAACTGTCTGGTAATGATAGAATTGCCGTCGATTGATTCCTTCCCCGGGGGCCCGGACGAGTGCGCCGAAAAAATACTGTTTCCTTGACGTCCGATCGCGATAAATATTCCAGCGCCGTGACGTGAGATGATCGACGTTGACGGAGGAGAATTCGAGGCACGTCGCAGCTCTTTTTAATGCATTTGCAATCGCGAGGAGCACAGGATCTGCCGCGGCGGAATGATCCCCGATTTAAAATGTATTCACTGTGTCTCGGGGACCCCGGCTTTCGCCCTCCGGGTTTGTGCACCCCCATGCGTGTAACCCCTTTTTTTTTACTTCTATGCTCCTTGCCGCGTGGAATTCGATTCCGCAGATGGGAAATATCTCGACTCAGAAAGAAGGGACTCGGAGTTGCCCAACTCAGCTCGCAAAATTCGACACTCGTCAGTTCTGGCGAATAATTTTTTAAAATTATTTTCCACGTTGAAAACTCTTAGCACCAAGCCGGTTTTCGCGGTGCTGCGAAATCGGGACAAGGTGGCGAACATCGCTTTAATTATTCATGACTCGCTTTCGAAAATCCGAAGCGCGTGCTGTGAAAAATGAGGGTCCGCTTCGGGTTGGAGGGAGCATCGATGATGCTCGGATTTATGTAAAATCGATACTCTTTGGCGTATTACTTTCCCTTGTTCGCACTGACGCATATACACTTGCATGCTAACGTTCCGTCTGAACCCTTCGGGGAAAGTTGGATGATTGACTACTTCCCGTGTCCGAAATTCGAAGTAAACCCGTGCTTACATTGCGCTAACAAGTGATCAAGAAGTGGTATACTGCACAGAAGTTTTCACACGCACACAGATTTTGGGCAGCCGTTTGAGGCGATGGAACTGTGGAGGCCGCAGACAAAATCGGACATTCGAAGGGGAAAACGAGGGCAATAAGCGCATGAAACGGTGATTGAATTTGGTTTACGAGCTGTCATAGAAATCGAAGTGGTGCAGTACAACAGTACTATGAAAAGATTACATGGACTCTGTAAAATCCACGGGAAATCCCGAAATGGCGAATAACAGAACAACATGAAATGAAAAACTCACACAACTTTTTTTTTCTGCCACATTTCCTCTGACTCGATTTCTGCCCATTCAAGTTATTTCGAGGAAATGGCACTATTAACCCACAGAACTTCGAGCAAAGGCCGCAACCGAGTTTGCCAGCTTTTTTTTTTTGCGAAAATGTCGGCCTTTAATCGCATAAGTACGGTAATTCCAGTACCAAAGGGCTTTACGATGGTAACAGTGCAATAGGTTACGGTATGTTTTGATGCTGTTTTTGAGCCCAACAAAGAGGCATAATTTCCAACTGTGTTTATACTCTTGAAGCTTTATTATTGAGAATATCCAGTGACACTGACACAGTTTCACGTCGCATCTTCGGGGTAAGAGGATCACACTTCTAATCGGAAATGTCAACGTCTGGCCCACGATGGAAAAATTTCTCCCGTAAAAGATTTTCTCTTCTTGATTTCATGCCTCTAAAATGTGATGGATGGTTTTAAAACTAATTGCACATTTTAAACGTGTGTCCGTACCGTGATTTACATGAATATTGACGAGTTTCGCAAGAAGGGAATTTCATTAATTTAGAAGTTATTGACTGTGACGAAACCGAATGGTAATGTTTCTGTGTCCCTGGAATGGATTTTCATGCGAGTCCTTTTTTTTCAATTCGACTGTGTCTTGCACAAGGCTGAATGATAAAATATTTCCGCGATCAAATTTCAACAAACGAGCTGGAGGTAGAGTTTTTTTAAAGCAGAAATCGGCGGTCGTTGAGAATGAATTTGCGAAACCAATTACCACGGTGTGGCTTCAGTGTGCTCAGGCGTACTTTTTCACTCGAGGTCGGCGACGGGAAACGTTTTATATCCTCACACGGTACTGAGGACATGCATTGTCCGACGTGGCGGACTGTTTGCCCAACGGGAGATTTCGCTGGCATCAACGGGTTATGAATTCTTCACCCAGGCAATTTCAAGGTTGGGCAATGTTTAATTATTCCGACGGTAAACGGATCCTGGTCGTTGCGAAGCCTGTGGCGAAGTCTGAGCAAGAACAAGGGAGAAGCATTCACGTTATCGCGGTGCTTGGCGAATCCGAGAAATGACACCAAGCAACGCCCATGAGGGAAAAGCGGTTCGTCGCTTGCATGAAGGCGAAATAATGTTCGTAGGGACCTTCGAACGTCTGGAAACCGTTCCCCAATTTCCCCCTTTCTGTTCCGAAATTGTTGAGGTCTTCCTTCCCGAAATGTTTCACTTGACACGATCGAATCATTTTTACATCTTTATGACACGCCTCGAAAATGAAAAAAAAAAATTCTGGCGCTCGTCGAAGGCTGCGAAGATCGCTGCGTTTTTACATCAGGAAAACCTGCCCAGTCGCATAAAACTCAAATTCTGAGTTACTTGCACCCTCTTTTCACCACCTAGTGGCACATTCCTTTGAAATGATGCGGTCGTCCAACCGATGTTAGTTTGAGTAAGTTACCAGGATTAGTTCATAACTTCGTCAGTCCTTGATTAAGTTTCGTGGTATTGATATAGACAGATATGCTTTTTACATTTTAATATCTGATCACTCCTTGAATACTGTTTTATCTTTTCGACAGAGGCTCGGAAGGGAAAATACGAATGTAAAGGTGGGAAATAAGGGTTACCTGCCACACCGCATTATTACTTGATAAATCTACAGGCGGTCTGAGCACTGTAGTAAAAGTTTCAAAGCATAAAAATGTTCTTAAGACGTATTCCACACCTGAAAAGAATATTCAAATGAAAAACTTGCTCTGCTCGTGGCAACGTGTCATTTAGTGCCTTGAGGCTGATTGCAAATGTTGACAAAAAATGCCATTGGATGTGCTAGACGTTGTCAGTCATACCTACCATAAAAAAAAACCGAACTTAGGAAATGAATGAAGACTCGCTCCAAGTCTCCTTATTGTTTCTACAGCACGTTATAAGTATTTGAACTGGGATAAATCGGTATCTAGTAATTAATATCAAGATACAGTACTGTACCTCATTTATATCAGAAACGTCTAAGTGATAACTTTTTGACAAAATCAGAAAAGCTCCGAAGGATGACAACAAAACAGCTTTGCTGTGTCATGATGAAGTCATTTCACGAAACGCAAAGTTCCTCCTGAAACATTCATGTCCCACGAATGTTTGATGAGCAAAGACAAAGTTGGGCGAACTTGTCATGATTTTTTGGTAAGGCCTGGAAAAATACATCATGGCTTTGTTTCACCTTCGTGAACTACAGTCTACAGCAGCAGAAAAAAAATCTAGCTCGTCCCATATCCGTCTTTTCAAAGCAAACTCGCCTTTCGTTAGTTGTTTGAAGGGCAGGATTTCCTGCTGGTGTAACAATCCACGTGTCCCGGGACCGAACTCTGCCTTCTCTCGCTCTCAGCAATTTAAAATGAACTCAGTCTCCGGGCTATTTGAGTTGCGGTATTTGTGGAGCGATGAAACATTTTTATTATCCCAGGGCGAGAGTTAGTTTCGGGCCCAGCTTTGTCATCAGTATTGACTGACGGAGTCGGTATGAAATGCCCTCGGGGCGCGATTGGCTAGTTTGTCCGCGAGCACATTTAGGAGAACCGTTCTCGCCTGGATATCGTTTAATGATTTTGATTGCAGCGTTGTGCTTCATTACCGAAACGTTTCTCATGCGTCGCGAACAGAAGCTAAACAGTGGACTCGTCTTGCCGTCGGAAGCACGCTTCGCGTTGATTGAAGACCGTGTCGGCCTCATCCTCCTCCAGCGATTGAACCTGTCCATTACCTTGCATATCCTCCGACTCGCTCAAAAGCGGAGCTCGCATCTGTGTACATGTGCCACATCCCCCCCCCCTAAATTATCCCGTCAAGCACGCAGGTTTTCCTCAAAAGACGTACTTCGTGTTTTATTGATGAAATGTGGTGGAAAATCGTTTCCGTTTTGAGTCTTTACAGCAAGGAACTCGGAAAATATTTCGAGAAAATAGTGGTAGGTGGAAACGCCACCCGGAAATCGATGATTGCAATCCCGGTCTTGCATTGAATACATTTCTAAAAGCAATCCCATATCTTTCTGAGGGGAATACAATATTCTTATTCTTTGAATTCACGCCAGTTCCGTTTCCACGGTGGCAATCTTTTCCAAAAATACATGGAAACAATTTTAGTTTTGCATGTGCCTCGAGAGTTTAAAATAGCCTCGCGTTACTGAAAACGTAAATCTTTCATTTCTAGAAAAGGCGAGGTGGTAATACAATCGCGTCTTTGAAACTGGTTTCAGTGATTTATTTTGGCTTGTTAGAAATAACGGTAAAACTCACTTAGGAAAAATCGCGGAATGTCTCACATGCTGCACGGTTTGGCATGGTGTGGGAAAAAGTCAATTTTCTCCTGAACAATGCTCGCCAACTCATAAAAAGGGTCCGATGACAATTCATCCCATTCCATTCGAAGTGACGTATAATTGATTTTATTGCCGCGTTGATATGACCAGCTTTCACAGTTCCAATTAAAGTGAAATGAATTGTCTCTGGATTAGTGATTCTGAGGGGGCTCATTCAACGGAGAAAATTCTTTTCTGTTTTTTTTTTCGATGATTACGTATAGAATTGGGAAGGGAAAGCTAGAATTTTTTACTGCCGAAATCCCTTTTCTCGCTTGTTCTTCGCCAATCACCTTTGATAAAATTCGTAAAAAATCTTGGAATAAGTTTTCCGAATACCCCATAGGTTCGGAATATTTAAAACTTAGAGAGCAATTACATTACGCTTTTACTTCTCTCCAATTTAATAATTTGAATTTACTGCTTGAAAGTGTGAATAATTTTTCTGGACCCCTTCCACGTGTTCTTTCTCTGAGCATCGTTTGAACATGTCTCTTTGTACATCCGTGTCATGTTAAAATCGGTAACCTGCAGATTGGTTTGCGCTCGCCTGGTTTGAGCTTAATGCGATTTTTCAGCTTTTGTCGAGTAACAGTGAAAGCTCAAGCCGAGCTCAAACTTTCAACGCCAGTCATATATACTGTATATTTATGTATATATATATACAAGGATATCAGCTCAACCCTCGAAAAACACCTCAAGCCACTTCGATCATGTCAAAGCACGAAAGCTTATCGCATTTACAGCCCAGAAGCAAAATAACTTTTAGCTTTGAAGCGATCCGAATATTTGAGCATCCGCAGAATTCTTTATCATTGTTGATGCATTGGTTTCTGGTTTAATTGGTGCCTGTTTTTTTTTTTGTGAAATCCCCTTGGGTACGAATCTTATTGCCCGAGGGGTGCCTTCGCACGGAAGGTCAAGTCGGATGTTGTCGAAATGTCGGTTGCGGAATTGCAGTTGTGGTCATGGAATTCAACGAATTTTTCTTACTCAAATCATTGCTGAAAACGTGGGTGCGTATTATATTCACCTTGGCATATATTCGCGCGAACGCGGCATGCTTCCTCAGCGAAAACCATGGACATACAGAAAATTAAAAGTCACGGTGCATTCTAAACTTATGGCACAAAACTTTGAGGATCAAATAATTTAATGCATTAATTTTGGAAAAATCCGGAGCAGATTTTTTCAATAGCTGAATAAAATGCACCGGATTGAGAAGTTGCCGGAAAATTCGAGCGTAACTTTACTCGGAATGTTATTTTTCGCATTATCATAGTGTCATGTGTGCATCCCCCCGAGAGTTGTTGAAATCTACGAAAATCAGGGCAAATATTTCAGAAAACGCATTACATTCTATGCAGTATCCTACGTAGAGTAGATTTCCAACACTGGAGTGCGGGGCAATAAATGCCACGCGGCATATTTTTGCGAAAACAGGTGGACTCTCTCTACCACGAAACGGAAAGGGCAAAAAAATCGTCGTAGGGAGAATTTTGTTGCAGAGAATTAGTTGAACTTCGGGAGTGAATCCTATGAGACCAAATAAAAATTCGTTATGGAGAGAATTTCGTTGTAGACAAGATCTTTGTAGAGATAGTCGATTTTTTTCCACCTGTACGATAGGAGTTTCAACTGTTCTGGTTCATTGCCCACTCACAAATATTTCCTGATTTTGGTTTAATATCGCGCTGGTTTCCTCGGATTTAAAGTAAGAAGCAGTCTAGGCTTGCGGGAATGCATCCCCAGAATGAGAGTCAACACACATGGACTTGAAAAAAATTACCTTTCGTCTTCTGTAGGTCTTACAAATGTACCGCAGAGGAAGACTAATTTTTTTTCTTCACTGCATTCCCCCTGGAAACGTAATTCGGACTGCTAGTCTGTTGGCTTACGTTTCCCTGGAATAATTTTCAATATTTGGTGCCCATGCAGCCGACCCCGTTGAAATTGATGCCCAAAATCATGATCGCGTAAAAGTGACGTTCCAACCAGCGCTTTATTGTAACTCATTCTCGTCTCCGAAGAAACCATCGCCTGTGTTTTCTTTGTGTTTTGTTTTGAGAAGCCCTCGGGGTACTTCTTGGGAGGAGGTGGTTGCGTCGGATGTTTACGAGAAATTTCCGGAAATGAAATTGCCGTCGTGATCGCGAAATTCCCGGCAAGGCGGGGCGTGGTGAGTGGCGCTCTCGTCGTCTCGCGTCATTGCGCAGCTGCATCATTGTTGACGTTTCCCCGCCGCGCTTCCCCCATTATTTCCCCGCGCAGGAAAGAATTTCTAGTTCTTCCTGCGGTTTCCCGTTCATTCCTCTCGGACTTCCTTGGCTTTATATTCCACGGTTTAGCGGGCGCGCTAATGGACGCGCGGGGGAGTTCGCCGCCGCGCTCTGCGGACACGGCTGTGGCCCGATATCCCTTCTGCGTCATGTTTCAGTGAGCACGAAGAAAAAAAAAAAGAATTCATTCGAATGCGAACTTGAGGAGAGAAACAGCTGAAGCTCCTGGTGTTGCTCAATTCACTTGCCTCTTTTATACAGTACCGCCGTGTGCAGCGATTCCCCTCAACATACCCCATCATTGAAGTGGCGAGCGATTGTGGTGCGTGTGCTGACTGGGTTTTGAATTGTTGGGCTTTTTTTTCTTGCAGCTTTCGCCGGAGACGCGACGGAGTCGATTTTTTTCGGGTCTTCGTCAGTGTGATCGATTCATTGGACTGCGGGGGAAAAAGCACTGGGTCTCGGAGCGATGGCGAAGCGACCTGGGATGCGGTTCACTTCTGCCACGAGTTTGCTGTTCGTGATCTTCGTCAGTTTTCAATTTTCCGGTGAGTAATCATGACCTCTTACCTGCTCTTTATGGCTACCATATTTCATCGATCAAATGCCTGCTTATATTTTCGTAGAAAGTGAGCCAACAATTTTAGAGTACTCGAGATAGTCCTGTACTCGAATTGTCGTATTTACGCACGCGTAATGTTCAATTTTTTCCTGGAAATATGCCGTGGAAAAAGTCGAGCGCGGCCTATAATTTCGAGATTGTTCGAACATACGCCGCACCGCACTTACCTGAGCGGACTACCACTGAGATAATGTGAAATATCTGAAAAATTGCAATTGAACTGTACTTTGAAAAAAAGCACATTTCCAAGCCAGAAAATGTATCGCAGGACTTCCGTGGGTTTTACTTCACGGGTGCCGGAGAAATTATACTTTCCTCCGCATCTTGGATGCTTTTCTCAATTCGGTTGCTCCGCTTGTACACGGTCCGTATTTCACCCCAAAAACTAAAAAACGGCACACCCTTTACGATTTTCGTTGAACATTTTACGCAAAATCCGGGTGTCGCGCAAAAAAGAAAAAAATATTCTACAGTAATCTACACCGATGTATACGATTTTTTTTTCACGCAACGTGACGAACTTCGTTAGATTTTGTGGCGTATGTACAGTAGTTCTATCTCCATGAAATGGTTGCCCAAGAGGCCAAGAAGCGTCTTTTAATTGAGTAAATATAGATTCTAAAATACTCCATTGTCAAAAACAACAAGAATCGCTGCTGCTTAGGATCACTTATCCCACTCAAAATTATAAAAAGAGATTCTTTATAGTTTGGTTAATCTCATACAATATTTCTCTCTATTACGAGATAAAAAATCTCATACATTTTTTTTCATGCTTCGAGAAAAATATTTCAATTCCGAGATGAAATTGATTTCAGACTGATAATGAATGTATGTGCATAATGAATATAAAAAAAAACATTTCTCCTTCTAAATGTCGATTGCTATAGCTCAAGAGAATGCTGCTATTATCCAATTTTTCATAACTTTTTTCTTCAGGAAATTTAGCAAGTTTCCCAGTCCGAAGCCCAAGTTTTCTTCTGTGATAAAAAAAAATATGTGAGGCCTATGCAGCCTAGAGTTTTTACCCCAAATTATGATTTGGCTTGTAGTTGTGTGTGGCCTATAATCAGGTAAATACGAGATTACGTCCCTCGATTTTAGCTGGTTCTCGTCCTGAACGAACCCTGGCGCAGAACGCTGTGATTTATTCCACTCGAGGCTTCAAAATTTTCCACCGATCGACGCGAAAGTCCCATAAGAATAAAACGCATCATTTTTCAAAGTTTGAAACGCTTTTGCAGTAAACTGCATTGGATTCGCCTGATCACGTGTCAAATGAGCAATGAACTTCAAAGGTTCGGAATCTCGACTGGAAGGTGGAAGGGTTCGCTTTGTGCATGTTCGAAACTTTAATGAACTTAGCGGGATAATGCGGGATTGCTTCGCTCTTTATCGTGTCACGCTACGACGGTTTGATTGCGTCGGATTCGGCAGAAATTGACCCGTTAATGCGCCAAGGTTTAATTAATGGGGAAAAAAGATTCAAAGGATGTACGGACGTATGTTCTGCGATTTTCCCAGCGCGAAGTCGAATGATGATGATTCGCCTGAATTGCACGGGACACGACGTCTGATGTTAGGTGATAATGCTCTCTTCGATCAAAGCATGAACCTTTTCGAGCGAGTATAATTTCAGCCAACCTAATATCGGTACCAGATTTCTGTCTTCATTTGAAAACGGATAATGATTCGAGTTTCAAGGACCTACGTTTTCGATTTTTAATGGTAATAATTTTTTGTGCGTCATCGGATCTCCCCAAAATTGAGAAACCGCCAGCCCCTCACCTGCTGCTATTATATCAGGAAATATTTGCATAGAAATTTGTTCCCTGACGTTCCTTCTTCAAAAAATCATCACCATGGTTCCTGATTATTTAAATTCATTTTACTGTATCACAGTCCGCACTTTTCTAAAAAAAACAAATGACCTGATGAACTACAGTGCGACTTATATTCGATATTCACTATTTACGCATACATTTCATTACATCAGTCTCATCTATGCGATTTACGATCAAGATGCATATGTGGATTAGAATTAGATAATTATATTGAAAATTACATCGAATTACGTTTATTTAAATTTTTATGTATTGCCTTCTGGCTTTCGTATAATCAGCTAAATTTTGCATTTCCGTTGGAAATTTGAAGCGAGAGAAATGAATGCCTGTCTTAGATTGAACCAAAGGATTCCACGATTATTTTCGCTTTACGCATTGGTATGCAGCTTTTCTTTCCTGTCTAGAATTGCGAAATGTATGCGAACAGTTTTCGATGCTTCCCAAGAGCAGATTTTTTTTCCTGATGCAGCTTTTAATAATCACATTGGCATCCCTAAATTATCCGCAGTCGGGGGAAAAGGTTTTACGGGCAGTTCTCGAGGACTAAAAAATCGAAATCGGTTTTAGCCCTTTTTTGCATCAGGTTTGATGGAAATGTAGGTCCTAGTGGAGGGTACAAGGAGGGATTTTTTTTAATACGGAAGGTGGTTAGGGTCTTTTATGGATATTCCTGGATTTTGGCCCCAGGCATAAAGCATAAAATATTTGTTGGCCTCACAAAACTGGAATTCCTGCAAATTTCACGATTGGTGCTACGAAATGAACGACCTCCTTGACTAACAAGCTTGAAAATACCAAAGATCGGCTATCTTTTACCCTTTCCCCCGTCTAGGTGTCATAGTTCGTTTCATTAACGTTTCGAACAAACGGGAAACTTTATTTGCTCCATTATGAACCTCTGGTTGTAATACAGTGCAGTACAGTACTGTACTCACCACAGACACAGTGCAAAGTTTACAGCTGACGCAAATCTGACGTTTGCATAGGTAAATTTGACGAATGACGCGAGATGCGTCAATATGTTATCTGATGACCGTAATCAAGCTGTCAGAATTAGTTGCGCAAACGATGACTGATGCAGAGCAGCAAAGAATCAAGCAGAAGGCACAATTGCTCCTACTGTAAACAATCATCTACTGTTCATGGATGTCATTGAACAATACTGGATATAGAAAAATTTTCATTCAAGGAAAAACATTCTTTGAAACCTTGCTAGTTAATTGATACAAATGGAAAGAAAGTCGAAGAAACGCGGAGTGCCGAAAATACCCACGCATGACTGAGTCTCACTTTGTTCCTAACGCATAAGGCAATATATAGGTTTAAAAAATATTGCCGGAATTTCTGAGAATTTCTTACTCGAGGGAACCTCGTAGTTTTAAGCTTCATGTTGGAATGAATTATTAAAGGTAATGCCCGGGGTTTTTTCAATATATATTGTCTTTCTTTGAAATTGTCCTGACGGCGGGGAAACAGTCTCATTACATATTCCCGAGGATATGGAAAAAGTAGAAAAATGAATCCCTTGAAATATTTTTCGAGGTAGAAGAAAAATTAGAAATGTTGTTCATGTTCAAATCTATTCCTCCATCTGTTATTGCACGAAAAGGAACAATTCTAGTCTTCTGCTGAAAATCTACTTCTTCGGTTCATCGGTTCATCGTACCATCAACGTTTTGTGAATGTAGAGCAATGCTTTTGTAGTTTTTCACGAATTAAAAGACATTTTGGAAGATGATCTAAAATCGCAAATAGAAAAAAAAACCGAATTTTATTTGGGAAAATCTTGTCACTCCGCACTTCCGCAGCTAAAATGGCAGAAAGAACTACTGTATACTGCAGTGCTTCTTCTTTATCCATCACAAAATTTGTAGCGCCTGGGCTTGACTGAAATGGCATCACACAATTTTCCTCTGTATGCCGTAATATAAGTGATACGAACGTTCGTAAAAAAAATTTGTCCCGTCAACATGATAAATCGGAAAAATCATGCTTCGACACATTTCTATCCAGCTTTGAGGAAGCAGAGAATGTACTGTACTCGTTCACTGTATATGAAGCCCTGCAGACTTTAAACGGATCTTTAGGACTCTATAATCACAAGAAAAACAGACTTATAATTATCAGCTTCGTGCCGTAATGAATATTCGAAGTCTACTTCTGCAGAATTATTATTTTTCGGTAAATTTTCCAAAACCAAGTCAAACGCTTGTTACGATGAAGGCGAGAAAATGAGCCATTTATCCTTCGTTCACGAAGCAATTCCGGCCGAACAAATTGAACTCATGGCTTTCTCGGGACGCAGCCGTGGAGCGAGTCGATTAGAGTCGGGCCACATCAGTCCTCCATCTCGTTAAAGCGATGGATGCAAATTCCTCACGCGGCGTCCGAGTACGAGCATCAGGTGCCTCAATCCCGAGATAGGATCGACTGCATCCGTCTTGCGGTCAATCAATTTGCGCGGCTTCGTAATGAGGTTCTGGCTCCGTCGGTTTCACTTTGTTCAGCATTAACTGAGTTGACAGTTGTATAAATCATTGCCGATGGAAGTGCGTCCGTTAATCCAGCTCGTGTTCGTTTGTTAGACGGTTCTATCGGCGATAATGCATCACGTGGAGCAGCTCCGCACTGCGCAAATTATCGCGCATGATCCGTAATTACAACCGCTACTCGAGGAAAACATATATATACCGTCAGAAAAATACATTTTCAACATCGTTGCTGACGTTGAAATCATTCGCCATTATTTCTCGCTCATTTCGTCCGTGTGCTGAAACTGCTTTTTTTTCTTGCTTCTTTTTCTTCGTGGTGACTGAAGCGCAGCCAACACCTTAGCGCACAGCAAGAAAATTCAACGTTCCCACGAAATGCATGCTGAATTTCCTTAAAAAAAAATTTCCAGCCCATAAATGGCATTCTTTTGATAATTAACTTTTTATGGGTCTTCGAGTATCATGATTTGTTAAATCAATTTGACGAGGACCGTTCTATCGGACTTCGAGAACGAGCTAATGGCAATTACTGTACGCTTAAAAATGAATTAAAATCCCGTCCAGGTAGAGGTAAATGAACTTACATATCGTTTGCGTAAAGACGAATTATACACCAGCTTCACAAACTTACGGACCAAAACGCTAATATTCTAGTGTAGGCATTACCGGAAAAAATTTCGTTGCAAGAGATTCCAACTTAGAAAAAAGATTAAATGAAAAATAGTGCTGTGATAGAAAGAAACCGATTCCAAGGCTCTCGCTCCCATTTTTGGAAGTGCTAGTTCGAACGTGGAAACTTGAGTAATATCCCAGCGTGTAGAAATTTAAATTTCATGCCACGGAAATGCAAAAAAAATACTTCCTGTGAATGCGGTACATCAGAATCATTCGAGTCAGAATATACGGCCGCTACATCAATGACTATATTAATTTCGTTAAACGATCCCAAAATAAATCCGTATTTTACCTCACGGCGTCCCTGAACTGAAGCTTGTACTGTAGTAGAAATTTTCAAGCGCATTTTGCCTATAAAATTAGGATACGAAGGTGCGTCGGAAGGAAACGTGAACGTTATTGTGTTTTAAATTAGGTCAGTGGAATCTGAGACGCCATTGGGCATGAGATTTAACCTGATTTTTGCGACAGCGGAATATGCGTCTGAAACGCGTTTGAGTGAACAAGGGCATCCAGAAAGTGGATTTCTGTAGCTGGGGAAAGAGGATAATTATTTTCATTTCTTTTGTCCGCTTCGCTCGCGGCGGGATGAAATGAGGATTCCGGGTGTCGTAACGGTCTTGCCGTGTGAGCTCGATCATCTGATTGTCGCCGAATTTCCCAGCGACTTGCGGTCCCAGCGCTTTTCCATCGTCCGGCCGAAAATTGCGCTTCACGGCTTCGCGACTCATCGCACATTTCCCATGGCCATCTCGGTGCGGTTGAAGCAGATGCGTGGTGCTGGATTCTGGGATCAGGTCCCCGAACGAGGAGTTTTATTTCCGTCCCGCACCTGGTGTTGATCAGCGAGCGATTTCCTGCTTATCGACAAGCCTTTTTGTGGTACTTCGGACAGCGAGGATTTACGACCTACTCGCGTGGACAACGCATTGTTGGGCAGGGAGGTCGCCTGACCCGACTCCCTTTTGGGTCGCGGGGTCAAGTGAGCGCCACAGACAACTGAGTACCAGGTACAACCGAGCGTCAGAGAACTGACTTGAATAAATGTATCCTGAAAATCGCTCGACCACAGTTTCAATATTCCACCTTTATTAGTGCTTCAATTTTGCTTTATTCTCAACATTATTCCCGAGTCAACCAATGAGAAGGGGTTTTCAAGAAGAAAATAAAATCGCGTTCAGATTCCCAAGCTGTGGTCGGCGGACCCCGAAAGGCTCTGTGTATACATTGCATTACTGGAAGTGCTCCGTGGCTGCTCTGGAGAAGGAAACAAGCGGCATAAAATTCAGATTTGAGAAATAGGACTCACAGCGTCATCCGTAACTGGAGATAAGTTCCATTCAGACGAGATATTCCAGATTTGAAGCCCGATGAAAGAATGATCTTGTTGACTTTAGGGAGGTCAGAAGGTGATTTTCCTGACCTTTCCATCATATAAAGGAATGCAATCTCTAATTAAGAAGAGCTCTTCAAGTCGGAAAGGTGAAACTCTGATTCTCTAAAAACATTATGAGCACTGATGATCCGCCATCGTATCTATAAATAAAAGGGTTGGAAAGAATACACAATGTGTAGGATAAGCGAAACTTTGAAACGACGGGACTCGAAAAACATTATTAGCCACTTGTCCAGAAGGAAAATAATGACAATAGGTTGTCCCACGCCCTGCTTACCCTACGACGCTCAATTGTCCCTGACACTCAGGTGCCTGACGCTCACTTGAGCGGCACTCACTTTTACGAACCCTGGGACTGAACTCTCGCGATCCCGACCCGCGATACCGCACCCGTTCGTGATATTCCGCGCGATCAAAAATCAAGTGGAGTAGGGAGCGCATTTGTCCCTTAGTTTTGTTCGTGACGAAAAGGGGTTTCAACTATGCCGTGTGACGGAATCGACGACCTGACGGGGGATAAAGCGGAAAAAATGCCCGGGTTTTTCTTGGCATTTTACCCATCTAGCGTCGCACTGATGGGTGCCCTCGTGTGGCCGGCAGGAAACCCCCCCAGCTCCTGGCATGCACAGGAAGCAGAGAATTATCGCGGGATTAGGTTCATCCAGGTTTTCCGGATCAGAGTATCGGGTGGCACCTGACTGCCTGAGTGCCGTCTCCTTGACGCCCATTGAGATCTCATCGAATGCATTAAGCCGGGCACTACAAGAAATGTCCTCTGACAAAATACCATGAAGTCTATATTGATGCGTTGCACTACAATAGCCAGCCACTCATGTTTCAAAATTCCCTTCCATATCAACTATTTGACAGGATTTACTGCAATCGCTATCCGAAAGCTTTCCGGAAAATTCTAATTTGAATTGCTGCTGCTGCAGCACACAGAGCCGTGTGTCATTCCATGCACGAAAATTCTAGACCCCGCAAAAAAATCGTACTCATTCGTTATGTAAAAAAAAATCAATTGAAAGCGTGTGATATTTGCAAATTTCGCTATGTTCTGAATATTTTACAGAGTTCTTTTTCATCGAAGTAGATCTCTATCGTTCAATCCTGTAATATACCGTTATCAGACAGTTTGAGCATGTCGCAAAACAGTTCGTCCCAGAGGAGTCCCACCCCAAAATAACCGAAGTAAAAATAAATAAGAATTACGTGTGCAATCTGTTTGCAAAATATCAAGCAGAAAATCAGCTTTTCTCCGAAAAAAATCCATAATGTCATATGCAATCCAGTTTAAGCTTACGGCCTCGAACGTTCACTTATGTGAGGTCTTCAAAGAAAGTTGAATCGCCCGCCCGAAAATGACGCAAGAGAATAATATTTTTTGCGTATTCTTTGCTCAATAGTTGATAATTTTCTGGTACTGCTCTGATCTCGTATATTTTTGTTTTGCCAATATTTAAATTTTTTTTAGAGAGACGGTGTTCCGTCAAGTGTTTGTGATACAGTGCTTCGTTCATGGGTCCCTGCGCGAAGACACGCAGTACTGTACACGTATGTTGAGATTTCATTCTCGTCATTCCTTCGCTCTTGGTGCGGTTTGCGTAGTAAACTTTTCGAGAAGAATTGATTTCTCATTCGAGATTTCATCCGCGGGATTTTTTCTTGGCACCGTCGCGCGACATCGATCGCCCAAGTCGGGGTCGCACTTTGGCACCAGCGGGGGCGCAAATCCCTCTAGAACAGCGGAAATCAGGAGCTCATATGTCTGTTATGGATCTTCCCGGACGCGAATAAATGCATAAGCATCCCGGGCCGTTCCCCGTCGGCCGTCGTGACTTGATGGGTTTGTTGTGTCGCGTCCGTATCTCTCGGTTAGCTCGCAATTGTAGGAGCTTTTATCCAGCTAAGCCAATCACCACCGTGGCCACGCGAGCCTACAACACGCACTTTTCCGCTGCTGAAGTCCCTGAGGAATTTCCTTGCGTCTACTCGCGCTAGTGTGGGCTGGGAATCGCCGGGAACTCGGCGTGAAAAATTAAGGTTTCGGAAACGAAAAAATAAGGGAGGAAATGTCGGATAAGATCGCGAGTTCACTCACGCCTATGAAAGTTAACATCCAATGAAGCCCCCAATTTCTCTAACCCGACTCTGGAAATAAATAAATCTTGGAATAATTCCGAAAGACTAACACCCTCCTGGCGGACATTTTTTAATCGACCGAAAAATAATAGTTTCGAATTGACAGCTTGGTAAACTAAATTGTTACCTTACATCACGATTTTTCGCTTCACAGAATGTCAACCGTCAAACGTGACGTCTGTTTATTTTGTATCATGCACGAATTTGCGCAAGTATATAGGCCGCACAACAAGCACCCATATTTTCTTCCTGGTGTTTTCCGCGCTTGTTCGATTTTTTGTGTGCAAGGGATAATCTCGCCCCAAGATCCTGTAATCGTTGCGACATTTTCATTCGATCACATTTTCTGAGCAAATACAATTACTGCTTTTTGCACACTCCGACAGCTTATTTTCGAAAAATTCGATATTTTGAGACAGTATTGATATTTTCCTCGGAATGACTGCCGAACTCAGGGAGCGGCCAATGATTACTACGGTATCTGAAATAATGACGGTTCCATGTATTGATCAACGATGAAGAAATTGTACTTCGGATTCTTTGGCGGTTGGATCTTTGAAAAATTATCCATATTTTTTCTGTACTTACCTGCTTTTTGTTCCACAGGTAGCTTGAGATCTATATAGTGAACAAAAAGCGGGTATGATTAATTTGTGTTTTGGTATACAGTGATGCATATGTTGTACTGTATATGTCGATAGCTGCTTTTCTCGTCTTCCAATAACAAAGGATGTCACATTCTGATGAAGACGGGTTATGGGGGCCTGAAATGAAAAATTCATTTACATAGTTGAACACCGTTTTGCTTGGTTGTAGCCAAGCTGTACCCGCAGGTAGTAAATTATTTCGAAGGGTTTCTGTCGTAAACGTCAACTAAAACTTCCAGGCCCGACGAAACTTCATCTGAGTTTTAGCGGAATCAAACCCTATTTATCAAACGGAATCCGAGCTCGATAATATATTTTGCGACCGTCACGCTTATTTCTCGAAATCCTCGGAAAGGAGAAGAAATAACTGGGGGAAATCCCCACTTCGGCGTGTGATGGTTGTAGAGTTTATCCTGGAACACGGATGCTCGTTCTAGAAAGGATGGAGTGATATTGGTTTCCGTGGAATGAAATCGCTCGTGAAAAGGCTGGTGTGCATTTCTGATGAGGAAATCTCAGCGGAGGAAGCAAGAGTTCATCACATGCAAGTGAAGGTTGATCGCGGAGAGCTTTGCTTTGAGCCGCGAGAAATCCCTGGTGCTGCTTTCGCATGCATATTTTCCGCAGGGCTACTTCGATTTGCTTCCCTCGGTTATGAATTTACGCCTTTCCGTGCGCTTAGCGGGGTGTTTTCTTTATTTTGGCTTCGTGGGGGAATGAGAATCGGTTGGAAAATTGGCTCTAAATGCTGGGAAGATTCGCGATACTGTTTTCTTTCTCTTCCTATTCGGATTCAGCGGTTATATTTAGGGGCGTATTTTACTCCGTTTTTCTGTTCGTCGGTGGGCACTTCTTGGACGAAGCCCGCACGCGAAAATTCCGCAATTTCCAGCGATTACCGAAACCTTTTTATGCAAATTGTTTTCGCGAGTGTTGATTTGAAGTTAATAAATTATTGAACCCCGATGATCAATTCTCTTTGCAACGAATTTCGCTCGTTTCCGATGAAATATTTTCCGCAATAAATCAAAAGTGGTAATCGCCGAGCCGCCATTCGTCGAACATTTCCAATCGTATAGTTTTTTTCATTAATTACAAGGACAATACAATTTTATAATGCACCATGTGTTGATTGCGGCACTTCTAGAAGTAGGTGAGCACATTTCGCATCTAACTCTACTTGAATTCGTAACATGCCAACGACATGTACTCGATTTTCGAGCAGGAAGCCCCTTTTTATTATTTCAAAAGAATCCAGCGTTTTTTAAGGATTTTGATATGTAATGCGCATAGGCGGAAGAAAGCCGCCTTTTAGACTGTGGAAGCGACGAGAAATTAACTGCGGAATGAATGTTCCCTTGGCACGTTTCAACACGACGATGATCGCGTGCATCATACTTTTACTTGAATTCTTCCCCCAGAAATAAATCAACATCCTTTTCCACGGTTCAGTTTCCTTGCCGTTCATCAAGTCGTATTTACGCAATTATGCAATGCTTTCCCAGGAAAAATGAAAATAAATGAGGCGTCGTGGAATAATTCATGACAATCTCTACGGATATGTCAGGAATAATCATTTTGAAGCAATACATTAAATGCTATCTATGGTTGTATGAGTTATTGGAAGGCTTGGAGTAGATTGAATTTACTTTTAACGCACACGTGTGTTTGAAAGGAAATGAGCAATTCGGATGGGTGATCTGGTGGAGGATGCCATCCAGATTGTTCAAGGGATGGCAAAGTATCGACATGTACCGTATTTCAAATTTGAAATCTTATGCAGTAGTTGGATGTTCAACTTCTCAGGAAACTAAAATCAGGTCATTTTCAAAACTTAACACCTCGGTTTATTAAAGAGAGAGAGATTCTCTCTGGGATTTCCCGTCGCTGGAAATTGGGTCGGTGGTGTTCATCATAGCTGATTTCGCATTCGCTTCACGATAACACGTATTTCAAATCATGGTTATTTTTAATTTTTCATACCTGGCAAGATTTTCACCTTCGGTGAGAATTGTATCATAGACGTTCTGCTTGAAAATCTTCGCCGAAGGTTTGACGAAAGGGACATCGTTTCATAAGTGCACATCGAACGATCACGTGCCCGAGAGAGAAAGTAAATTGTTTATTATTTCTTATCAAAATTAGGTTAGGTGTGGAGACTCTTCGTGTATTCTTCGACTTTATATCAAGTGGAATGCTCGTGCTCTTTTCTGAATGCGCTAGTTCGTGCACAACGTACTTTTTTGATGTAGTACTGACGATTTTGTGACATGAACGTTTCACGAGAGTTGACCGGGTCACCACGGAGGTACTGAGGAAGGACAGGGCTGAAGCACGAAAAAGAACAGCATATACAGGGAAAAACGGATGCTTCAGAAATGTTTTGAAAAAATGCCTGTTTTTTCTTCTGTCGGGTGTATGAGGCGAGAAAACCCGCGTTCTTCTCGACACAAAAGAATGATGGATGAAAATTTGAGCAGTCTCTGTTGCGACGTTTTCCGGCAGCCTGAACGCGGTTCTTGCGGAACATTGTTTCCGCGATGACCGGCATCAGCTGTATGCGGGACTAGAGTCACGCAACGGCAGGTTGGCGAAAACTTCTTTGTGGTTAATTTATGCATTTTTTCCCCTGTTTTTTTTTTTTCTGGGAATGGCGTGAGAATGACATGCGGCGGAAATTACGCTCTCTTCGTTCTCGTGGTGATTCGAGCGAAAACGTTTCCCGTGTTGCCAGTAAATGAGCAAAGCAGGCATGAAAAGTTGATAGCGTAATTTCATCGCATAGGTGAAGATTCCGGGGCCTGATTATTGTCGCCCCCCCTCGACGCATTCCCGTATCGACAGCCCACGGGTCTTGCCCTGCTCTGTTTGATTGCCGAAGCGCTCTTCCTCTATATACGCGTCGCCCGGAAGTTTCGTTTTCCTTTTACCCTCGGAAGTTCCGTGGGAATTCGAACCCTAACAGGGCGAGCCCATTATAGACGAGACCACGAAGTTCTGGTCACCGGTTTGAAGCCCCCCTCCGAAGAGTTTACGGTCTTTAAACGACACCCGGATGATGAAGCGTACTTGCTAGATTTCCGTGCCGGAAATAATCCTGCCCCACTCATCTCCCCGTCGTGACTCGGAACCCGGTTCGACGTTCTTCGTTTTTTGGGCTCGGGGTTCGTTCTGTCCGGGAAATTTCCCGGCGATCGTTAGCGGGAGAATCACCGGGGACGGAAGGTGTCCGAGGGAAAAGAAACACGGGCGAGGTGCGGGAAAATAACCCAGGGTTCGAAACGAAAAAAGTGAAGTATCCCACCGACAGCGGGGAAAAGTTTAATGAAGCGTTGCGTCTTCGTCTGACGGAATGAAATGATGTACCACTGCCTTGGTTAACTCCTCATTCTGCAGGTTCTTCGGCGAGCTGAATAAGTATCAATCGTGTGCCAGCGTTTTTCTCTTGACCTTTTCATCCTGGAAAAAAACAGCAACACCTGACTCAGTCACGTTTCCAGCAGTGGACAAAGAGCCGAATTCTCCTTTTGTGGGGTTCTCAATGACCTCTTTCATACGAGTTTTCCATTTGAACAAAGGAAATAATATCGTATAACTAATATCAGTTCCACATACGTAGACAGGTGAACTCGATCTGCAACGTATTCGAAGGGTCCATCTAAAAGCATATATAACTTAGCGGTTCATCCTGCAGTTTTTTAGACTTTTCTAGAAGATATTGCTGAACTGATGGAATCAGAAATGCGTGTGCGGTAATTTGTTTTTCCAAAAAATTCGAACTGGATCCTGTCACCATCGGAATCATGCCTCTTCTCAAAGCTATCTTTTCAAGACGATTTTAAACAAATTTTCAATCTCGAAATATTGCTTTGAGCAAATTATTCCTGGCTGACTTTCTCATGAGTCTAAGAAAGTGCCCAAAACTATGACAGCCCTTGCATAAACTTTCTGCAGAATGCATAAATAAAGCGTTCAATTTTTAAAATGAGCTGGCTGATTTCATTCAATCCCATAAAACCGGGTATGATTCGGTAAAAATCGAATTATTTTAAACTTCAATATTTTTCAATGCAAGTACTCAAATTGAATGTTCATTTAGGTCCTGCTCGTTTGTACTTCTATTAAAAATGGGGTTATATTTTCTGGTCCACACGATCATCCTTCGAATTATCTCCTACGACCGCCCAGCAAAATTATATTCATTATCGTTGTACAATACTGACATTTATTGCTGTGGAGGAAATCTTTATAGCCGGAAAAAAACCTACGGCTTTTAATTCATCGCATCAACACTTTTCGGAATGTGAAGGAAATCCTTCTTGACGAAATTCAACACATGCGATTAACATTTCACGCCTTTTCTCCTTTTCCGCATGATGATGACCGCCAAATTTTCTGGATATACAATGGCTCTCATTGCGTCTCGAAAACTGATGAATTCACAATATTTTCATGCCTTAATTTGAATTCGTGAGTTTAAAATCGAGTGGCGAATATGGGGCAAGTTTGAACAGATTGCAACGCACTCGCAAGAGCTGTTCAGCGGGAAAAAAAGAATACAGTGGCCTGCTTTTCATTTTTAAGCTGAACTGTCGAATGAAAAAAGACCTGTGTCAAGTGAGCCCGTCCGATTGATGTGCTGCATGCCTCGCGGCTCCCACGACGAGTTCGTCCATACCCGTGTGCTGGCCCCTGGAAGCGGGGTCGGGTTAACGATGAGCACGAGTGCAGGAGATACGCATCATTCACGACCTCACGCTCACTAATTTGCTCATCTCAACTCGTGTTGTTCAGAGAAAGAGAACGGCACTGGATGAGACCGACGAAGGAAAGAGGCGGTCGTAGGTCTCGGCGAGGTCTGAGATGAGGCTTCGCGATGACCTGAGATCACATAGTGGGATGGAGTGCCGTCAGTTGTCACTGCTGGGGATTATTGCAGTTGAACCTCCATAACTCGAACCTCCCAAATTCGATTTTTTTTTCACGTCTCCATCTGAATTTCCTTAGAAACAATGCATTGAAAACCTTTCTGACTCAAAGGCTTTTTCTCTCAAACCTCCGTAAGTTGAATTTTCTTAGGCCTTTTGGCCATTATCTTCTCGACACAGGAAGGAGAAAAGCAATACAATTTAATTCGATGTGTTTTGAAAGGAAGTTAAAGATTAATTGGGCTAGTGAACCAATGCCTTCAAGTTCAGCATGATGCTGAAGAAACTCATTTAAGAAGCAATTTAAGGCGCAGAATATAACCATTTTCAATTGCATGCATTTCTACGTTTCCCACAACAAAATGCTGGTTTCCTTGACTTGAAACCTCTCTAAATCAAAACCTAATTCGATACCAATACCTAATCAGAATTTTTTAGCCAGTCCCTTGAAATTTGGCTTAAAGAGGTTTCGATTCAGAGAGTCAAGGAAGCAAGCATTTTTGTTGTGCAAAATTTAGAAGAGTTGCAGGATATTGTAAATGGTGATGTTCTTTAGCCAGTCCCTTGAAATTTGACTTAGAGAGGTTTTGATTTAGAGAGGCTTGAAGTCAAGGAAACAAGATTTTTTTGTGGGAAAAGCGGAAGAGTTGTGGAAAATTGTAAATGGTGACATTTTGAGTGCGTTGCAATCTGTATTATTATTTTTATTTTGGTAACTCGGGATTGATGCAAACATATTTTTGGACCGATCGCCGGGTACGGCAAATGCCGTGTTGAATAGGCTGTTTGAGCTCCAGCAGAGGTGCAAGAGGTGCAGGGCAGGTAGCGTGCTGCCATATCATTCCTGCGTCCGAGCCGAGAAAAATGAAGCACTGCGGGCCGCGCCGAAATTCGGGGAGAAAAGCGAGATTTACCCCCGTTATTACGCTCATTCGCGAGGCCTCATTATGGGAGAAGAGCGGCGATTGCCTTCGTGAAAAAAGGAAAATTTTTTCCCTCGGCCCTCCGATTCATGGCACAATAAACCCGAAGTGAAGGGCAGTCGAGGCTCGGGTTACCTGGATCGAGGGCGGCGTTCATGGCGGTGCTCGCGTTATGATGCGAGCCCCCGTGCGTGTCGAGGTGTCTGGACGCCGCGTCGTTTTCGGGCCCCAGATTGCCGCGGATTTAGCGGGCGGTATCTTCGACGATGTCGAACGGGGACATGTGTCACGCGGTCAAACTGCTCAATGCTCGCATGACTGCGCCCCGTTCCGGTCATTCCGTGTCGGAAACCGCAGTCTCGCCCATCATCGCTCACTGCAAATATTGACCTCTCCAGACGTTAGTCTGGACTCCGTACTTCGGAGGCTCGCCGAAAAGTTCGCCGAGTCAAGCTTTCGCTGCGGTGGATTCGAAATTATGCAAACTTTCGAACCCGCAGCAATCTCCCGAAGAATTGTCTTTTGATTATTCGAAGAAGGAGCATACGTTTGTCCAACGCTCATAACAACCGTCTGCACGGAGTGGACCGGAAAGCAGTGGGCCAATTATTCTGAAAAATAGAATACAATACATTATAATTTCAAAGGACGCACAGAAATCGGACAGGAACGCATCATTTTACTGCCCATCAGAAGCATTATATTTCTCTTCGTCATCATCACAAACGAATATTGGAAGATAATTCTTAAAAAATACTCTTCAGACAAGCCCGGAATAACTTTCGAAGAATGATTATGCTTTTATGGATAAAAAATGATGCTCCTGAATTCTCAGCAATTTCCAAAAAATGGTATTTTGATATCCGAGTCCTGGGAGCTTTCTCTTTGGTAAAATTTCTTTCAAAAGTCTTTACTCATCGTGGCGATGCCACAAAGCCCATACAATTTGCATTAATTCGAGACAGTCGTTTTAACTTCAATTCAAACCTTTTTCTCAATTTAGTTACGTCAACTGTCTAGATTTCGTAAAATGTGTTCAACGTCAGTATACAGTGATTTCCTTTTACGTTCTTTCCCAATAAATAAGGGAACGTATATTGCGCTAAAATGAAATGTGCGGCATTACTTTATTCACGGATTGCTGTTTTCTTACGCGGATGATGTGTTCTGGAATTGGTTTTAGTTTGAAGTTTGCCAGAAACCTTTTCAATGCATTTCGGTTTCATTTCGAATTTCCAGGCTCAAGCACTGCAACAGTCATTTCTTCGTGATTTTGTACAGCCGCGATTCCTAATCGCAAAATCATGGCGGAAATTATTTGTAATTTCAACAGTACTCGAACTCAATTGCAGCGGTTTTCAAGAATTGTTTCTGTCGAGGCTGGGTAACTGCGTCATTTCGAGGCTGCGATTCTTTTACAACTTCCGGAAATTGGGTCACGTAGACATGCGCGTGAAACAAGAGAAAAAGTGTTGTAATTCAAGTCCCCGGTGCTCCGATCCCGATTGACGGGAAATCTTTACAATATAACTTTCTGAGCAAGATAAACAGTACTTGGCTCAAAAAATATTTTACTTTTTCATGCAGCCGTCGGGTAACAACGTTGGTACTTCTGTAATTAAGAACATCTGGGAGATGATGCCTGGCAGTGGAATGATCGGGAAATCGCCCCGCGTAATTATAGAAGATATTCCGATTAGAAGGTATATCACTATTCTGTAAGAAAGCATAATGAATTGAGTGCTTTAGTGCTGTGCAATTGCTTCGAGCGTGTTGACTTCGGTTGTGCATTCGGGTGGTTTCTGTGAGAGCCCCTGCGAAATCTTTTTGCATTTTCCCGCGGCTCCTTCTGCGAATCAGCAGTTCATCCGGGTTAATGAGAGTAGCTTCGAAAAGTGAAGCTGCTGCGGGTCGGGGCCGTCTGCATTATCAGCACCCTCCAGGTGCTCTTACCAGCCATACCTCATTGCTGCCGACGGCCCGGGCACCGCAGGTGTGCTCGCGGGCATGTAATTAAATGTTTGGAGCAAACGCGTCTTTTTGTAGACAATAACGACGTGTCCGTGAAAAGCTTTTCCATTTGTCGTTGCTTGCGTCGAATGCGTATCACAGCGGGACGTTTCTTGTCGCCGACGCTAGTATGTGTCAAACGAGATTTTCTCGCTATGCTCAAGTTACGGACGAGTGTTTTCTATCGTGTCGCTGTAGTGTGTATCTATGAGTGCTCGTATTTCTGCTTGTTCGGGGAATCCTCGGCTCGACTCAATTGAGTTGATGGAATGAGTGTTCGAAGTGCCGCCATTATTTCATATCTGAAAAAAGAACTAGGAAAAACGTCTGCTCAAGTCGCAACGCCTTTGTGTAGCGTAATTCAGAAATCTACATCAGAGTCCCCCAACCCGTGGTCCGCGGACTGGTACCAGTCCGTAGGGGTTTTTGCTGGTCCCCGGGAACTTTTATTCAGCATAATAAAATATAAGAAGTAACAATGAAGTCTGTTATCTTCATATGAAATTTTTTTAGATCCAATGACACCAAGTTATTTGATGAAAAATAAAAGTTGGCTTTTTTCCTAATATCACTGAAGAAATTTTCACCTGCTGAAATAAATCATTTAAATTTTTCAATCTGAGGAACCTTTCTAATTTTTTGAAGACATTCCACTATTGCTGCTTCACTGGTTTTTTAAAATTTTTGCAAAAGCAGAAAATTTTTAAATGCCAGCCATTCAAACAAAACTTTTTTAGTCTGGAAATATTTTATGCAAATTTGCCAGTCGGCAGATTTTATCGTGGAAATTTGCTAGTTCGCAAATTTTTTTTATGAAAATAAAATTCGTCAGTCCGCGGGCCCAACAAATTGGGAACACTGATGTAGATCGTTACCCGTATTTCCTCGATAATAAGCCGCGCTTTTTCCACAAAAATGCTCTGGAAAAATGTCGTGTGCGACCTAAGCCTCGAGATGTGTATTCGGGGATAGTGATTAGAAGGTGCGGCCAATGATCTTGATCATGTGAATGAAAAAAGATCATCTGGGGATAAGATACCCATGAGATCTTTCTCCCGGGTGGTGTTGAGATGCAGTATTTTTAAGAGGTTATTTTTCGCCTGTGTTTTGTCTGGTTGTTTCAGCACTGTATCGCAAGGATTTTTTGCAATTCCCGGCTAATTGTTCTACCATGTAACTCTCCGACATTTCACGGGCTGTTTTATGCGCGTACAAATCGCAATGTCACCTCCAAAATTTAGATTTTTTCGCCGTGTGATTACTACATCAGCCTGATATACATAATCGTGTGAATACTGTATGTTGTTTGCTTGCCGTGACAATAAAATCTGCAAGCCCACCACCTGCAAAAATTAGATAATAAATGGACCTGGAACTGATTAATTCATTGCCGTGAGCATAATAGAACACCACGTTGTCTGAGGCAATTATACATTTTCATATGCAGACCGCATTAGTTCCGAAATGCTGGATGATTGTTCCCTGTCAAGACAAGGTGTACTCTAAGCCCTCTTTCGTCAGGATAATTGCTCTGCCCCCGACTTTGTAATCATGCTTTGACAACAACTGTCCGGCATTCAATTCGATAACGCTTGGAACATCGTTTATGTTTTATCCAATTACGATAAAAAAGCCAACTGTGGATTTTAACAAGCTGCGTATTACGCGATCCATGACATCCTTATCAAGCCTCGAAAGTCTACCTCACGAATACTCTCAATCGCAAGATACGAATGTCATGGAAACGCGACTCATTACTTGGTGAAATACACTTTTCTATGTTTTCTCATTCGAATTTGAACTAACTGGGATATTTGACATGATTTTATTGAAAATGCAGTATTTATGCGAGTAATTTCTCCAAATTGAGAGGAAGAAGGAGAATGCGCGTATATATAAATTTATAAATTTAGGCGGGTATAAATTTAAAAAGGTTTTAGAAATTTAGATGTGCATAATACAGTACTTTTTTCTAATGGGATATTTTGGACCAAGTTTAACAGAAAAAACGTATTTTAATGGAAAAGAAAGAAAAATAGCCTAATTCATGTTTGATTCAAGTCTAAATTAAAATTTGGGTGTTCCTTTCTCATGAAATATTGCCATTTTAAAGTCGCTAAAAAGGGGGTGCGTGCCTTATTTTGGGACACAATTTTAAACAAATTGTTGACTGACAAATCCCGGTGCGCGTCTCACTTGAGGGCGCGTGGTACTTGAGTAAATACGGGTAACGCTGTATGGTCTCCATTCGAAAGTCCGTAGGTTGCAAGTAGGAACTCATACAGAGGAAAATTTGCTGAGGATATGACATGCGCTATGAAACTCACGCAGTACAGATTTTGGGGGGATTCCTGCTCCATGATCCATCGCTGTCAAAGCAATCGTATGCAGTTCGAGGGATCGATTTATGTTGATAATTGATGCGACCGTATATAGAGCTGTGACAACAAAAGCCGGCAACATAAACCGCGGCCTTTTACATAGCGAGTATATGAATTCTTGTGCGGCGGAGGAGAAAGAGGTCGACTGACGCTCCGTAACAGGAATTGCATGAATTTCCTCAACCCGTGCCGGCGGAATTCAAACGTACATGGCTTCAAGTAGAAAGGATTGGGTATTGTTCTAGTACGTGACCGACCAGAACATACATGATGATTGACCCTTCGAAGTACAGTACTATAGTCTAAACACCGTTGCAGCTGACCAATATAATATGAAACAGAACAGGTTTGCCACACGAAAAGGAACCCACTTTTAAAGTCTATGCGAATTTCCTACAAAAATTTCTTCGGGGTTCGTAAGTATCTTTACAGGAGTTTTACGAATGAAGCACAATAATAGCCAACATTTAGCCAAGCACTTCAAACGGAAAAGTTAACTCAACCCCACAGAACAGCACTCAGCAACTGACGAAGTTCACACAAGGAAAATCACAGCTCATCACAGGGTCTCAAATTTAAATAGAAGCTATTTCAGAGTAATGAAATATATCTGCTGATTAAATTGCCAGCACCTGAAGTTGATATTACTGATTTGAAAGAGAAATTTTCACACCAGTGTTGCGCTTTCGTTGAATTGATCGTCTCAATGCCGAATTACTCATTAAATTAGGTTAGGTTAATCGAGTTCGTAAAGGTTAGATTAGTGTGCGAATAAAAATGTTTTCATAGGTGGAGGAGCGATGCGAAATAAAGTGGAACTTTTTTGCCTTCGTCGGACTTTCTCCGGGAATAAATTTGTGTTTCATTCCAACCAACTACAGTACCATCGTTCCTCAGCAATAAATTACGGGCATTCCGAGTTTCTTAAGATCAACGCTGTCAACTTGAGGGTTTTTTCCTTCTTGTGGCTGTCGGTCACGTACTACAACTTCACCGAAAATAATTCTCGCGTATTTCGGGACTTCGAGCTTGACGAATCGGCCTCACCCTTTGACAAGCAATGCGTCTTTCCGATAGCGGACCCTTGTCGGAAATGTACTTGTCTTGTAAGGGGGGAATAGTTCCGTTGGAATCACAGATCCAGGGCCCAATTATGACGAAGCCTCGTGAAGTCGTGGCCTCGGTTCAGAATAACGGGTTGGAGTTACCCTGACAACCCTTTCCCAGTTGTCGGAATACCGTAATTCCCTGATCGCGCTAAATGGCTTTCATTGTTCTTGTGGTTTCCACACGTCCGCGGATACATTCGAACAAGGTACTCGCGGAGACAGGGAAATGGAAAACGGTGATGGGCGTTATGCAAATCCTTCGAGGAACGTAGCCAGTATGGAGTGTCGCGAGAGACTCATTGACATGCGCGGGGTTTTTACCCGTGAGCAACGCTCGGGAAGATCACGAAGAAATGCTTGCGAGATTCCTTTTTTCTCCCCCTCATCTCCGTTTTATCCTATCTTGTCATCAAGTGTGGCTCGCATTTACCGTTCGGCATCTCTGCTCACGTGTACTAATGACTGACGCCGGCGCCACGCGATACGAATGCGTTAGCGACGAAATGGAGCCGGGACTGTAGGTGTCGTGAACGGACGCTCCGGGTCTCATTCCGCACAGTCCTTGTTGCTTAATAGCCAGAGACTCTTTGGGGAGTCGGGATCAGAAGATACTTCCTCGGTATCCTCGACGAGTCCCCTAACGTCATTTCCTCTTTCCGGTCCTCCGAGCCGTTCGATTCTCATTTTTCTACACTCTTTGCCAGCGAAAGATACCTGCCCTGAATTGTCCTGCTGGTTCGACAAGGGAAAAATTACCCGCGGGGGAATTGTGCCTAGTTGCTCATCACTATTTCAAGAACTCGATCCTCCACGTCCGTGACACAACAAGAATGGGAAACTCACGTTGCTAATGCTAGGAAACTTGCATTTGTTGCTTGCAAGGTGAATACAAGCCCGATTCGGTATAACATATATGATCAATTTGGATGCTCGCTGGATGAGTGAAAGATAAGTGCGCCGAAGGCAAATAAATTGTGTTGTACTGGTAAGCGATTTTAGTTTTTCTTAGCAGTTATACAACTTGTGGAATAATTCTGAGCTTCACGATGGAGCATTTTTGACAAGTACAGGATATAAAGGTAATTTTCACGGGAACGGTGTAATAAAATAAAGTCAAAGATAAACAATTGAACGTATCGGTCTTTTGGGATAGATTGCAGACTAGGGCATTTGAACATGGGTAGATAACTCCGATAAGGGCTGAGTTTTTTCCAGTAGATCTTATATATGACAGCGCTGCAAAAAAATATTCTGCGAACGATCCGAGTATTTTCATGGTTTAAACTGCTTCTTATACCGATGCGAATCTGTAAACGATTCTCTGCGGTATACGCCATGGAAAACTTACGAACTGTGTGGCCTCGTGCTCATCAGAAGTTAACCTTTATTTCTTCCTGGTGCGTTCCTCGATAAATTTCACGGTCTTGTTTTCCCCCTAACGAGTTCATGGTTGTCGGGACGGATTTTGAATGCATGCTATAATTCACCGCCTGGTTTTAATAAATATTTAAATTTCTTCTAACCACTTTATGTGGTTGCGGAAGTAGCAGCTGGAATTATTTCTTTCTCGCGTGACTTCTTGGAGCGGCAAGATGTTGGCGATCTTCCCAGCGCTAAACATGCCGACGATGGATTTGGAGCAATGGCGATTCTTCACTGTGAATATGACAGATGGGATAGACGCAATTTGATTCATTCGAGCTAGTGTACATGAGGAGACATGCTAGAATACATTAATTGTCTGGGGACCAGTGGAAAGAAACGAAACGTGACGTGCGTGAGGTACGATGTGAACATGGCTGGCGGACTCGGGTTGCTGTGGGTCAAGTCGGCCCGGGAAACTTGGGTACAGTTGGAATTCCCGGATTCCTTCCAAGTTTCTTTGCCCTCAATCGTCTTGATACTTGCGCATGAAACAAATTAGCTCATTCTGAATGCTTGTTCAGATTCGTAGGGGGTCATTTTCAGGGCACAACAATTTCGAAACATCTGATATAAGCCTGTGAAGATCATTTGCATCGCATGTTATTGACGCTAAGTTTTTGTATTTATTTTTTCCCTCATATTTACTAGAATTTAAAAATATTGTAAGAAAAAAAATTGCTCACGAAGCGTCTGACATTTACTGGATCCTTATAGTTTATGGTGGGCTTATTTTTCATTGCGTCTTGAATTCGGAGGTGAAAC
Organism: Notodromas monacha; assembly: GCA_905338405.1. Classification (NCBI taxonomy): domain Eukaryota; kingdom Metazoa; phylum Arthropoda; class Ostracoda; order Podocopida; family Cyprididae; genus Notodromas; species Notodromas monacha. The sequence continues at coordinate 79,763 of CAJPEX010000020.1, read as the reverse complement.
GCATGATTTCTTGCGGTGAACTCAACCTTTTGGATTAAAATAAAGTTTAATATTCAGCACAGTATAACAACTCTTCGTGATCATTTCTAAGGTCACGAGCATTATGATATAGGCAATTGAAACGTGAGTAGAAGCGACACAATCCTCTGATTCTGAGAAAAGTAATGGAATGAAAACGTCGTAAATTTGATGAAAAAATTGGTTATATCCGTGAGTCAAATTTGATTGAGTGGTGTTTTATAATCGATGGCGTTTTGATTCAAGTGAGCACTGACACGTTTTTATACCGTCTTGGCAAGCGGGTAAAAAATGATCCAAAACTTGTTTTCTAAGAATCAAATCGATGTGCGCTGATGTACCGGTTATCAATTAATTCGTCAGCAATACATTTCGTAGAACATTTTTTCCATGAACTTCTGACTTGAGCGTGCCAGTTGAACGTTGCATCAAAAAACTCTACTCAATTAAAGGTAACATTTCCCGCAAAAAAGGTGCGCCAAAAAACTTGAATGCGCCTTGTTCGGCCTATACGCAATATTCTGGTAGTCGATATTATGGTACCAGAACAGCCTAACATTGACTAAATTAATGGAACTTTCTTCAGGAAATGAGCAGGCTATGTCGCTGTGTATCTTTCATCAAGTTTCCAATATCTTTCGCAAACTGTGCAGACTATCATTGCCCCATCACTTGCCGAAAATCAGATTGTGACCTACAAATTCGTTATATTTTTCTTTTCTATTGATCCAATCATATACGTATGCGTCATAATTGTACATATTTTAGCAGCCACGACGAGGAACGAATTTGAAGTGTCCGGAGCAAGTGATTTATCGAATGTACGGTGGCTTCTTCTTGGGGGACCGACTGAAAGCGTATACGGTATTCCGACAAGAGCGGGAATCTATTATTTGAAAAATATTAGCTGATTTTGATTTTTTCTTATTTGTTGGACGAAATTGACGGAGATCCGCGAGCGGAAGAAATTGTGCCCAGCACTGATCTTAAATTATTGAAGTACTCTTCCATCACGCCTAAATGCGAATCAGATGAATGGTACTTTAGCTTCCATATTTAAACTTTTTGAAGGGTTCTTTGTTCGGTATATTCTTGAATCCCCTTTTCTTTCTCGCAATTTATTCAAGAACTCAGGTCAAGCTCGTTTTTCGGGTCTAGTACGTCCCATGATGATTCCGAGGCAATCGTGGATTCGTTACGAGTGCATTTTTGTAGCAACGATGCGAGCCGGCTAGAGGGAAAACACGGATAATCTCGAGAAGTCGGAATCCTGCTGAAACGCGTGCAGGTTAACTATAAGTCGCGTTTCCCCGAGCATACAGGGTTTTGTCATCTGCGAGTCAGATCTACACAACCCCGGTTTATCTTCAAGCAGCGGATTCCCACGAAACGAATAAAGCAGGTGCTCAGGTATCGTTTGTCGAGCGGAAAGATCATTCTAAGGGCGCAGCAATTTGCTGCCCTTTTATCTTAGCGCTGATCCGACGGATACCCCCCGAAATTGGCCCCGGAAACACGGAGATCAGCGAGCGGAACAAATTATGCCCACTGATCTCAAATCAGTGAGCTACTGTCTCGGGCCTCTCTTGATTTCGTGTAATTTGAGCCTCTCAGAAATGTCTCACGACCGCGGCACAATTGATTGCGTTTTATTCGAGAAAGTTTTAGGCGCATGCTTTCAAGCACAATCTTTGATTGCGGCGAGCGCTTTGAAAAAATAAACGAAAAATAACTGTGGAAATCGGATTCCGCGGATCAGATGGAAGCAACGTAGTTCCCTTTCACTTCCGAAGAAAGAAAGCCGGACTTTTTTAATTTTCCATCTTGATCGCACTTGGATTCGACTTAAACTGCGCATATCAGTTTATACCATGTCACGTATTCACTTCCCGATCCCTAAGCTATAAAGGCTCGCCAGTCGAGGAACATTGTGTCACGCGATAATGATTTCTTGCCATGTGTTGTATGGCAAGATTGTTCATTCGCTGGCGATCGATGGTGCTCGCATGCAAACGGCGACTGATCTTTTTTGAGAACTTCTAAAAGTTGTAGCAGCGGAATTCGAGGCTTTCTTTTTAATTCCATGCATGAACATATGCATCTTTATTAGAGCTATGAAGAGAATTAATTGTTCCTCAAACATGAGGCAGAAGCGCAGCGCCACAAATAATCATTGTCATGAGCTACAATAAGGACATGGTAAACTTGTACCATATGTTGGGTACCTTAAGTTAGGTACAATTTTTAAATGTTTTGGCAGACGATAGAGAACCACAGGATCCCCCTCGGCGATTGTTCACTGTAACGATGCTGGTTCTCTGTGGCGCTGTTTTTTGGGTTCTAAATCAGGGTTCCCCAACCCGAGGTCCGTGGACCGGCGCTGATCCGCAAAAGTTTTTATCGGTCCGTGAGAAAATTTTCAGCATATTACATTTATTAAAATTAGCAATTAGCTCTGCTGTTGTCATTATCTAAACATTTGGAAATACAAGGGCAGTTGAAATCACTTGATAAAAATAAAAGTTGGCTTTTCTCTTAATAACACTTCAGGCGCATTTTTACCTGCTGAAATTAATCATTTTTAATTTTCCTTCTGAGAAAACTTTCTTCAAGCCCGCCTTTCAAAGTTTTTGATGACATTCAGCTATAGCTTCTTCATAGGTGCCTAATTCAATTTTTGCAAGGATAAAAAATTAAGCTAAACTTTTAGATACAATACCTTTCATAAAGTCGATCAAGCAAAATTTTTTGAAGTCTCTAAAAATTTTATGTAACTTTGCTAGTCCGCAGAAATGTTTTTGGGAATTTTCCAGTCCGCAAAAATAAATTTTTGGGAATTTTCCAGTCATAAAAATAAATTTTTGGAAATTTTCCGGTCCATGGGCCCAAAAATGTTGGAGAACACTGCTCTAAAATTTGCGTTGCGGGTTTCCATGTCATTCAATAACTGCGCCTCTATTACTTCAGCACTCGTTTAGACGTCACTGAGTCTTTTCAAAATTCGCTATGTAGATCTTAATCCACGCGCGTCTTCCTCTCATGCTTCTCTGATCCAGAACAACTAAAGGTGGCACGTTTTTCGAAACGGGACTGTTACTCGCAGACATTCTCTTGTGTGAGGTTCAGTACTCTGTAGGGCGTGTGGGTAATTCGATTAAATCATTTACGATCATAGCGCGTCCAGGGTTGCTTCTGCTCCGCTTGCCGAAGCATCCGTTCGTCAGATAAATCGAGTTGAGGTTGTTTACCGCGCGGAAACGCGAACGTAATCATGGAGAAACGCAGGTGCAGGATCCACTGGGTGCCCCGTGTTGAATGCGCGGACACGTTGCAACGCCCCGACGTTTCTCACCCCCAAATGATTCCCCGGAAATGTTCTGGAGAGCGACGTTGCACGAGTACGAATACTGCATGTGTCCTCGTGAAATTCTTGGCGAACACGCGTTTCCCGCAACTCGCGAGAGATGGTTCGTCAGAAATGGTGTGGGTACCTTGAAGTTGTTTCCCTTCGAGCGACGAGGTTCATGCTTGAGAATGCTCCGAAGCTCGGTGAGATTGAATAAGGGAGCTTGAAGCGAGCCCTTCATACGTGGCACGTTTTATTCATTCACAGCCCTGACTTGAGCAGCGTCTTGCACGCCGATTGACATTTCATCACTTTTTATCGCATTTGTTCTGCGACTTCTGCGATAAAATTCGTGCAATGAACATTTGAATGGTTCAAGTTCACAAATCATGTTTACTCGTATACCATGCGCCCTCATCATGTGAAATACACGCACCTTAATTTTTGAGGCATCAATTTGGAGAAAAAATAATCTACTCGTAAAACGCGCAGCCCGTTTTTGAAAGTTTGATTGATAAATTTTTGATTTAATGGGGCTGCTTTTGTGTCCGGTTCACATTTTCGTCCGTCAATTTGATTCTACCCGTTGAAAAATGTCCTAGTGTCGAAGGAAGTATATCTTCAGGCTTCACGGAATGTGCTTCAAGTATGACGCACAAAACAAATTCAAACAATTTAAGGAAAACGAAGTGTACTCGATTATGACGCGCAACCCACTTTCCTGAGCAAAATCGTTAGGAAAAGGGTACTTAGGCTGGAAACAATTCGATAACTTGGAGAATTTCGTCGGCGTTTGAATGTTTTTCGCTTCTGTGTCGAAATGTTTGCGATGGAACGAAGTACCGAAGAGTCTGGGCGCACGTGCCCACATTTTTAAACTCCCTTACATCATATCTACGGATAACTTGGCGAGAAAGGCTTTAGTTCTTTATGAGTTTATGGTACCTGGGCGTGTGGAAGATGCACATTTCATTCATGCGAGATACATACAAAGAAAAATATATGTTCTACTAAAATACGACAGAGGAACAAGTGTCGGGTATCGAAATGTAGAGTAGAGTTTACGAGCTATCAAGAGCATGTTGAGTTTCACTAATCTCGACTGCCCCTTCCCCCTTTCTGCTTAAAAAAATACCGTCGGAGATTTGTTTAATTTTTAGGCCGAAATTTCACACACATTTCAAGCAGGCAATTCATGTCTCAATTAACTTTAGCCAGTCATGGCCTATATACCAGAGGCTTGTTTAGAAACCTCTGACCTACAGCGGGAAGCAAGGATTAATTTCATCATGGTTCAAATTTGAAAAGTGGAACTTCCTGAGCTCACCTCGCACTTCTTGCTCTCGCTGCTGAGTTTTGAGCTCGAAGCACCGTGAACCGCTTCAGCTTGTGGCAGAACTTGCTAATTACTGAGGGCAAAAATTAGCATAATAATACTCATTTTGCGTTATTTTTAGTTAATAAAACGTGTTAACACTGTCGAGTGACCGCTGAAACCACCGCGGTCCATGGTAGCCACCGAAGTTGTAATAAAATCTGCTTACTTCCTGTCGCGGAAGCAGAGGTTTTGTGGGAGAGTTTTTGTTTTGTGTTCGTCTCTTCCTTTTCGCTGAAATTAACTGAAAGGGCGACAAACCTTCGCGGAACGGAGGAGGCAGCTATGGTGTAAAAAAAAACAATGTCGACCAGCTCTGGGAAGAGGATTACGTGTGCTAAATTAATCTTACGAGGATATGAGGCTCATTCGTTTGGATTAAATTTTTTTTTTATTTCACGCCACAAGGCTTGTCGAATTGGTTCATCGCGGCACTGAGCCAGCTTCATCCCGCAGTTTTCAGAATGACGAACAAAAATCATCTAGGATGAATTATTTGTCGCAGTTGCTTCCCAGTCTCCCGAAGCTCTGGTTCCCACGCCTGTCACTTGGGCTCACCAAAAGCGTCCCACCGTGGGTCCCAAGATTTACGCCTTAACGCGGAAACGCTCTGGGAGTCCTATTCGGCCCGCGGTCAGGAAGCGGGTAAGTGTGTCTTCCGGAAACTGAGTGCTAGCACTCAACCGAGGCGTACTGGAAACGAAATAAAACCCGGAAGGTGCGGTTGTTCCGCCGTCAGTTGGAGGAGATGACCGGGATTCGGAGCGTCTTGTTGCTCACGCTTTGGGCCTCGTTTGCGGGAGAGCAGGTGATTTTCTGCTATACCCGAGGTTTCCGTTGCTCGAAACTGCGATTGCTCAACACCATCTTACCCTTTGATTTTTATTTTTCCTTTTGATGTTTACGCGTTTACATTCGAAGGAAAACTCGGCAACTTGCTGTTTCATGGAGCCGATTGGCATTGTAAGAAACAGCTACGTTTCTGAAGATTAGAAAGCTAACTTGAATAAACTCACAGAGTGTTTCCCAATCCTTGAAGCACGTCAGCTCATCATTAAATGTCTTATAAAGCTTAAAGCTAAAAGTAATAAATTATAATTTCAGCATGCATGGAAAATATGTTCTGTGTAACTCAGATTCAGCGCCAAGAATTCTTAAAACAGTTACGCTTTTCTTGTTGATTTCCACATAAGTCAATGATATTAGGATGTTCTGAAGCAGTGTTTCCGAGCCCGTGGTCTACAGAAGATTTTGCCAGTCCATGGGAAATTTAATTCAGCATAATAAACTTATCAAAAGTAGCAATGAAGTCTCTTACATTTATATTCAATTTTGGAAAGATAATGGCAGTTGAAATTATCTGATAAAAAATAAAAGATGTCTTTCCTCCTAATAACGATTCAAACAATTTTTAATCTGCTGAAATGAGTTATTTTGATTTTCCATTCTGAGAAAACTTTCTTCAAGCCCACCTTTCTGATTTTTGAAGACATTCCACTAAATCTGCTTCATTGGTTCCTATCTTAATTTAAAAAAAAGCTGATAAAATGCCGGCCGTAACGTCTTTCAAAAATTGTATGAAACTTTGCCAATCTACAGAAATTGTTTTGGAAATTTTCCAGTCAGCAAAAAAGTCTTGGAAAATTTGCTGGTCTGCAGGCCCAAAAAGGCTGGGGAACCTTGCTCTATGGTCTAAACATTGGGCATTGATTTAATCAAAATCTTCATCAGGAAATCAACTCTTCCGCAAAAGGAGGACCTGGAGCAATTTCAGTGATATTATCTTTGTTCGATTAATCGTCCTCAAGAGTTGAGAGTCTTACTTGGCATTGCGAGAAAACCCATCACACGTTCGCCAAATCCAAAACTTATGAGCCATCCCTTTATTGTACACTACGAGTATGCAGTTCTCCCGCGAACCACGCAGCTGTGGTTTCTACTGAAACATATTTCAAGTCGTGAAAAAAGTCCTGCTCTACAGCAAAGGGGACTGGAACAGTTGGAGGCTCGAGCACATGGAGAAACGTGCGGATATGAAAAATCCATTAGCTTCCTCACTGGCTCATTTCAGCTGCAAAAGTGGCAGGCGAGGTAAATCTAATTTCGCATCTTACGAAACGCTTGTCTCATTTTTCTCCTCGCTTCTCATGCGAATCGCTTCGAATCTCGAATCCTCATGCTCCGAATTTACGCGTTGCAATAGCCTAAAGTCCCTAAACTGTCTCGCGCACAACTTCGAATCCCGTCTACTAGGAATTTAAGAGGAATCCTACACTAAAATCGCATAAAGCTCTTTTATTAATTCATGCGACTGAATCCAACACCATTTTCAGACAAGCCCATGACACCTTTTTAATGCACACACACTTGCGCGAAGTTCACGAAAATGGTTTTCTGAGTGCATTCTCATGCCTCATGAATTGTTTCGCCGTAGGAATTGAGTGAACTCGATTCATCTCTCGTCGGGTACTGAAGGAGAATGAGTGAGTGGTTGTTCGCCAATACTTATGGGGATTAGGTGCTGGCACAACTTTTCAAACATATTCTTGCTTCAACCGGTCAAATATCCACCGCACCGTCGATTCAAAAAAGCACTAATAAATAGCATGAATAAAGAATTAAGGCTTCCATCGACATATTTTTTTCTCGGCCGTGCTGTGAATATCTTTATAGCCGATTGCAGTAAAGACCAAATGATTATTGAAAGAATCAGTCCACTAGTTGGGCGTTTATCAGACTGGTTTTCAGAGCATTTCATGGAATATCGACTTCCTAAAGTAGCCGTAAACCTTAACCAGTAAAAGAGAGAGAGAGAGTTGGAAACGACAGGTTGTCTCAACACCTGGCCATTTAACAGCAACTCTTTAATGATCAGGACACTTTTTTTTTTTAAGCTGACTGCAATGAACTCCTGTACCAATCAACGTGATACCAATTATTTTTTTTCCGAGTGCAACTTTGGCTGCGGAAATTTTTAATAGCCAATTTCAAAAACCTAGCGTTAGCTCATCAGTGTTGCACAGCCTTTCGGGTTAGTTTGGTCGAATGGCTCAATCGGCCACACATGATTTAGTAGTCGTTTCCTGAATGGTACCACTTTCGAGACGTAGCCCTGTTTTTACATCAATTTAAACCAGGCGACCAAATGCCACCAATGGCTTGACTCGGATCAAGGACATCGCACTTCACATAATTCATGCCCAATTTACTTTCAATGCGCACATCACTTTTTTTTTTTTTACATGTACTGAATCTGGTTATCCGTGTCTCAGTTCAGCGCATGTTTGTGCATGACTGGAATTTCAGCGCAGACGACTTTATTTTTTGATCGTTTATTTTCTATCGTGTGAGCTCTACTCCCTCTAAGGCAGAATATAATTTTCGGACTAATTTTAGAATTAGGATATTTTGGGATCTGGCCTGTTGAAACATATTTCAAGGCCACAAAATGTACTTCTGGCTTGTCACGCCTTATCGGGTGTGCAGTGTCAACAACTTGTTACTCCGGCATTTGTGTACGTCAGCGAATTGTTTGACTATGAATTATACCATGTTCCCTAACCTTTTTGGACCCGTAGACTGGGAAATTTCCAGAATTTTTTTTTGGACTGACAAATTCCAAACATTTTCTGCGGTCTGGCATAAAGTTTCATAAAATTTTTGCAAACTTAAAAAAGTTTATTTTGAAAGACTTTATCGTAGGCATTTGAAAATTTTCTGCTTTTTTGAAAAAATAAAGTCAAGAATCAATGAAGCAGCTATATTGGAATGTCTTTTAAAAATGCAAAAGGTGGGCTTGAAGAAAGGTTCCTCAGAATGATAAATTAAAATAATTCATTTCATCAGGTACAAATTTGTCTCAAGATATTAGGAGAAAAGCCAACTTATATTTTTCATCAGATAATTTCAACTGCCATTGTCCTTCTGAAATTTCAGATAAAGATATCAGGCCCCATGGCTACTTTTAATCAAGTTATTCTGCTGAAGGAAATTTTTCGTTGACTAGCAAACAACTTGTGTGGACTGGCACTAGTCCGCGGACCACGGGTTGGGGAACACTGAATTATAAGAGTTAAATTCTTGAAGATTTTTTTGTGTATCCCACTGTTGGAAAAGATCTCCGAACTGGTCGCTGAAACTCTGCTGTTGCACGTCGTCTTGTTTGCCAGTCTCCATGTTCCTTTGGCTCCAAATTGAAGTTAGATGTATTCTTTGGATGCGTTTCCCTCGTTCTGAAAATCAACCGCAAGACTATAAAGGCATCTCGTGCACCACCTGGTGGGTGCTGACACCACCACAACCAGCGGTACACGTACCGCATGCATGCACGTCAACCAGAGCCCGTGGAGGTCAATTTTCAGGAGGGTGGCCGAGAAGCACCCTTGGCGTAATTTCGGAAACCTCGACATTGGGGAAGCGACAAGCGGTGAATCACCAACGCCGGGGTAGCAGATTGAGGTCGGGGGGTTGAGGGGAAGGAGGCACTGATGAAACGACAGACTGGCGAGGCGGCAGTGGCTCGACAGATGTGTCCCCCTACTACTGCCATATAGGAGCGCAAATGGGCGTTCGACAGCGGTAGTGGCGTCCCGTGTCGCGCGTGGTTTCGACCTTATTTATTTTCTTCTTTTTTTTGTGTGCCTTCACACGAATTCGCCGGCTTGATTCCTTTTGCATCCCTGCAAACATCGTTGCCCCGCGTTTGGATCCGAGCTTCAATTTTCTGACTGCGTGACCCGCGGTGCATGAATATGCAAGGGATTCTAGACGCTCTGATCGAGTCACGGATTTGGTCGCGGCCGCGAAACGTTCGCCAAACAGTGTGAGGTCAAATTTCATCACGTTTCACCGGAACGAAGAAATATTGCGAGAGAAGCAAACGTTTCTTTGTAAACTGTTTGGTTTTTGTATCAAATGCGTTGCTTGCGCAGTGCTTAATCCTCCGCACACTTTCCCTCCTGGCTTTGTCATTTCTCACCGCGGCTATGCTGCCGTGGTTTCTATACTCTTCTATGAAAGAGAAAACGTGCTCTTCTCTCGTGGATTTTTCAAATGTATTCGGAAGGGAAAGTTCCTCAACATTGCTTCATTAGAAAAAGCTCTTAGTGATACAGTGTTTCACAAAACAAGACAGGATTTTTTTCTTCATGAAATTCGTAGTCGATTCGTATTTAATTTATTATTGGGATAGGCCAAATGCTCAGTTGACAAGAGGGGCAAAAGTCATGAATTATTGCGCATAACTTTCGAATGTTCTCGAGCAAGATGGGAATCATCATTCTGCGACAAATAATTGCAGATCAGGGGAAACATAATTCAGTCAATTGAGGTAGGGCTGGAAAAGAGAGATTTGAAATTGAAGGCAGAGTTCATCGGGGATATCATCGAGGGATAAGTTAAAGCTAGTGATTCATTTCGGGATAGGACAGCTTTTGAAAATAGAATAGTAATTCTGCATTTTATCCTGGTCTCTCTCTCTTTTGAGACACACGGTATTTACTGCATTATAAGGTAAAATGTGTGCACACTATAATGTACGGTCTTGCGAAATTTGCTATGTTTATTTAAAATTACCGTTGGTGTGTCATGCGCAGCAACTTGTATCATTTAGATGCTTAGCATAATTAGATCTAAACTCTCCGTGGATGCTGCTAAGTACAAATGTTAAATAAGCAACGAGAGGATCCTTTTAAAGTTCGCGAGGTTTAATTAGATCTTTGTTCGCTGTTTAGTGAAAGAAAGCATTAGGGAAATTCAAATTTATTCGCATGCAACTTCAGTTGCAGACATTTTCAATCGTTGGCTAATTGTACTGAGAAATCCTGGGGGCTAAAATAAACGAGAATCCGATCAAGAGGATTTCTATGTGTCGCCCACGTGAGTCGCATCGCAGGAACAGTATTGCCTTTTATAGTTTTGCCCCTGTTATTGATGTTTTCATTGCGCTAAGTCTAAATTGAATGCAAGGATATTTTCCTTGAACACCCCGTTTTTTTTGCTGCTCTAAAAATCGAGTTGCATGCAACGCGATCATTTCTAAAGAAAATACTGTATTCGTCCGTATCTGGAAAATCTGTTGAATTATGTGCTTGGAAAGGGTAGCAGAAGGTGATTTCTCCCAGATCCACTTACTGTTTTCCAAGTTTTGAGGTAATGTAGCTTGCTGGAGAGCTAAAAAATAAGAAGAGAAACATTTTCCATGAGATGGATCAAGATGGGTACTCTTTTCAATATTCTCATAGCAGATTAATCTCGAACTCGAGGAATCCCAGTCTCCAAAAATGAATAGCATGAAATTTGAAAAATAAATGCTTGAGTCCTCTTTTCTTCATAGGAACTCTCCGACAGGACAATCCTTTGATGCTTCTCGGTTTGATCAAAGGCTAGAGCTTGATTTCGCTTTGAACGGGTGAGGTTGGGATCAAAAAAAGCGTTTGGATCTCCAACATTGAAAAATCGTATCTCGCTGAATCCCTTCCGAAAGCAACCTGGAACATAGACTACTGGATGGGATGAGTTTTCTTCCGCGACGTTGCAACCCGGGATCAGTGAAATGATGGAATATTTGTCGTTGTCCCCGCGTGCACCGGGATATCGTCGTCCGGGTTATACGTAATCTCCCTTCTCCCTGAGGATGGCGTTTTGCCGCTACGATCCAGCCAGCCATATGGCCTGATGTTGCCAGGCACCGAGACCCCCGGAACATGGGGAGCCGGGGTCGGAAATGCTAAACACACGGCCCCGGGAACCCGGGGTCGCGCATACATGGGGGAGAGACTGGGCCGCGTTCTGTTCTGGATACGTCAGTTTCAGATTTCCCCGATCGGCTTGAAAGATCCTGCAGTCTGCTGCTGCTCTCTGGCAATCCCTGATCAATATGCGGCCCGTGTCTGTATCAGGCGATAAATTCCTCCTGATCATGAAAATTGTCGAGTTTTTTCTGCACATCCACGTCCTCGTTTTCCAAGCGGTGCAAGGTGAATGAAAATTTCCTCACCACGATCCAGGGCATCCATTTCTGCTTCGTCCAAAGCTCTGAACGAAACGCACGTAGTTTTTACTTCGTGATGATCATCCTTTAATTCGCAATTAGAAGTCAGGTGGAGTCAACCAAAGCATGATCCTGCGACATAATGTTTCTTGTTATATAGAATTGTACCTTCTTACACACTAAGCCAATATTTTCCATACTCTCGACGAAATGCTATGCGAGTTTCCCATTCGAAATATGGGCTTTATGATCATGATCAAAAATACTCCTTCAATGTGTCGGAGTAGACTCTTCAGTCAGTGCCCAAAGTTCAGGGGGACACGAAGCAAGAGTAAGAAATGCGCAAATAAAATATGATTACATATGAACAAATATAGTTTCCATTTCCAAACACAGTAAGAAAATGGAAGCGTAAAAGTTTCCATATTGGAAGCTTTTATCACAATCCTCCAACATAAGTTCTTGTTTACCTCTTCCCACACCGCAAACCGCTAAATCATTGAAAATAGTGTACTTCGTTTCTTGTCCCCTCGGGATGGCTTTTGTGATTATGTACGCGAAGCGGTACCTGATTTAACCCGTGCAATTCTCCTAGGGATTGTCGAGCTTTCTATTCTTCTACATTTGAGTATTATTTAGTGTTGATGAGTTTAAGGAAAATTCGGGAAAATGTCGCTTCGATTCTAAAATAAATCTGGAAGATGATAAACGACATCTTTTACTATCTTTTATGCAACTGCATTCCCACAGCCTCAATACTTCCGGAGGGTTACGGGATAGAAATAAAATATCTCCTGACTATAGGTACTTGCGGGAGTGATGGCAAACTTTTGTCCAAACCCAGCATGACGGAATGCCATATTTCACTTGACAGAATGCTCCACTCAAAAGTTTAGAACCCCCTTTACATCTCAGGTTCTGCTAAAGCGTAAATTTTGCCGGACAACGAAGAGGCATCCTCTGGTCGTGTGTAGCAGTGTTCCCCAACATTTGTGGCCCATGGTCCAGCAAATTTCCGTAAATTTTTTGTGGACTGGCAATTTTTCAGAAAAATTCTGCGGACTTCGGTTAAAAATTTTTCAAACTCAAAAAAGTTCTGCTTGGAAGACTTCATGGTCCGTATTCTGTTTATTGCAAAAACTAAGTCAAGAAGCAATGAAGCAGCAATACAGTAGTGGTATTTTTTCAAGAAGAATTGGAAAGTCGGGCTTGAAGAAAAGTTTCTCAGAATGAAAAACTAAATAATTTATTTCAGCAGGTGAAAATTTGTCTGAAGTGTTATAATTACGGAGAAAAGCCAAATTTTTTCATCAGAAAATTTCAACTGCCACTGTCCTTCCAAAATTTCAGATAAGGATAACAAACTTGATTGTCACTTTTGATAATTTTATTGTGCTGAAGAAAATTTCCTGAGGACCCACCAAGAACTTCTGCCAACCATTGCCAGTCCACGGATCACAGGGTGGGGAACCCTGGTGTGCAGGATCGTTTTATCCACGTTGATCGAGATGACAGGTTTCCACCCGAAATGGCAACCCCAGGACGAGCAACAGGAGGAGGTTCTGGTCTCGTCCATGCTCGTCCACGTTGCGCAAGGCTCAGAGTACAGTGATGTGTTTGCGGAACTCAGTTTGGCAGGCTATGTGACTCATCATTTTAATCTGTTGGTCCCGGAGTAGCACTGCATTGCCACAGAGCCTCATCGCCATGAGGTGCAGAGATGGATGGCTTAATGGATGAATGTGCTGCGGGGTAAGCCCTTAAGCGCTGCGGGCCGTCGCCCGCCAAGGTTTTATCCACATTACCAAAAGGGGATGAGGTTTTCTCCCCGATGATTCTTTTTTCTCCCCCTTTTGTTTCCTCACGGCGCGTATGATTGTCACGGCTTCCACATTTTGACTCCTCTGTGCGGCATCTTCGGTGTTCAAACCTTATCCGGAATCTAAATCATTCCGGAGTCTCTCAAGCGTTAATATCTTCTCTGTTCCGAATGACCGCGCGAGATGAGCCATATATTTTTGTTCGCCTTTTTTCCCTTTCTCGTCTCACCAGCAGCTACTTCTCCCGGGATACTGCTATAATCCCACCGACATACTTCACAGGGGCTTGGCAGAAAGTTTTCTGACAAATGGAGCACTTAGCTCTGCGTAGGTGACCACCCTTTACGCGGCTACTTCTGAGATTAAATGTGCTTTGCATACTTTTACGCCGTTCTAGACCGCAACTTTTAGCCTGAGGTGTGGTGTTCTCTGCTTTGCCTTGAGGAAAGCGTAGTTTTTCCGCATTGCCGAAGTGGTTCTACTCATCTGAATGGACTGGTGTTCCCCAACCTGTGGTCCGCGGACTGGCGCAAATCCGCAGAAATATTTTGCTGATCCACAGGAAATTTTTTTCAGCCAAAAACATTGATCAACACTAGCAATGAAGCATGTTTTCAGTTTAAATTATCTGATGAAAAGTAAAAGTTGGCTTTTCTTGTAATAATACTTATGACAAATTTTCACCTGCTGGAATAAATTATTTTAATTCTTCATTATGAGAAACCTTTCTTTGAGCCCACCTTTCCAATTTTTGAAGACTTACTGCTTCATTGGTTCTAAACTTGATTTTTGCAAAAAAGCAGCATTTTCAAAAATAATTGTCAGAAATACTTTCCAAAAAAAAACTTTTTTGAGCCTGCAAAGATTGTATGAAACTCTGCAGGTCCGAAGAAATTTCTTTGAAATTTGCCAGTCCACAAAAAAGTGTGGAAATTTGCCAGTCCGCACGCCCAAAAAATTTTAAACTTCAGAATATATTTGCCCCTTCTATGATAATGACGCGGGGTTATCGGCAGTGGTTTCTAGTTTGGTATACATGAGTTACGTCTGATGGACTTTTTCAAATGGAAATTGATTTCAAAAGGACTCTGGTGTGAAAATATATTTCGAGAAGGGTCTCGTGGATCTAAACGATGGCAAAACTCTGCTTTTCGGTGTTCAGACGAGCAAGCTTTAATTTGCTTCGCCTCGGGAACATAAATATATAAATTGTTCTCTTTGGTCTCGAGTCTGTGGCTTTCGTTTCCCGGGTTTCATTATTTCTTCGCTTTGTTTGCTGTGGCTTTTGGATTCAAGGTCTGCAATTATTGGCGAGCTCAAGAGTGATGAAACAGTTTTAAATGACGCGATGTAGCCTTGAGTATGTCACGCTGGACGTTTCGTGTACCAAAAATGCGTCAACTTCAGGAAAGGCATTGTTCATGGGTTAGTTTTCGGGTAAATTTATTGACTGACCGCATCAGTCGCCTGTCAGGGAGTCAAAGCGTCATGATCTCGAAAAACGTCACCCAGAGAATATACGAGTACTGTGTACGAGGGGTTACACGGTTTCGCGCGGATTAGCTAGTTGCTGCTATTCTGGGAAAGCTTCAAAACTTAACAGCACTGACCATTTCAAGGCCTGTATTTCAACGCATGGATCAAAAGGGCTGAGAAGTGTGTACGAATTAGGGGTGATTACATTGAGAAGTTGTCCGCCTAGCCTCTTGGAACTGGTGAAGAGGAGAAACATGTTTTCAGAAATCTTCGGCGTTCATATCATTTCAAGTCTGAGCCAAAGCAAGTCCGCGCGGAAACGTGTAACCCCTCGTATACTGTACTCGTATCGAGGTTTTTCCTTTTTTTGGCCCACCCTGTATATTTAAAAAAAGGAAAAGCTGAGCTGTTCATTCCTTGTATTCTCTGCGGCGACACACACAGGGACTCACGCGCCATTTGCTACACTCGAGCATCTTGTCACGAAACGATTACGTCACAGGCGCTCGGATGGACCCAGAAACGCGATTAATTGAGCGGAGCTTCAGTTGTTGCTGCTGCTGCTGGAGTCCTATTAATTGCATCTACGGTTTTCCGAATGCTTGGGCTCTTTCTCCTGCCTCGTTTATCGAGTTTAATCCCGCCGAGTTTCCGACTCTCATGATTGCGTTCTTTCCATCGGTCGCCTTCAAGAGTTGGTAATGACGCGTGATGCGGACGAGCGTCGGGATGGACGTTCATTTTCGTCCACCTCGTGTATGTCAAAAAACGCTGGGGGTCTCCTGCAAATATTGTCATTCAAAGGCTGCGAAAAAAAACACGTGTATGCTTAGTTGGAGTACCAAATTCTGCTGGAACCGCGTAACCTTCGACGAGTGGACATTTGAGAAAGCATTTGTTTCGACAAGCTGCAATGCATTTTTGCGCGTCTTTTCCAGTCACTTGCCACAAAAAGCTTCTGCTTTGCTGATGATTCACGGATAGACTAGGTGAAATATTAGCGGTTCCCTGTGATTCACTTCAACCTTTGAATATTAGCTAAAACGAATAACACCATCATAAGCGGAATTCATCGCGACTTCAGGCTGTGCGGAAAAAAATGGAAAGCATTATTGAAATTTTAAATAAGCATTGGAAACATTTCCGCTTTCTCCGCTATATTCCCCCCAAAAAATGACTGGTCTCATACCATGATTTTTGCGAATAAAAATAGATTGGGCTTCCTGGCAAGCTATATATTCTAATGAAAAAAGGGAAATCATCGATTCCAGTTTAAATTTGTGTTCAAGGTTGTGTAACGGAGATGCTGTATTTTTATGGAATCGTTAGGTCTGAATGATCTGCATTTCAGGATTAAATGAGGGAATGCCTCATTTTCAGCATAGAAACACAGTATCAGTAATTTGTTTTCAAAAAGCATTTAATATTTTGCGATTGGAGCGCTGTACTTGTTCTCGTTGAGATTAATTTCGGCATTTTTATGAGAGTGAAAAAGATTGAAATGTGCAGAACCGCAAGAAATCGCAACTTCCAGGAGTAACGTATAAGGGTCACCAAAATCGAAAACAAAAATGGCTGAAAACGCCTGGGAAACCTACTGACTTTTCATTAGCTCAACGAGGCAGCTGAAATATATACTGTATTTGTCTTTTATGATAATCCCGAAATCCCAACTTACGCTTGAGTACGAGAAGCCGTGGATGGTTGTTCACGTGCAACCAACGGACTAGGATAGTTGCAGACGTTCGGCACAGCACATCCGGAAAATAAAAACTCGAGTGATAAATGGGAGCGATTACTGCGTTAATTTGCCAGACATTCGAAGAAAAAGAACTTCGAGGAAATGTTGTCCAGTTTGCACCGTGATGCGGATATTGACGAGACACGAGTTCGATACATTTTTTAGATCACTGAGAGAGCGGTTATTAATCCGCGAGGAGCAACCCGGGGTGTCTTATGAGAAAGCTGGGTTTGCCCGATTCTTCGAGATTTATTCCGGCGGAAAATCAGGCCTCTTGAACACACAACCTGAGGGAATTCTGTGTTGCCAAATAGTCCAAGGGTGCTATTCAGACGCCAGCCCGGAATTGCTCGCCTGTCAGGTTTTGGCACGCGAACTGAATAACGCGACGGGGCAAACCGCGCCTATCGCTGTTGCCCGGAGTCGCATTTGTGAGCAATGAGGACCTTATGTAGATTTTTACTCCGTGGCAGAATTACTCTGCTGGACGCGTATTTGGGGGACTTTCATCCGTCGCACAGCTGAATCAACACTGGTGATCTCGATACGAACCGCTCTCTGTCGCATTGGTTGCGACTTGAGTGGCCAGTCGAAGTATGATAACCCCGGGTAAACAGGGCCAAGATGGGAACTTGAAAGCAAAAAATAAAAATAAAATGAAAAGTTGAGCGATCGATGCCCCAAGCCGTGCCCTGTCGCCTGATGAATGCATCCGCGCCCGAGGGCGAGCCCAACGACTCATTCAGCTCCAGCGACACGTCATTTCATCTCGTTAAAGCCCCCCGTGAAAAGGCTGTTGAGGCAAACATTCAAGTCCGACAAACACGTGTCATGCTATCGTCATTCCGGAGACTAGCGTCCTGTTTCTGCGCACAGACGTTCAATGTAGTAACGAGCAAACAATAATACTGTTTCTGAAAGAAGGACTTAAGAGAAGCAATGTTTTTTCAATTGTGGAAGCAGTCCATGTTATTTTTTCTCATTGGGAATCTGGGAATCATCGGATTTTACTCCCGTCTTCAGCTACAGGGTAAGTTTCTTGATGAAGAAATAAATAAGAGAAGCAATGTTCTTTAAATTGTGCAAGCAGTCCATGTTATTTTTTTCTCAAGGGGAATCCTCGGATTTTACTTGGTATTAAATACTGTAGTGATAAAGGTACTTCAATTTGCATACTATCACTTATCTGAGAAATAACGGTTTACCTTTCGCACTTTCATGCAGGGTAAAAGTTCTACCAGATATTTAAAGTAAAGTAGAAAATACCTGTATTATGATCCGACGACAGAAAAATGTACGGCAAATGACGGGAGACTTCCATTGGCAGAGATATCACAATATGGTTCAAAGGATTCCGACTTGAAACTAAAAACTTAAATTTATGTGCATTCAGAAAACTTTTCAGCTCCATAGTGTTCTGCTGGATTGAAGTAAACATGTATTTATGCTTTTTTAAGTAAAGTTTTTGGCTTCCTCGCGTGCTGCAGAATAATAACTGTATCGAAAATTTGAATCTTCGTTCGGAATACGCTTCACTGAAGATTGCTGTTAAAAGTTTTGCATTTGAAGTATTTTTTCAATCTTCCGTTGCTGTGCATGCAGCACGTGAAACTGTAGAGGCAGGGTTTTTCTTTTCCAAGTTCTTCATTTGATCAGTATTGCGTAATTTGAAGCTGTTTCGTATTCGAATTAAATAGTTCGTGGATCCGATTTCTACCGGTACGGTGCATTACTTTTTCCGATCCGATTCGAATTTTCATATCCTGCTTCGCAATCTCGCGGAAAGCATTTCTTTTTACGATTACACGCGTATCAAAGGGGTTTCACGTTTCCTCGAGAGGGGGAATAGAAAACGGGCTGAATCAGGAACTGCGGCACAGGTATATTCGGTTAGCGGATACGGCAACAGTACTTTTGCGCATGGATTATTTGGTCAATGAGAAATTAGACGGATTTGCTTCAGCCATGTCCTTTGTGAGCCGGGGAAATTGTGTGTCCATCGCCACGTGCGCACTCCGATTCAAAATCCCGCGGAGTAAAGGAAATTAGGACATTTATAACCTAGCGTGTTCCGCGGGAGCCCCGACAGTGTCGGTTCGCGGCGATTTCCTGTCCGGCAGAGATAACGATCCTCATGGGTCCATTACGCGTGCCGCAATCGCGGAATGCTTTTCCCGGGGAAGATCTGTATCCTTTCCAGCAGGGATCTCTATATACCCCTGCTCCGTGGTGCACTTCACTTGCCGAGGTGTCGGAGACCAAGTTCGTCGGCAGAGTTTTATAGAAACGCAACTAATGATAATTGCGGACAATGCTCGTTCCCCTCCTTTTTCTCCGCGCTCCATTCCCCGTGGGAGCGTGGTTGCGGAGGGAAGATTTCCTACGGCGAACTCGGGCAAGTTGGGCCCATGTGACATTTCCCGCGTAACTTCTCAGGTGGAGTGACTTCAAAGACTGCGATCCATGGCCTTGCGCTAAGAAGGTCCTATTTGTTTGATCCCCGGGCACAAAGAGTGTTCCCGTTTGCATCCGCGGAGCCGTGTGTGAAACTTCTAAGCGCTGAATCAGCGAATCGCGCGGCTAAAAGTTTCTTAAACACCCCGCAGAAGGAGCGGCGCTGGTGCTGCTGGTGTGCTAAACTTTTCACTCGAAACCCGGGTGCTCAAAAAACATTCCGTATTCCTGTCCGCGGGAATTGGCGACGCCGAGGAAAGCACTTGAAGGCTGAATTACTTCTTGGTGCCTGGGCTCTCCCGGTCGGGTGAAGTTCTTTCGGACGGGAAAAGTGGGAGATGGGCTCGCGAAGGAACTTCTCCGCGTCGGAAGCGATCATTAACTCCCGTTTTCCTCCGGACGAGGAAACTCGCGGCGTTTGTTTTCAAGCCTGTTGCAACGTGTGCCCGGGAATCATCCGGGCATCACGTTGCGAGGAAAGTTGCCTTCATGATGCCCCAATGGCTCAAGTAGTCGTGATCGAGTGCGTCTCTCGAACTTGTCTTCTGCTACTGGGTCGCATTCTTCGCCCGCCAGGCGATAATGCCGTTTCCGTGTACTGCTCCTTGGAATGGAAATAAATGGTTTTTCAAGCGGCGGTGATTCCTCGACCGGAAGCCCCGGCGTGTCACTGTGTCACTTATATCCCGCATCTTCCGTTTTCGAGGGGGAAAAATGCCGTAATCGAAGAACTTTCTCATCTTGATGAGGGATGGCTTTGGAATGTCGATATCATCGAGTGCACAAACACTCTGCCGACGTACAGTATTTTACCCCTGGATACCGTCTTGTGTCGATATTCCGGGGACCAAGGGGGGGGGGGGGGGGTTTTAAAGCCTATGCTCGTAACCCGGCAATTCCCTTGCGCCTCCCGTCACGAGACTGCACAAACCAAAAATAAAAATAAATAAATAGTGTGTGCTCTCCCATAAGTCAACGAAATTACGCATTGCAGACAACTTATTTCAATAAAAAATAGCACTTCATTTCATCCTCGAACGTCTGTCTCGTGCATCTGCGCATATTCCATAAGATGATTTGGCGCTGCACGGAGCTTTTTATTGCCGAAGCTGATCAATTTCGAATTCAAGGAAGTTTTAAATCACGCGTTTATAGCGAAAACGCCGGTCATGTAACCAAATTTTTCAAAGGCTTCCCAATAGAAACGCATCACTCTTTTTTCATGAGCGATATATACTGTAAATGAAAGTTTATTTTAAAATTCATGGTGAGCAAATATTGAGAAAACTTCGTATCATCATCGGTCTCTTCTTTTTTAACTTGGTCTATGAAGAGAATAACCTGAAAAGTCCGTTGAATGAGCTATCAGTCTTGGTTTCTTCGATAATTACGAAAACGTGCACCTGTTTTAACTGAATTCGAGTATTGCCGATAACTTACTACAATGAGAAAAAACAGTTACTGTATATTTTTTCGACAACAGGCGTCTTTTAAAACTCGAAATATTTTGTGTCAATCAGTATTTTGTGTGGATTGGCTTTTTAAACATTTTATCAATCTAGAGCTGATGAATTTGGAATCGGAAGAAACCTTACATCATGTTAACCAAGAAATAAAAACATTTATTGAGCGAACGAATATTTTTGAAAATTCATTATAAGAATAAAAAAACAGCGTTCTTGATAAACCGAAAAGAGTAGGGAAATTTACGGTACTTCGAAATTAATCGTATTGAGATGTTCGTAGCTGAAATTTGTTCGAAGCATCATAATTGATTCATCCACGTGGAAACGCGAATAATTTAATTGAATCAGTTTCAGTTCTTTTTTTTCGATCTGAACTATCAGATTACCATGCTGAGATCTCCGTGAGACCGTGATTGCATTCTCGGAGGAATATTGGAGAAAAGTTTCCGTTGCCAAAGTGCATGGTTAGATCAGCGATTAGGATTCCTTTTGACGGTAATGAGGGGATGGTGTGTTCCGCGGATGATTTATTCCCGTGAAAATACAAAGCTGGAAGCGAGATCGGTTGAGTATGCAAATGGGACGCTCGTTTCGGACGCCAGCGACGCGCGGCGGCCCGACCTTGCTCCACAATCCTCCGGGATAAACATTCAGCGTGTCATAATTTATGAGCGCTCGTTAATTGGCTCCCGTGATGCATCGCAGAGGATCTCCGTGATCCACGCCGCCCGTCGTCAGCACTCCATCATTTCCCTGCCTCATACGACGCTCCCCTTTCCGCGCCGACCGTACGTGTCGTGACGTCTAGAGCGTAACTCGACGCCGATGTTGCCGAGTTGCCGTTCGTGACTGAAGGGTGACTTAATCAACAAGATTTCGTTCGCGCTGAGCTTGTTCTGCGTACGGGAACCGTTTTTGTTTGCCTTTAACGATTTGCCGACTGAGTGACTACCAGCAATTTGGCTTCAACATCAAATACAAGTCTACTCACTCAATACCGATTTTCTCTGCATGACATTTTTTTGTTTTTTCCATTGGGTTCTCTACGACAAAATTCTCTCTACACCCTATTTTTTCTGGTCCTCTGAATTTTGTTGTAGAGTCCACCTGTACTTAGACGCTGGATGGAGTCACAACCACAGACTCGTTTCTGCAAACTTTTATCAACCAGCCACGCTGCACCTTTTTACACAGCCTAGATTATATTAATAAGATTGAATAAGTTAGGTTAGATTGGGTAGGGTTCATCATCAGGCTCGCTAGGTTATGTTAGATTTTGTTTAATCATTGGACGGCAGAGGGTTCCTTCACATCGTGCAGCAGAGTTGGGCTTTTTCCAAGGGGGAGGCAGATTTCAGTTTGACCAAAGGTCACTGTTAACACCCAAGGTCGGGAAGGCCTAAGTTGGGAAAAATCAGGGCAGAAAAAATCCTATTGTTTTGAAAAATCTCCAATCTCAATTCTGTACTAGGAACGTTGAAAAAAATGCCATCCAGTGAGGACTTTTTCGTTGTCGGGAAAATTTTTCTGCAGGATCATAAAAAAAAATGTCAGAATTTTTCCTGACTCAGGCATTGGTTCAAGACAAAAAAGTTTTTTTAAATATCCCATCTCATTCCAAATAGGTTTAACTTGTTGGGTCAGGTAGAGTAAATTAGGATATAGGTTGAGTTGAAAATTATTGTATCGAGAACTGCGAGGGATAGGCGATTCATAAAAATAAAAAGAAGTTAGCCTTTTTAAGTTAATGTTGCCTTCATATTTTCTCGATTTAAATAATTCCCAGAGATACTTCTGCTTTTCTGGAGGCACGGCGATCGCCAGTCTTGTATTCAACACCTGCGAACACTATTTGTTCTCGGGTCGAAACTGCATTCAAACATTTTTTGAGAGTCTCAACAGAGGAAAAAGCAAAATTCTCTCCTATCTAAGAGGGGATTAATAGGGTAACATCATAGCTTTTGATTCTAAATTTTCTTCGGTCGAACCACAATAAGTGAACGTTTGCTTGTATTCGATTAATTTATTGAAGATTCTACATGCACATAAATAATCTCATTCCACGCACCAATCCGTCTTCTTTCAATCGGATAATGCAAGTATTGTCGAACCCTCTCACCGAGCTTGTTAATATTCTATGGCATGCATGATGGCACCCGTGGTACCCGACGAAGTTTCGGTCCGAATGCCGTTCGTATTCCGTCGATGTCCGCCGTACAACCGAAAAGGCTCTTCTCGGGCTCGCATGTGAAACCACGCGCCAACGTGGGCTCATGACGAGCAATACCCTGTCGTTTCATCCCTGGGACACGTTTCTTCGATCTTCGGTCCCGAGTGTCTCTTCGATTATGCAATCAAAGTGCGGGAATTCCGCACGTGTCAATGGCTGCGTTGCGAGAGCAATAACATCCATGCTGAATCTTTATCTGAAGGAATCCCGCAGATGGTGCCGACGGGGTTTCCATTTCCCCGGCAATCGCGGTATTTCGTGACGCGTCGCTTCTTTGCCAGTGAAGAATGCGGTCGATTTCTTTCCTTTGTTTAGTGCACTGTTGGCGAAACGGATTGCAATTGAAAGTGCACGATAGGGTTTTTATTTATTTTTATTTTCTATCACTCGAAACTCGTGCTGGTTCCCTCTCGGTCGCTCGTATTCCGGGAGTACCTTGCGTCATGAAGGAAACTTCGGAAACCAACCCGATGGATCCTGATTCAAATTCGTGCCGAAGAAAATCGGGCTGCTTTCATTGACAATTGCGCAGAAAACACGGCTAGAACGAATCGAAACTACTCGAGCAAATTCGTTTGCATTATTATTCGTTTTCCTTTCTTTGTGATGGATGGATTTTCGAAATATTTGGTCGCGCTCCGAAAGTATGAAGTCCAGAAAATTTCAAATCCATTTCCAAGCGAAAATTGTGCACAAAACTAAAAAAATCTGTATTCGTGCTCGAATGTCGGCTCAATTGATTTTGAATCATAATTAATTTTTAAAATGTGATGTCTTCATATCGAAGTCGTCAAGGGCTCCTTTTAATGAATATAGCAGGAGTCATAAAATATCGGGTGATAACACTGTAGTGAATTCAATATAAATCGAAAGAAATTCAATTTACCTGTATTATTCTAGATTATTCCCGTTATCAGCCTTTTGCATAATTATTTTAACTATTGTACCGTTATTCAAAGTCGATTTCCATTATTTTATATCAACCGAAAGGAATTTAATTCATATTTAATATATTCTAGCTTATTCCCGTTATCAGCCTGTTGCATACTTATTTGAAATATTGTGCCGTTATTTAAAATTGATTTCCAATATTTTCTCGGCCTCCTTGTGTATTTTTTCATCAATCTATTCATTTAGAAATAATTAATTTTTATTTTCCTCTGCTGAGACAGCCAGAAAATTTGAGAAATGCCGTTCCGAAAACAAATGGTGCTCACAGGTGTTGGATACGAGACTGACAATCATCGTGTCTCTGAAAAAAAAGTAGAAGTGTCTCTGGAAAATTAATTGCCATGAGGAATTCGTTGATAGGCTATAGCATGCATGTCATTCGTGAAACCCAATTCAATCATGTACGGAAAATATTGCGGATACGGCATGTAATCTTGAACTCGAGAGCAAGTGGATAATTCATGATGCGAATAATTTCTCGACCTCACAATGCGCCCGAAAAATAAGTAGTGCACGTTTTGTAGAAGTCGCGAATAGAATCTTCGAAAGTTACTCCGATTCTCATCGTTGAGGGAGACGCACCGGCATTTTCACAAGAAAATTGAGACGAATGATGTACTTGAGTGAGGTAGACGCTTGACATTTTTATCGAGTGCGTGGCAAACGGATGTTTTGTTCCGAACGTTAGAATGAATCTTTTGTGGCGTTTTTTGGACTCGGAACTCTATTTCAAATGAGTCGTAGGATTGGAGAGGTCGTCGTTTCAGACTCAATCGGAAAAAATTATGCTTATCACCCGCCGTATCAAAACGGCATCCGCTTTGAGAGACTGTCCAGTCTAGCCGCCTTCTGAATCGTTAGTGACGAAAAAAAAAACACTACCCTCGACTTTTCCGATGGCAAGATGCATGTGATGAAATGACTGAATTTCCAAAAATAGCTCTCTTAACTAGAGTGAAACACACGAGAAGAGAAAATGAAGAAGTTCGTCTCACCCGTGAAACAAATTCGAACGAAGAAACGCGGACTTTCGCGCGCACATGCTACCTGCGAGTCTCGCTCCGGCGGATCAACGTTCTCATTTAACGCGTTCGCCGACTTGACAGTAAACAATGGGAACGTAGTCAAATGAGGGCGACGCAGAGCGGAAATGATGCAGGAGCAATTTACTGTTGGGAAGTTCAAGGCTCGTAACGATTCGTGCCTTAATTGGACAGTTTGTTGCCCAGCCAGTGACTGTCGCGCGCGATTCCCGCAGTGCTGTGTTCCGACGATATTGTTTCTCGGCATCATGTTCCCGAATTACGTCGCTCAGACGCATTCGATTAGGGCCGATTAATGAAGCCAATGGCTGATCGCGTGTCACTCATTGTCGTTTTTAAAGCGTCATGCGCCTTGTTTGTCCTGATTCTATAACGACCCGAATATACAGCTTTTCATGAGTAAGTGATCCTATCGTTCTTCTCGGTCAAGTGTATCCACTGAGCGGCGTGGGAAACCTACACCTGCGACTTACCTGCCGTCATTAGTTCCTCGAGCACAATAGATTTGCCTAGGAGTGATGCTTCATTTATCTTCGCGGGTCTGATATAACAGTTGCATCGATCGGGATTTGGGAACGGCTTTGCATCGCCATGACAAAAGTACAGTACTAAATCTCAATTATTCTTTATCCACAGTATAGCGCAAGGTCTTGCGCAAGGAAAGTGTCTTGTGTAAGACGCACCTCCATTTTTTTCAGCGCAAAAAAAAAAAAAAAAAATTGCCTGCGCACGTAAGACGCGCCAGCACTTACAACACTTCCGATTTCGTCAGGATCAGAGGAGTCTGTTGATAATTCTCATGCTTGAATTTCCAGCCAAATACAGTATGTCGAAACAATTCAAACTCGAATTCTATTTCAAAACTGAGTTTAATCTCTTTTAGCGAAAAATGAAACGCCATTGAATATGAGAGCACGCATCGTGAGCTTTTTGTCAATTCTTTCGAAAAAAGTTCGGTTTATAGTTCAGCAAATACTTGAGCAACTTCTCTGGACTTTAAATCTTAATCGAGATGTATTTGAAATAAGAAAAAAAAACGTGTGGACAAATTTTTCCAACACCTTAGTGCGATGCTAAGCAGTTTGTTCATCTCTTGCACTGAGATTGTAGGATGACTGTGAGTCGAAAAATTATTGCATAAAATGCGAATAACTTGACACTCCGTTTCTCTGGAATTTGCTCTCCCCGCCCTTCTATTTTTCATGCGTATGCAAGTGGCTTCGCTGCGGTTCTGTTTACTGTTAATGTAAGCACTTTGCAATCACAAAATATTAAAGGTGGAAGACGTGTCGCAGTACGCTTTTTTCAAATATTTCAGTTTTTCTAAAGAAATCCTGAAACCGTAAAAATATTTTCGTAATTGTGCAAGTGCCAGGCGCACATTTTGCCTCGAAAATTTGGTGAGAAAAGAGTAGGTACACGTGTCTTACGCAAATGAAAGTTTTGATGGAATTTTAAGGATATTCTTCTGAAATTTTCTTTGCAAAACTGGAAGTATACGCGATACACGATCTAATTCGGCGAGATCCCTTACGGAACTTGCGCGAAATGTTCTCAACCGAGAATAATTTAACATGTCACTTCCCGACGAGAAAGCAGTAATCTGCGTCAGGAATGAGAAACTAGTCGTCTGCACCTCGAAGGCTTCAGATCTTACAATTCGAGTAGACAGAATAGCTTACTCTTTCCTCTTTTATCCTGGAAGTAGAAAAGTGCAGTCTTCTAAACGCGAATTAGGAGTGCAAACTTCCTCGGTGAGCATTCAAGCCTGTTTTCCTGGAAATTGTCCCATGCGACCCTCGCGCCGCGCTCCGGAGAACAGCGACCGGAGCACATTTCCTGCCGCCTGCTCCACGTGCTGGTGCAAGAACCCTTCCTAATTAAATCAGCAATTATTCAGCAGGTGAGTAGTGGTAATGAAGGAGCACCGAAAATCGCGTTGAAGAAGTCCGCGCCTCGTCGAGTTGTCAATGCAGTACTATATACTGGGACTTTTTCAGCCCCGCGTTGGAGATCCGAGATGCGTTGCATTGCGTCCGGTTTTCGTAGAAGCTGAATCCCTCCTTTCCGAACGACACTTGCCACCGAGTGATCTCCTTCGCCCGAGATTCTTTCCCAGCCACTTCAGGAGAAAATCTCTCAAAAGAACAGGAAAAATTTTCATGATTTCACTGCCGAGGTTTTCTACCATTGCGTACTTTTCATCGGTGCTTATCTGTCGGTTTCATTGAAGCATGAATCGGACCGGTTTTTGAAGCAAGAAATAAAGCTATAAAAAAAGCGAGGACTCGTACTATTAAGGTAAAAGCCATTAAAGATAGAAAATTTGACTCATTTTCGTGCAAAAGAGCATGACAACAAACAGGCATAACGGTAGCCACTTAAACACATTTTTATCAAAGGGATATCCACTGCTGGAAGAGTTCTGAAGACAAAAAGGTCGAGAACATTGTTATACATACTAGATCTAATTAATTTTCTTTTTCCTGGAACTTTTCTTGTCTTTTAATCTGTAGTTTTGAAATTTTGATTGGAATCTACTTTTTCACGTCAGGAATGCAGTACATTGCATGGTACAATTTTATTTTTAAATATGTAATCCTTTTAATGTGCATTGCATACTAAGCAGTCCTGGCGTTTAAAAAATGGCTTAAATTTTCTTTCAAAGCTGTGAGACGCGCGAGAAAAACTTGTTGAAAGTAACTTGCAAAACGAAGGAAAAATCACATCCAGTAGAATATATTGTTTCAGTCGTTTTGTAAGATATAAAAAATGCATTCGTATTTCCCTTTAAATTCATGCGGCATTCATGATGTCCGGGAAATTCCTGATTTCTCCAGGTTTACTTTAATCTACTTCCGTTACAGAGCAACGCTCGAAAGAACATATGTTTCAAAAGAGACAAAACGTTGACCCAGTAAAATAATTGTTCTTGGGGGGGGGGGGGGGTTCGTTGCTGTTTGTCTGGGTGTTTTCCCAGTATTTTAATGTGTGTATGCAGCCTCTGTTGATGGACGAAGATACTGTTCCGCACAGTATTACGGTGTCGGCGCTTTCTGTGATCCGGAAACAAAGCAGGTCGGGATGCGTAAGGGACTGCACTGAAACCAGAACCACATTAATCCACTTCTCGGCTCGAGGTCGCCTATTGCGACGAACCGTTAAATATTGGCTTTTACTTCGGTTGTCGACGAGATGTGTTAACGGAATTGGCTCGGGGCAAATTTGTTTCGAAGGCAATAAACAGTTGTCGTTCCCTGGAAAAGTGCCGTAAAAATATTTGTTATACCTCGTCAAAAATCTTGACCAACTGTCCAGAAAGTAATTTTCTCGGTGCCGAAGACCGAGTAAAGTACTATGCGTATTTTTTTCGCCTTTTCGCGGAAATTCCTCGTTTGATGCCGAATCGGAACCCTCGACTCGAATTAACAATTCTAGTTTTAAAAAAAGGGTGACCTTAAAGACGAAGCGCATGCGATACAAATTATAAAAGACGCTACTCCTCGATATTAGGCAAATTACTAGGTGT
The DNA here is from genome assembly GCA_905338405.1 of Notodromas monacha. Taxonomy (NCBI): domain Eukaryota; kingdom Metazoa; phylum Arthropoda; class Ostracoda; order Podocopida; family Cyprididae; genus Notodromas; species Notodromas monacha. The sequence goes on along the minus strand of CAJPEX010000020.1, from coordinate 51,323 downwards.
GTACTCGAGTATTTTCTGATTTTAAAGGATTTCTGGGGAACTCCGCCTTCCTAGAATTTAGTCGCGAAGCTCTATGTAGACAAATGCTGTCAAGCGTGCTTAGTACTTCGGGAAAATTTCATGAGGAGTCAAGTGAGCACCGAGGACAATTGGATACCGGAGCATTGAGGACAACTGAGTGCCAGATAGCTGAGTTTTAAGGACCAATGAGGAACTCTCATATTGATTTCTCAAGAAGTGGCTGAATAATTCTTGGATGTGCCCCCATTTTAATGCTTTTCAAAAATTAATTCTTAATTATTTTTGCATATCAAAAAGGCTGTTCGCTTGCTGCAATCCTTTCATCATAATCTGCAGTTGGGCGGAAATCCTTGCAATCTATCTAAAATAGAAGCTGAATCTCGTTACAGCGAATCTCATTATTGTATAATGAATTACTACTTACAACGAATTTGTTTTTTTCCGGTCTGATAGAAAACAATTTGCTTTAATTTCTTAGAGACACATTTAGTTTTTAATGAAGCTTTTTGAGGTTCGAAGGGCCTCGTTGTGACGAGATTTCACTTTGAAGAACGCAAAAATAGGGTACTGCATGAAGAAATGAGCATCGAAATTTCGTTGTAGATATTTTTCTAACTTCGAAGCATTTTTGAGGTTCCAAACGCATCGCATAACGAGGTTCAATTGCGAATGGCGCAAAAATAATGTACTGCAAGACGAATTGAAAAGAATTGAAAACCAGGATCCGACCCGGTTAAACTAAAAACAAAGTCGACGGCCAAGTGTGCTCAGTTGTACTTGATGCTCATGTAGCCGATGCTCACATGTTCGACTCTCGGTTGGATGGCACTCAGTTTGCTTGCGACGAGAAAAGAATAGCACACTACTTCAAGTAATATATTGATGTCGCTGATTTTAATAGTTTCTCTGGAAGCAAAGCAGTTGCTTAGTTTGCAAATCGTTTGCATTGCGCTGCTGGGTGTTGACTCGTTGCTGCGTGTGTGGTTCGTTGGTTTCGCGAACAGGGAGGAGAGCAATCCGCCCGAGTGCATTCCCTGACGCATGTCGGTACGGAATGCAAAGCGGAGCGGAAGCGACGATTTATGTGTTGCGGGTATTCCGATGATCGTAATAACAGCTTTTGGGTAAATTGAGTGCCGCCGCACTCGTTGCGGAATGCATCAGGTGAGAGCGGGATTTTCATCTGGCCGAACGTGGGTCACGAACCGGGGCCGCACACAGGCGCGTAATTACAGGCCGACTCCTGCGGAAACGAGCCGTTTGGGAGTTTTCATTCATTATAGCTGTTTCAGGATCCTCTTCTCTTCTTTTTTTTTGTTGTCGCTATTTTGGTTTTGAGTGCACGCGCCTCTTTTGCTCCGTCGCCTCGATGATGATGAACCAGGTGCAGGAGATGCGATGCGTCTGGGCCAGGTCATCTTCCGGTTTCCGTTTGGATTCGCGCCGTCCTGACGGGCGTGGACCCGTCACGGGGTTCGCGTTGGACAGCCCACCCACGGACGTTCGGGTCACTCACCGATCATCCTGCACATCAAGCTCCTGAGGAAGTCCTTGATAACCTTTGGGCTACAACGAGCAGAATAAGCCGATAGCTTTAAAATTACTTGACCGAGATAGGTGACAAATTATTTCAATTCAATGGGGATATATTTTTATGAGTTGAGGAAACTACTCGAATAAATGACTGAACGTTCGAACGTCTATGTATCCTTGTCTTTATAGCTATAAAATGTGTTCAACTCATGGATCTTTTCCAGTCGTTTGTCGGTTGAATCTCTTTTTTGGCAACATCTAAAGGGTGTACCGCAAGGAAGAAAATACTGTCCCTGAACGGCCTTTTCTGGCTTTAAAATCGTATCCGTATTTCAATCTACGTTCTAAACTTGAATTAAAGACAACTTTTTCATTGCTTAATACAGTACGGTAATCCATAAATTTCCCCAAACCCTCACTTTGCCGACTTTTGCGGAAGATGTGGACTTATGAGTTAATTGCTTGATATCCTAGTTTTCGTTGATGACGAAACCCTCACAATTCTTGTTAAATGTTTCATGAAGCACATGTGGTACATCCTGGAACACTCCGGGGAGTGTACGATTTTCTCTAGGAGTTTGCCCCTCCCCACTTTTCAGCCCAATATTTCAAAATAAAAATGGGACAGTGCAGAATGATATCATTCTAATCTCGAAATCTAAATGTACTGTCCTGTATATGACTGTTTAGATCAGTTCCTGTCTTCTACATTTTTAAATGTTTATCTCTCGAATTTACTACCCCGGATGACAAAAATAACGGCCAACCGAGCATGATCCCTTGAAATATTGGTGAATAATTTGAGAGCTTATGATTTTTATGATTTCTTGCAAGAACTTTGTTCTACCAATTGCGTTGGAAAATCAATCCAAACCTCCCGGAGTCATGTCTCTTCTGGCGTACTATTTATTTACTCTAGAAGGTTGATAAGTGACACAAACCAAGTTTGAAGTTGAATAAAGTTCCATAATCGACGTTTGTTGAAGGCTACAATTCTTTGATTAAGCCAGATGACACATTAATTCAGAACAGAGGGTGATATTTGTATGACTTGAGAAGACGAATTCGAATCAATGACTGAACTTTTTGAACTTCTGTATCCTTTTCATTTTTTTAAATCGAAAATTAGATAGATATTTGTCTTAACCAAACCGCTGGAAGAACTGGACGGGAAATATACTTCGGTTGAACACAAAGGCAATCGTTCGAATAACTTTGCTGATATTCTTTTTCAATGCACAAGATCAAGCTAGAAAATACCTCGAGCAAACCCCAGTTTGAGAAACAGTGCGCCAAATAGCATAATCTTCAACCAGTCAAGTTTAAAACAACTACGAGGTCCCCAAATTCAGTTGTGTGAGGAAGAAACTTCTAAACGTTAGAAAGCACAACAGTAAATTTCCCAGTTGCTCCCCGTTAATCAATTATGGATTTTTAAGAGCCGCGAAAGAACTCCATTATTCCTGAGGTTAAGGGCTGTCCAGAGTTTTTATTTCCATGGGAAGAATATGAAAGTGCCCATTAAAAATCTAACATGCAGTAATTCCATTGCAGCGATCGAAGTTGAAAGTTTGGAATGAAATATGGGAAGTTCCTCGTGTGAGCAAACCTTGCGATGGTCACACACTTTACAATGACGTTCAAAACATGAACTTCTTTACAGCCGATTAACTCGATCGTGAGTTACTCATTATCCGTCCAAAGCCTAATGAACTTTTCCACAATTATCAGCTTTTGTAGTTGCTGAGAATGCGTAACTAACGCAACTAAATGCGTGATAAGTTTTATGTGCATTCACGGCTAGGTAATGAAAATTCTCCGAACATTGTTTCGTTTGAGCTTTCGCGGAAGATATGGTACATCGACATGCTTTTGTGATTACTTTTGATTTTCATTTCTAAATTTCCTTCTATGCTGAAGATGTGGGATGAGTGTCAGTGTACGGGATCATGTTTCGAGAATTTCGGTATGGTGTGTTCCCGAATACTGTATCATAAAATTACTATTTTATACTGCTGATCGAGTTGGAAAATCAATCTTTTCAGAAAGGTTTGAAAATTAGAGAAAATTGGTCCGATTCAACAGAAAACACCAAGAATTGAAAGCTCAATCGTTCTTCCCGGTTCAAGGAATTCAAGATTGTGTACCCGCTTTCGTTGATGGATCTCGGGAATCATATACTGTATTTACAGCGAGACCCCGAAATGCGAACACCCCGACATACGGACGATTACACTTCAGACACTTGAAAATTTTAAAAATCTGGCCCGACATCCGGAAGAAATCTCAACAATCAAACACTTTTCCAAAATTTCTGGAAAAATTTAATTTTTATACATTCTCTCGTTTTTGGAAGAAATTGAACTGCTTGAATTCACAAATACTAAATGTTAAGTTTATTACAAAATTACCCGAATTCATAATCAAGAACAAGCCAATTTTGTGAAATTTTTAAAGTTTATTGTTTATGTGTGCTCATTACATAGCAATACCTGTTCTTGTTCTTTGCTGCTTGATTTCCTTCTGATGCTGAAAGATAAGATTCTGTGTGGTCTCCAGCTGTTCATTTAGCTTCTGTATCTTATTATGAAGCTGGAAAAATTATGTTGTTCAATTTTTGAGGAAACTTTATAGGATAACCGATTACAAATATTCCCATTGAATTCTGTTGGAAAACGAGGTCCGACATGCGGACGTTCCGACATAGGGACAAGGTCCAAGCACCGATTACGTCCGAATCTCGGGGTCATATTGTATATTTTTAAACCTCGAATGACCAGACCTTTTTTCTGAAGGAGTTATGTAAGAAAAGCTATAATCCTGTTATTCTTGATGTGAGTCTTTATCGAAAGGATATTCCGATGAGCTTCGCCTGCGAGGATCCGTTCCCAAGTTGGACGAGGTTCTCTCAGGTTATCGAATAAGAGCGTTTAGGGAGCAAGACATCCGCCGTTCACCTGCAAAGTTTCTCTGAGTTGCATTATTACGTTCTGACCTTAACGGCGTGAGCTAAACTTGGGTCACTTTCCTGCGGGTCTTATATAGTCACTCCAGCCGGATAGCTTATTCAACGAAGCGTGTTCTTGTCGGCTGATGAGCCGTACCCTGAGCCGGAGGAAATGAGGCTTCCTCGCTGCCATTGATCTTCGACCACTTCTTCAAATACTGTATCTGTTATGGATCACGTATGCGGACAAGTATTATGAGCCCTGTCAAAGATCCTGCTCATCTTGAGCATTTCTACTACAGAGTCGCGGTGCCGGATCGATCACGTCCGCGTAAACCGCGTTCGTACCACGTGGGGGTTGTGACTGCATTTATGTCCTTACTTTTCGTTTTCTTGCCTGATCCTGGTCAGCTGGGAAGCTTTTGTGCTCAGTTTCCGAGCTTACGCGGGGACTAACTTATTTTCTAGAACCTCGCTGCGAAGACATATGAGAGGATTTTGAGGAAGAGCTAGCAGAAACTAAGCTTCTTCCGGCTCTGCCTGGTTGGAAACCGCTTGTAGGCCCACCAATTCCTCACGCCGACAGTTGCCCCTTTTTCCACATATTCCGTCATATATTATTTACGGAATACTTTTCCGTACAGTATTAGATGTCCTCGGCTGCGAGAAACTATCTTCTATAGTGCTTACTCGATTTCATGCAACATTTTTTTTTCGAAGAATTCTTGAGCAAAAACTGTTCGGGTGCAGTCAATGCGATTCACTCTACAGGTCACATCCGATTTCATGGAAAACTCTGTATATTCGAGTATATATAGTGGCTGCACTAGAATCGTTGTCACTCAACTGCAATGCATAGGCCGCATCCGATTCATTGGGGAAGGTGAGAGTAAACTCAATAGATCAAGATGATTTTCGTGGAAATTATATTTGAAAAGTATGTATCTTTCAATGGGGAAATCTACTAAGTTTCTTGAATACTTCCAATTATTATTGCGAATTGTAATTGAGCGCAAGGGTTTGGGTGCAACCACCGCTCGAATATGAGTTCCCCACGAAATCGAATGTGGCCCATCAACTTGCTGAATTTGGCTGAAACCAAACAGTTTTTGATTCAATAAAATGCCTAGGCCACATCTGGTTCCTTGGAGAAAGTGTGGCCTATAATCAAGTTGAAAGCCCGGGAGATGGTTTTTTGCGGAAAAGCAATTCGTAAATAGCATGTGATTGAAAAGGATAATACGCTAATTTACTTAGATGGTTCCAATTATTTCTGTGAATTTTAATTGTGTAGAAGGAATTCCAATGCAGCCAATACTTGAATATCTTGCGTGCCCCATTAAACAGGATGCAGCAGGTACACAAGATAGTTGAGCATTGGCTCAACCGGAACCCTTTTGGGTAATTGAAATGCGCAAAATAATTGGAATTTATTTTAGGAAATTGGCAGCCGTTCCACGTGTGTAGGCTGCATTTTTTTGAATCTCTTATTTTTTTATCTTATGAATGAAATCCCCCCCCCAACCTCTCTCCTTATATTAGGTCTTGGATCACCGTAATGGAGAATCCGAGATGCAGGTGAATTTTCAAAATTTTGATTTATAGGGGTGAAATCGTGCAAAGTCGGTTGGACATTTCCGGTGGACAATATGAATCTGTAATTCATCTTTGTGTGTGTTTTTTGTTTGATTGTTTCTTAGCTGATGTTTTCGGTTGGTTGATAACTCAACCGGACATTTCCTGATTCGGGGAAAGTGTTCATGTCGCGTCTGATGAGGATCGTGTCGTGAATAATTGCTGCAGTGTTAGTTTTCATGCGTTGCTTGTCGAGATGAGACGCGCAGTCGGACGAATGACTAGCAGTATTTCGACACTACGCAGTCGCTTATCGTTCTGAAAATGTACGTTGTGCACTGCGCTCTAGTGTCTGTAGAGGATATGAAGAAGCGTGAGTGAGAAATTGAGAACCGGCGGGGATTTCACTGAGCACCTGCGAAACGGAAGGAGCATTTTTCGCAACTTTCGGAGCGACGAAACTGTCGCAAGTGCCGGAATGAGTTATGCACGAGTGATGCTAGAGCCTGATGGCTGATGAGGCGCTTTTCCCGAGAGCTGCGCGCATTTTCCTGGAGCATATTCATCTGGTTGTCACGCTTGCAGTGTCTGCCAGGCTCACTTTTTCACACGCCTCAGGAAGTGGAAAGTTTGAAGCGTTTTTCCATTCCGCTCTCAACTCGTCTCGAGTTATGCGGTCTAATTTATTTCGACACACTTTCTTAGTTTCCGCGGGGAATATAAAAAAATCCGAGAAGTATCGTTCTTTGCGAGATTCTAAGAATATCACTGTCGCCACTCGCCAGTGATACACGACTGGACTAAAAGTGTCCTGCATCAGCCTGAACAAAGAAATACCGCTGTGGCGTCTGATTTTAAATATTACGGTATAGGTTGCGGCTGAAAGATCTGAATGCTGTAATACGAATTTTTCTTAGGGATAAAGTCTGGAAACCTGTGTTTCTTGCTCTCAACAATTAGCGCACAGTCTCTTAGTTTCCGCGGAGAACATAAAAAATGCCGGAAGATTCATTCTGTGTGATACTCTGAAAATGTAAATGTCGCAAGTGAAACACAACTTGACTAGAAGTGTCCTGCATAGGCATGAATAAAGAAATGTCGACGTGACTCCTGATTTCAAATATTATATGCTGCGGCTGAAAGATCTGAATGTTCTAATCGCATTATTTTTCTGAGGGATAAAGTCTGGAGGCTTGTGCTTCTCACCCCCAACAATTAGCATGTGAAGTTCAGCGTTAAAAAAGCATCTTGTAAAATGATTGAGTCAAAGTATCCTGCACCAGCCTGAATTAAGAAGTGCGGGCGAGGAATCAGATTTGACGGTGAGTTTTGTAACTCATTCGGTATTCTACGAAGGTTTCTTCGCAAAGTTTGATGTTCTTCTGAAATTTGAGAATTCGGGATTTGGACAATGCTAGTTGTTTTTACATGGCAGTATTCTTTAAACTGTGGAACACGGGAATTTCATGGACGTCCGCCGCAAATTGTGCGGAATCAGGGGCGCATTCGGTCATAATAGAAGAGGTATAGCCGATTTAAGCACAAGTTCCTCTGCTTATGCTGATATGCATATTGTCCGCAAAATCTGCTGCAAATTAGTGTATGCAATTTGATGAATCTATGCTCACAATACCTGTATATAGTATGAAAGCATCTAACTGAGGACAATATTCCAATATGCATGTCCCGCTTATGACTTACGGAAGTTTACAAAAAGAAGCCGTGGGGACTCGACAGCAGCAGGACGATGCCGTAATTGATCCCCTTTTACATATTATTAATCTTGAGCGAAAAAACTCGAAAACATCGTGATGTATTGACCGATTTCCAGGCCTAAAAAGAATTGTAAAGCGAATCTCTTTTTGGGCACATCAGCAAATTTATTAACTTGGTAAAATTCTAAAATTGCAGGCGACTGGGATTAGTTCGAGTCAGAAGGATCGCGCTGCCTCGTAAATCTTCACGGTCGTGATTAAAATGGGGGAAATTTCGCGGAAATTAGCTTTAAGCGATGCGCGAAAATTCTTTCATCATCCCTGCTTGGAGGAGAAAATGTGGCCCAATGATTTTTGAATTGCTTGTGATTTGTTCTCCACGGATCCCGCGCATGTTTATTTTTCTTTTATTTTCTGTAGCAACTTTAAATTAATTCATTCCTTGGCAGTGGGTAATATTGACGCGACGAGCAATTTCCGAGAGACAGAAATGACAGTAATGACTCCGGAATAAATGGGAAGCATGACAAGGTGGAGTAAAAAATTGCTGCAGTTACACGGATGAGTTCCCTAGCATGCCATGAAAACTGAAGCAACAGTCCGTGCAAACGGTGAAATCCGAATATGGAACCATTCCGAAAATGTCAAACTCGAAATGGCCGAACGCTGCAAGGATTTTAAAATATTTTTAATAGACCCCATTCGGGGCGAGCTCTTTCATGCGTGATCCAATGGGCAATTCAATGTTAAAAAGGGGATTCAAAGAGGCTCAACCTTTTGGAACTGAGGAGCCTTCTTTCTGGGATCATTTTCTATGGTCGGGACTCTTAAAAAATCACATACATTTTCGTGGTTATAAACACCGCCTGATTTATTATTCTTCCTGTAGGTTCTAGCCTTATCTTCTGTGTATTCTCTAGTGGCGAAGGAGCTCCTTGGGACTAAAAACTTCTTGGTCGTAATTCCAGGAAGAAAATTCTGGGTAGAGCATGTTTTTCTGTTCTCGACTGAGATTGGACTAGACGTACAGAAGTCTTGTTGACGTTCGCCTTTGCTTGGATTACAGGTATATAGACAAATTAACGTTTCAAGCATGATAGTAGATGTACGGTTTCTCGAAACGAGATCATTGACATCTCTGAGCCGAACATATGTGTCTCATGAATTACCGGGTCGAGCAATTTTTGTTTTACAGTGCAGGTGTTCTGCGGTTTCTTTTTGTTCCCCATTATTGGTGAGAATTCGAGTAATTTCTTCATCTCCGAGACGAGGCCGCGTGCGCGTGCAGAAGGTACTGCAGCGGCAGACCGTGAGTGATCATCGTGTCTGTTTTATCGTTACCTGTCTCACTGATCTGCTCGCCTTAGCGTTCCAATGACTGGCTCCAAATTTCGGCAGTCAGTTCAATTTACTTGTCACGGGTCTTTTGGCGAGCACTGCGAGATAAATGTCCGTTTGCGGCAGACTCCGGGGAATTGCTGGAATATACGCCCGTGCCCGACAGCTCGACGAAATCTTGAAACATTGAAAGAACTCGTTCCGGTTCACAGACAACGTTGCCTTGACCGCAGAGCGCCATTCTTTATAGTGCTACTTGCTTTTGAAATCTTTTTTTTTTTGCTGCTGCTGGAATATGGAAGAGAGAGAAGCTTAAACAGTGTTTTAACATTTGCCGCACTTTGTGTGCTTTCGAAATAAATCAAGAATAACTGGAGTGAAAAGATTCTCCTCTAACAGAACTGCAAAAAATCGCGTAACGGCACCCGGGTTGTTAAAATGTCGGAAGATGAAATTCTTCAAAGAAAATATTACCGCAGAACATGACAACCTATATGAAAAGTCCGCAAAAAAACGGAATGAAGAATAAGAAGATCTTGGAGAATATTTTGAACGCCAAGAAGTACACTAGCGCTGGAGAATTTCGAAAGAATATCATTCCTCGGAAAAGTGTTTAACAAGAAATAATATTTCTGAAGTAAAAAAAAACTGAAGGAAGAAGACATAAATACTATTTCATTGTAAAAGAATCAAAATTTCCCTCTGAGGAATTAACTCAGTGTGATATTCCCTTCCCGGACATTTTTTTTCCAAACCACCGTTTTCTCTCCCGTCTCCAACGACGTTTTCTCCGTATAGGAATTTTCATTTTGGCACACGTAGAACTCGCCCATTTACTTAAATCAAAATGCTAGTTTTTTATGCAAAATAATTTGTTTATAACATTGAAACGGGTAAAAAGCGAGCTTTACAACTTCTGAACGCCCGAGTGAATTTTTGAACTTTCGCAGACTTATTCATTAGTCAAGCTGTGAAGATGCGTTCAACTTTTCGTGCTCTAAACTCCTGATTAAATTCGAAAATGCTGCCCTTTTACAAGCTGTTTCACCAAAAGCAAGGAAAATGAGAGGCAATTCGGGTGAATTAAATTGTAAACTTGGGAAGTACAGGAAGGGTGAGTTTATCGCAAATTGCTGAACGCGAACAAGGCAGGGGGGGGGGGGAAGTACCAGCGAATATTTGTGACGCCATGGCCTCCTGTTAATTGTGCGACTGGGAGAACCATAACTTCAATCGCTGAATCGCGGCCTGAACTTGGTGTGCTCCACTCTCACGCAATGCCAGTAGCGTGGCTTTGCCGGCGGGGCGTTGATTTCTTTCAATTTGGCGAACGAGCGTGCGTGCAGCATTGATGAAATTACAGCATTTTGCCCACTGCGATACCGCGAGAAAAGTTCCGCATGCGATGCCCCTAAAATCCTCCGCAATGAGCCAAAGTCCGCGAGGAAACGATACCTCACCTTCGTGTCCAGCGATTTGGCACAGGTCAACTTTGCTTATTTTTTCATATTTTTGCGCAACGCTTCTCTATCGACAGTGATGTTGCAACGACTGCTTGTTACCCCATCTGCTTGCGCGGCTCAGCACTGAAACAGCGTTTGTAGGACGGGGGTATCTGACAAGTCCGGCAAGGCACCAAGACGTTTCTATTTCAGATTGAGGAAACCTGATGGTTACTTTTGACCTACTTTTGATTAGTTGAAAGAAATGTCATCCTATTAAAAACGGATGAACCTGAGGTACATTCAAAAATTATGTGAAGGACCTCAGGTTTTATTTTTAATCTGAGGTCATGGAGATCTTCTGGGAAGATTCGCAGTCCTCTGTTTTCTAGTGACGATCTTTCAAAATGGGTTCGGATTTTTTTCAAACACCTGGCACACTGAGCACATTCAAAACATGATATTCAACTGACACAATAATTTGCGCTCTAAAAAGCGATAACTTGTCATGGAGATCTTTTTAGAAAATCCGCATGATTCCGGTTGCTTTTCTTTTGGATGTGGAAACATCCAAGTGAAACTCTAAGGTCATTAGAGTTTCACTTGGATGTTTCCACATGCAGTACTTTACCAACAGTATTCCACGGGTTTCACGATCAGAAAATTTTTTCATGATTTTCGATTACTTAATGCCCTTCGCTTCAGAAATTCTCGACCCAATAAATTTGCATCTGAACTTTTTCAAATCCACCTTGCAGCAGTCGGAAGATGCAAGGCTTGTTCGTGAGTAGCTTCATCTAGTTATTATTTTTACCGTTATTTTTTTTTTTTTTTGAGTCTGACAGACCCCCTGTAGAAAGGCGTAAAACGTGAGCCCAGACACCCTGCTGTAAATTCTCCTGCCGCATAAAACATATCCACGAGTTCATTTGTTTTTCGCCTTCTTCCGTGTGAAATGGGATTAAGATTTTCTAATGAACTTATATTAGGTTGCGGAAGAAATATAGGTAGACTCCTCTACAGCGATCTATTGTCTACAACGAGTTTCTCCTTATCTCGATTTTTTTTTGTCCCAACGGGTTCACGACCTATTTTATGGAGTTTCTCTACAAAATGCCTTTTACAATGATTTTTTCTGGTCCTTCGAACTTCGTTGTAAATTTCTCTCTGTCGTGAATTTTTGTGGTCCCTTGAATTTCCTTGTAGAGAGAGCGCGCCTGTTGTGGCTGTGGTTCATCCATTTAGCTGGAATGACGATGCGTATAGGTGACTTAATTTCGGGACTTGTGAGAAACCCCTGGTCTTCGGACACGGGGAAAACACCGTTCAAATGGTTAATCGCGGATGCCATCCTTGTGACATTCGGGACAAGATCTACCATCAAAGCTTGTTTCCGTAGCGAGGGTGAATAGGCGAAAATCAATCAGGATTCGACCTCCTTTGGCGACGCGTGCGAGCTTCGGGACTTTATCACGGCGTCGAGAAAATGCGGTGTCGATTATTTCAGCTCACCTCTGATTACCTTTCCGATAAGCTGTCGCAGTCGTGAGCGTATCAGCGATGCTCTATGAATTATTCATTCCTGTGCCTATTTGGTGACCACGTGCCTGCATCGCTTCCCGGAGGCACATCGTTTTGGTGTGCTCATCAATTAACGTTTTTGTTCACGCCCGGGTGTTGATCCAGGAAATGGGATCGGCGACAAGGAGTGATTTCCACGCCGTCCTGAGGCTATAAATTAACTTCGTCTCGACGGAATGAGGCTTTATGCCAGAGCGCTGAGTTGCGACATCATAATTAAACTTTGGCTCCACGCCGTAAAACGGGGGTGGCTTTTAGGTTCGGGTTGATGCAAGGTGTGAACTAAGAGGCCCCCGGCAGAATGGGCAAGAGCACGAGAAAAAAAAAGCGAAGAAAAAACAAAGCTGTGTGGGTGTGATACTGAAAAGCGATACCCGGAACCAAAGCGAGTGCATTCGGTGGATTTTAAGGTAAAATAAATTGACTACCTCGTACACGCATCGCAATATTCGTCAAGACCACTAATGGATTCGAGTTTTATTATTCCGTTCCAGTAGCACGGTTTTACGAGCGGGCCCACTTTTTTCCCTGCTTACATGTCATTTCCCGATTCAGGCCATCGTGTTGGCCGTAATAATTTATGAGACGACCTCGGCTGATTTCGAAAGAAATTTCAATGATGAAACATTCTGGATACATTCCTGATTATGTTTATTAAATCATGATTCGTTGAAATGCTGTGATTCCAATCCCAGGGCGTCGAAATATACCAATTTTATAAACTACAATCGTTTTTAATTTATATAGACGTTGGAATTAATTCGAGAAACAATGTTCCAAGCGTTTATTTTCTCGAATCACTCTACTGCTGTCAAAAATATAATTTTATGTTTCAGAGATTAAAGATTTCAAATTTTTCACCGCAGAAAACCTTTGCAATGTCCCTTTTTCAATCGCAAATAAAAAAAGAGTAAACATTTCTCGAATTATAATCATCATCCAGCTGAAGATTTCAGGCGTGGCTCATTATCGCAGATACTCCTGGATAATGTATGCAAAATTTCAGGACTAGAATTTATAATCTGTGCTGTGCATGCATTGGAAAGATGGATTAATGGGTTTTAAAAAAATTGTAAACTTCATCGTGAGATTTCTCAGAGGAGATTTTGTTCGTGTTTCGTTTGGTTGTTGGAGCCATACATGAATCAATGACTAAGCGTAAGTAATTTTCTTGATATTCATATTTTCATGAAATTTAACAAACCGAATGCAAACGTGTGAAGTACGTGTACGTAGAAAATCTGGTTTCCCGTCTGCATTTCTAAATTTTCGACAGGTTTCGCGGATCACCTCCCTGAATTGTCTGCCGAAAATCAGAATGCGACAGAAATTACACTAATTACTGCATAAGAAGCGATGCTGATTTTGATTTTTAAACGAACTTGGAATCCGGTCACCGGGTCAATATTGGTGCGAGAACGAAGCGCAGACTCGTTTTCAGCAGCTAGCCGGCAAACGGCAAAAATGTTTTCGGTAGTATCCCTCGCAAGCAACTGCGTATCTTCCAGAGATTCTGTGCTTCGCAAGCGTGTTTTTGACACCCTGTGCCTGGATTTATGCATCATACGGGCGATCGAAACCGTGTCGAGCCGGCATAAGAATAGCGAACCCGATGCACGCTAAATCCCGAGTGCGGCGTTCAAATGACGTCGAGAGCGTTTCTCAGGCTGGGATTCCCGCTTTTGCTTTTGTTCCTGCGAGGGGGCCTCGGTGTTATCGGGATGATGTGTTGCCTTCGGCGGATGACGGAACCCGTGCAGGAAAATCGGACCACCTAGGGGGTTTCCGGGTTCTGATGGAATGCTCGGCTAGTTTCAATTCGCCCGACTATCGGCGTTCATCGGGAGCGGATTATCAGACCCACTGTCTCAACGATCGGTATCCAGAGGAAGTCTGGCAAATCCCAGGAAACTCGCGTTGATACGGATAATTCCACGCAATCTCGCCCGACATCATCGCTCTGGATCCAAACAGCTTGGGAACTCGAAGCCGGAAAGTGCGCACTGCGGTACTGGTCCCTTATTTCCCCTGAGGTGTTCGTGAGATTTCCAGCCCTTGTAATATTCCGACGGAAATGCGATCTTGAAAATTAAAGTGCGCTTTTGCTTACAGGCGTTCGCCTGAAATAGCCCTGAGCACAGGTGTATCATTTCCGCGTATCCCTTATAATTTTCCCAGTTTTTCACGCCAGAAATGGAAGATGACCTGATTGGCGCGGAGATTATAAACCTCGTTCCTTGTAATCAAACTTCCATTACCGAAGCGCTCCCGGTCAATCTGGGTGCGAAACAACTGACGGGGTTCTGCAGCAATAAAACATATTCCATCTCCCATGACTTCAAAGCAAGAATTCGAATTAGGCTGGAATCCAAGCGAATTTTCCCGGGAACTTGGGCGAATGCCGTTAAGAGGAAGTAAGGCAAGTTTCTCTAGGTTTCTGAAAGTTAAATGAGGAATTCTCGTCTTCCGGTAGAACAGTTTTCAGTGGCTTTATAGCACGGGACCGACCGCCGGAAATGTGACAGATGTTAAGATTTGATATTGTTACAGTATGTGGCCGACCTTAATTCTATAAACCATAGTTTATTGTTGAAAATTGTGATGGTTGAAGTTGATCAAATTCGCGGGGTAATGTCGGAAAAGGTCAAACGCCATTTAAACAAAGTAGTGCCTCTGCGTGTTCCGCCCCCACGCTTCTTATTTGCTCCACGCACTGAATTACTTCAGGTTGATTGCAATGCACTTTTTCATTACTTAGCATAATTTGCATCACTTGTAGCTTGAATTAGCCAAGAAGAGTTCAGCTATATTTGAGGTTAAGTGGGCGTTACAATTTTGTATTAATATGAACGAGTAACCTATTTTTAAAACTTTCTGCTCACTAAGAAATTAATGCAAAACTTTGGTTTGAAGGGGAAGTTTTTACGTCCCACAATGCCGTGGACCGAAAAATATCTCTAGAATTCTGAAAAAATTATGAAACCCCACAAACATGATACAAAAGAGAATAAAAATGCTTAGTTCTCTCCAGCAATTACAATGAAAATAACAGACGTTGCGCAGACTGTGGACAAGCCTCGCGGAAGTCTAGTTCCATATGACAAACCTCTTGTATAGTACCGTGTATCGTCGTCTTCGTCATTTGGCAAAATAAATTTTTTTTTCAATAGCACATAATATGCCAATTTGGTGCATTCGATTTGATCGCTCATTCAGTCCCTTACTATAACAGTACCCAATCTTCTCGACGTTTGCTCTCCGCAGAAAAGTTGCTGAAGAATGTGCGCCTGTATGATCATTTGTATCCCTTCCTATCATCTTTTTTGTTCAGGTTTGGCCATGATGATGTAAGCACGAAGATTTTGTAACTCAGCCGCAGCAAGATAGTATGTAAAGACAGGCTTTCAATTTTCTCGCCCTTCGAAACTCGAACTTTGCTCAGGCATCGTTATTCACTCTTGAGTACGCGGAATTTGATGGAGTAGCTGTTTCGTCCGAGTGATTGAAACTTGAAGCGAGTTTCCCCTATAACGTCAAAACGGTTCTTTCCTCCGGCTTTTCAAGTTTCTCATGCAAGTGCCAATCCGTTGACGCGTATTCGAGTGAAGCGATTAATCATCGTTATACGTACCGTGAAGTCTTCATGTAAAAACTTGGGGCAGCAAAGTTTCGGAGAGCGTTGAGTCTTCGGCGAGCGGAGGTCTCGTATTCAGTTTGTCTCCCCGTTTGATTCTATGGTATTAGATCCCGCAAGAAAATGAGCTCCTCTCCCCACGGCGCAAATTGAAAAAGTAATCTCGGGTCGAATGGCTTCGTATCTTCGCACCTCCGCGTCATCTCCGCAAGGTGTTTATTCGCAGAAGCGGGGCGTTAAGCACTTGAGGCTCAGAGGCCGTCGATGCGGAGGAGACGGCTATGTTCGAATTCCGGGGACGACTTCTCGCCTAGTTTTCAAAGTGCTGATTTTACTCTCAGGATCCGTCCCTAAAATATACCGCGGTGGTCTGGTTAATAATTACGTGATCATCCCAGAAATTCCCGAGTTTCCGTTCCACAATTTTACGCCCGGCTTTCCGGTTCTTTTTCGTCGCCGTAATTTATATGGAGGACGACGAGGAAAGTTCTAGTTCTGGAATCCAAGTGTTATTTCAATTTTCCCGCCGTGCGAAAGTTTTCCAGCTCACTCTGGCGCAACTTCCTTAATTTTCCGTGCATACTAAGGGTGTTTGCTATTTTTTATGGAGTATTTCTCAACTCCGCAAGTTTTGAAGGAAGCTGATGAAGCCCGTAAATTCAAGGGAAAAAATACGCAAAATTTGGCTACAGTGGAAGATAAAATATCACTGCTTGCTCGTTGGAGCAATTAATTAAAATTCCATCGTAGAAGCATGATGTCAACGGATTATACAAATATGTCTTCGCGGTAACACACGGAGGATAACGAACTCAGACTTCGCACCAAAAATAAAGTCAGTATGCCCACAGGAAAATGATTTCGTTTTTGCATTCCGAATGGCTTGCGAGCGCATCAAATAATTTCGAAATGATCTTTTTACATATTTGAAGATTCGTGCCTTATTATGCTTCTTGGAACATTTCTTGTTGTACAGTAGTACATGAAAGCTGCTTGCCCATCCGGATTTTTCTTTCAAATGTACAACTACCTGAATCCCAACCTCGGATTTTCTTCGAGGTGGTAGCACGGCTGAAATATATTACCACATCCACTCAAATATACGAGGAGCCTCTGTTTTTCGTAACTCATAAATGAATCCAATTTTCTTGCGAAAATAAGACAGACTTTCATCACATCTAATTGAATCAGAACTCGAGAAGTTTGTGGAGTCTACTCATGCCTCAGCTACCATCTGAATCTCTACAAACATTTCCAAAATAAATGAAGATTTGAACTCCTTCGCTTTTGGGCTGAAAACAGCATTGGTTAATTTTATTGGGTTTTACTTTATTTGAACAAATTTATCAGAATCAATCGTGCACTCTGCCTGTGAATCTAAGGCGCCTTCAAATTTGAGAGCACCCTTCATTTGTGAGCCGGTTTTCAAGGGGGAAATGTGTCTTTTGTTTAAGTGAATGCGTGTATTTTCTTGCTTCAACGTCCACCGCCAGTCAGTGATCGATCAATGATTTTAAAAAGTCGAAGATACACAGAGCACGAAATTATGATTAAATGTAAACTGTAATTCAAATTGGTAATGCATCCAATCAGAATTCGATTAAACGTGAATGTTTGCCGGTCAGGATATTTGCATCCCTAAACTTCATTATCGGTGAAATCAATTCCTCTTCGTCGCACACGTGGTATTTACCCTCGTTTGCTTCCTACAGCTAATCATTACTCTCTTCTGCGTGCATTCGTGTTAAAATTGCGTTATTTATTTAGTCACTAGTGTTTAAGGGTACTTTAGCGTCTGAATTATTCTCGGTTTAAAGAAGATAAAATACAATAACCTCTACATCTTACACGCTTCATCTGGAGTCCAAGAGTTGTTTTTCAGTCCACACACCTACCACTTGCACGAGGCGCCTGAGTGCAATTATTCGCGGACGGTGTTCCCCTAATCTTTTATTTCTCGTCTGCGGGCTCAGTCGATGAGGACCAACAGTATTTCTCTCGGTCCCGATAACTAGATCAAACCAAAACATTCCGGGTTCTTTTCCCAAGAGCTCATACATGCCTGTCTGACCCGTCAGCGTGATAACACAGTATAAGCAAGTTATTTTCTAGGGAATTTTCAATCTGAAGATCGCGAGCCGGAATACAGTACAGTATACATGTATTTTCAAACGGAAATACTGTACCTCACCGCGTGTGGCTGAGTGCTGTTGAACTAGTTTTAAATTACGTTACCGTGTTTTTTCAAGATCCTTGAATTTCCTGCTTTATTGAATGTTTCAATCATTAATGATGCTACAAGAAATGCTTATAAAATTCTCGTCACATTTTCTAATAAATAGAGTTTTGGGAATGAAACGATTTCCTTCGGAAGGTTTTTTTTTATTGCCATTACCACAAACAATAGGAAATATGTGATAAAATCATGCAAGGGAGAATATTCTCTTCTGTTGAGAAATATTTTGAACGTACCGCATTCAATCACGTATACGACTAACTCTATTCTTTAAAATAAACGTAGCTAAAAAGGCTGAACAGATTTTCTCAAATTTCATGCGAAGGAAAATATATATTGGCTTATAGGCCGCGATTTTATTGAGAATGGGGCCTATACGGTACAGTATTTGAGATTTAATCTTAAATTTGTATCCGCTTTCATTTGAAAGATGGAAAAATCGAGTTTGAAGTATAAAAGATTCAAGCAAAGGTCAGTTCACAACTTATTAATTTGTATTCCAGAAGATAATTTAGTGCGTTACACTATCAATATTAAGTTTACAGTGCGAATGGAATCCTTGACTAGATGCATGAAACGGATTCCTTTTCCTCTTCAAATTTTCAAAATTGTGCTTCCTGTACACCCTTCTGAATTAGCTGCCCAAAGGCAAGGTGCGGTATATTGCGGCATATATAAAACATGCGCTCGCTTGACCTCAGGTCACGTGTCCATCACAGTCCTGTTTTGTGTTTTTTTTTAGAAACTATTGGAGCTTCTTTCTACAGTACTGTATATCGTTCAAGGCCCACAAAAGCTGAATGGGTCGACAGGACGTGATTTTCGCGGCTCATCTGGAGTACGGATGCGATCGGCCTAGCACCGCAATTTTCTGTCTCCGAGGGAACCCAGTCGTCTAGAACGAAAGACGGGAATATCACACGATAAAGCAGGAGAATAAATTCTTGTTTTCCCTCGAAAATAAAATAAAAATATATATATAAAAGAACCCTCCCGACGGGACAAATTTCCCGGGATCCACGCCAGGTACAATGCGTGCATTAATCGCGACAAGAGACTGACAGGGGAAAAACATACGGCGTGAAACGAGTGCTGTCCCTGCCGATATCTGGGCGCAGTCCCCGGGGACACGTCTATAGAGAAATATTCATATCGAATGCCGGACTCGAGTATGAGGGGCTGAAGATAGATTAGGTGAAGATGGGTCGTGACGTAGGAGGGGGAGATATTAAAATGGGACCGGGACAGAGTCGGGGAATTTGAAAGCCTTATCAAAGCTGCGCCCGAGCCGGGCGCTTCAGCGAGGATTTCATTGCAGGCTGTCGTAGGGACAGTTCGTCTAACCGGCGTGTTTTGTCTCTCGAGACTTGTCCTGAAAGGTATTTTCTTTCTAGACTTGGCGACGTGTCAGTGTTCAGAGCTTCTGCTTCAGCGAGAAGGAAGCTGGCTGACTTATTGCTGACACTGAGGATCCCTCGCAATACGCGTCTCTGGCTCTTTGACGCAACAAGGTCTCCTCTGGAAGCTGTTAAAAGGGTCCACACTCACAAAATGATTCGAGATTTCGTCCACTTTCACACGTAAAATACTGGAAATCAAATGTTTGGGAGTTTTATAAAAATACTGCACTACGATTATGCGTTAATATGCGACATCCTGATGTTGTGCAATGACTCAAGGAAAATCGATTGTGTGAGCAGCAAAAAATTGAAGGAAAATATGACGTGCTGCGAAAAAGACGTGCTGATTTTCTTGAGAGAATCGTCGAAATTTATTTTTTTAAAGATTTTTTGTAAATGAAAACATGCTTCGCACAAGTGAGACTGCATTAGGCATTATTGTTATTCTCAAAAATGTGCGAAAATGTCGCAACCAAATATTTTTCAAGTTCGTCCATGATCGCATAGATGGGCTTATTTCATCCAAATCCAAATTAAGATCAGCTAAAAGAAACTCATCGCGAAAATTTCCGGACAAGTTTGAATAAGCTGGAATCTGACTAATGAGTAATCTTGAATACGCAGTACACTGGTGAATTCGGATATGTAAAATGTTCTCAAAATGTGTCGCTCGGCTGTTGACAGCGCATGGATATGTGGTTATTTGGCAACTTCGCATGGTCCTCGGCCCTAGAGAAAATTAATTCCAATCCTCGGAAGCTTGGGGCAAAATTATGACACTGTCGACACCGCCGTCTTCTGGAGCCAAGGATTGGCTCTTGAATTGCGGCGTTGTTGGCAGTCTCGGAACGAACTTACGACAGTGTGTGAATGCTTGACACCCCTCGTCAGCCCTTGAATGCTGAATTGTAGTCACTGTTCCGGCAAACGTCCACGTTTCTAGGAAAGACCCGATTCTGAGGCATTTTTGGGTTCATGTTCTGCGTCTATTTCGAAGTAACTATGCGTCGGAAAGGATCCCTCGTAGTAACCACTGCGCGAAATTCCCACGACTGCTTTCCTGGAGCTCAGTCTGAAAATTTAACGTTACCGCTTTGTGACGTAACTGAGACTCTTGAATTATGATGCGATTCTGAACTTCGAGCACGAAGTGCAGTAAAAATTAGGAACAAGCCTCTCTCTTCTAAGTCTCTGTGCTCCAGGAAACGCAAATACAATAATACGATTATTCTACTTGCCGAACTCTAGCCAGAAAAGCCTTTTTCACGACCTTTGGAAGTTCGGTCGTAAGTTTGTACTTCACATGCACGAAGTCTTTTGGTGGGACGGTGATTTAACATTTTCAATGATCAATATACAGTATTCTGCATTGCCGACCTGTCTTCCAATGTTTCCCATTCTAATTGAAATGAAGAGAATACAGGACTGAATATGCATCGCATCTATGCTAGGTATAGTTTCGCCTTCCTTATATTTTTACGAATTTGCTGGCAGTCTGGAAAATCAAAGATTTCGATTAATTGAAAGATCTTCTAAAAGACAATCTTCCACATATTGCGACAGGTTTGCAATAAAAAGTAACTATGATCTATTGAAGCGTCCCCCAACTTTTTTGGGCTCGCAGACGAGCAAATTTCCAGAAAAATTCTTCTGAACCAACATTTCCAAAAAAATTTGAGGACCGGCAAAGTTTCGTAAAATTTTTGCGGACTCAAAAAAGTTTTGTTTAAAAAATTGAATGGCAGGTACTTAAAAAGCTCATTTTTAAATTGTTAAGAACCAATTAAGCAGCTATAGAGGAATATCTTCAAGAAATTAATAAGGTGGGTTTGAAGAAAGATTTCTCAGAATAATTTTTTTATTATTACATTGGGTGAACATTTTTCTGAAGTGTTACTGGGAGAAAAGTCATCAGTCTCATCACCGATATTTATTTTTCATGAGATAATTTTAATTGCCATTGTCTTGCCATAATGTCCGATAAAGATACTGTAATGTACTTCATTGATTTTATTGATTAATTTATTATGCTGAAGAAAATTTCCCTCGGATCGGCAAAAAACTTCTGCGGACCGGCGCTGGTCCGCGGACCATGGGTTGGGGAACACTCCATAGATAATCTTATGGATGTGATGGTAGTGCTGAAATTTATACTGGGGAAAACGAAGTTGTCCTCTTCAGGGCTGCAATTCACGGAAATCCTTGAACGCTGAATAGAGTTTTTGTTGGTCAATAACGGTTTGAATTTTCAGGCAATTAAAAAACTTGATTCCACGGCACCGCCAAACCTTCCGAATCTCTCACGTATCACAAATATTTCAAAGCTTTGCTCATCTGTGGCCGATGGGGAAGAATTCGCAATTGATGATAAAGCCCTTGATTCGTCAAAATCGAGCTGTTCGCGCTCCAGTGGCTACTTAATGAGGGAGGCCGCTGAATTTCGCGAAAATTGGTGAATAACTTCCCCTGCTTCTCATCCGGGAACCAATGAACCGTTGAGGAATGATGAAATCGTGTGGGAAGTCTCCTTTGAAAACCAGCAGTGGAGAGAAATGCCGGTCATCATCCTCATAATGCGCCGGCATCGAAACGTTCCGCTGGTGCCAATTAATTCCGCCGCGAAGGACGCGTCGTTTAATTCACGTCCCGTCTTTCCATCCCTAGTTCATGCACATTCCACCGAGAAATTCGTGACGAAGGAAGCTCGAGCAGTGCTGGCATTAAAACCTTCCTTGTGCACCGTTTGTTAACAACTGACGTATCAAACTAAAGGACCGCGGTGGAATCCGCACATAAAATAAACACTGATCGATTTTGGAAGCCCCGTGCGTACTTCGTTCTGCTCATTGTGCGCCTGCTTTCGATTTGGGATTTCTCCCTGGCCAACGAGCTTGCTCCCGACAATCGCCTGCTGCGGGGGAACCTTGGCCTCGACACAACGATGCAATCTGAAGGATCATCCTGCTTAATTCCACTTTTGAAGGAGTATAGTGCGAAAAACGTTTCTTCGAACGTCAATAGTTCCGAGCTCGCGTTGGTGAGGTTGCGTGGCAAAACATGGGAGCATTCTTGAGAACACAATCCGCTCGCTCGTGAATTTCAAGCGCCTGCACCTCGGAAATTCGCTGCGATTTCTTTCTTTTTTCTTCTGTTTTTGTTGTTGTTGGAAATCAGGGATCGTGCAGAATAGTGGTTCTCAACCTGTGCTCCGCGGAGCCCAATGGCTCCGGGAGGAACTTCCCGGTTGCTCCAGAGAAAAATGCGAAGAATGAACAGTTGATTGAAATTAAATCCCCGCCTTTATTCGACCAAAAGCCGCCGTTTTCCCCCACGAAATCGGTGCTCAAAAACGCCGGAGTGGCCTGCACTCTGTATATTCAACTTTTCGCACTTTCGATGAATGTTGCCAACATTTTGAATGAGCTTTCAGCTCTGTGTTAATTTGGATTAGGGACTTCCAACAAACGACTCTTCGAAGTTAGAAAAACCCTTCTACAGTCGAACCTCTTCAAATTGAATCTCAAGGGACCAGCAGCAAAATTGAGTTAGCGAGTCTTTGAGTTAGGGTGACAAGCTTTTTTTGCTAAGGGAAAGAAAGACGAATAACGGGAAGTTTCAATTGGTTATATATTCTGGGCCTTAAATTTCTTCTTGAATTAGTTGACAGGATGCTAAACTTGGAGGCAGCGGTTCATTTTCCAATTAGTCTTGTACCTTCCTTTCAAAACAGATTAATAAAATTTATTTATTTCCTTTTTTTCTTTGTCAATAGCATATTAGCCAAAAGTCTGCCAGAAAATTTGAGTTTTGGTGGTTTGAGGGATGAAGCCTTGGAGTTGGGGAGGTTTTAATGCAATTTTTAAAAAGGAATTTCTGACGGGGGCTTGAAAAAAAAAATTGACACCGGGAGATACAGTATTTTACTGAGGAAATTCGAGTTTTCGAGGATAAACTGCAGTAGGAAATTGAGCAATTTATTTCTCAGTTAGCAATCTGTTTCTGCGACAAAAAACGGAGATATTCTTTTTGAATGTGAGAACATGCTCAATTTTTTTTATTCGTATACTACGCTGCATTTCCCGTTCAAAATTTCTTATTTTTGTTTTGCCTACGCAATTTTCCCTGAAATGCCTCGCAAGAACTACAGTCGAGTGAATTCGGTATCAAAAGCTAAGGCTGAACATTTTTGGACAAGGATTCTCAGTCTGTAATTCAAGCTGAAGCCCACCGGGGTGGGGAGTTTTTGCTGTTTCGGCACTTGAAACAAAAATATACTCCAGACCTGAAGTAAACTCAAGAGGCTCTTCTACAGGAATTTATTTTTGTGAGGGCTCCGCGGCATAAATTGATCACAGTAAGGGCTCCGCGAGTCAAAAAAGGTTGAGAATCTCTGATTTATGGAACCCCAGCATGCAAATCTGGACTTTCCCGAAAGCCTCCATTCATTTGAGTCTTTCTGTTCGCAGTAGACTCCCCCACAATGTTTCTTCCCATGAGCGCATAAATTGGCTGACGTGTGGGGGAGAAAAAAAAAGGAGATGATGTCCCGGAGAAATCATAATTCACGAAGGCTCGAGAAGCGAATCGAGGTTTCTTTTCGGTGACACATTCGCAGGGTCCCCATCTGGCCCGTCGCCAGCAGTTCTGGATATCCCCCGTCGTCTTCTCATATCCTTGGGCGATGTTCAGCGTGAGATCCCGTGATTTTATGAAGGCAGATCTCGATTAACCCCGATCGTTCAGCCGACATATGTTATGACGGGATCCAGATCATGAATATCGTCGAGAAGGCGATGGATCAATTTCAGTTGGTAGCCCCGCACGGATCGAATAACGCCGGCCGCGGCTCGCCGACTGTTTCATCATTCATTCAGCGCATTTTGCGCCGGAGATTGCGAAGGCGGAGGATGCCGACCCACTGCTCTACTGTTCAGGGGTGTTCTTGAGTATCTATCCTTATTCTAGGGATTTCGTACGAACTGTTCCGTTGTCCCATGAGAGAGACAGTCGGCGAGCAGAGGCGCGGATGATGTTGCAAGTTTAATGTCGCGCTTGGACGAGAATCTGGAAATCGCGGGACGTGCTTCCG
Source organism: Notodromas monacha (assembly GCA_905338405.1). Classification (NCBI taxonomy): domain Eukaryota; kingdom Metazoa; phylum Arthropoda; class Ostracoda; order Podocopida; family Cyprididae; genus Notodromas; species Notodromas monacha. Next base: position 26,812 of record CAJPEX010000020.1, on the reverse strand, counting down.
GGCAAATCCCGTCCGTTCTGAGGCATGCATCGCTGCAAATGAAAATGGCGAGGATGAGATGCTTCAGCTCAATTGATTTTCACCATTCCCGCTTCTCTCGAAGGCTGATTTGAGAGAACTTGCAGCTGAGGTTCGCCCTGGTCTTGAATTTTTCAATTCTCGAATATGTATGTAGAAAGCGTGAAGGTTCGGGTGCGAGTGAAACGCAAGACATATTAAATTAAAATCAAACTCCAGTGAAGTCGGATCCATGCATTTAATTGGTAACCTTTCCTCCTCCTAGGGTCTTGCAACTACTCCCTATTGTCAGTCCCTATCCTCAGCACAAATGTGCTTTCCTCGTTTCTTTTTTTCAAATTGTTCTTCAGCACACCTATTTAACCTATACATTTTAGTTTTACAAAACAACTCTTCTTTATATCTACACCATTTCCACTTCATAATTGCTACTCAAAGTCGGGGTGCGGCCGGTACAAGAACGGAAATTCTTTCAGATGAAACTACAGGATGTAAAAAAAATTGAATGAACCCAAATTTCCGAAGTTCTTGCAACAAAATCGGTCCGAAAATAAATCAGGGTGTCATCAGACAAATTTGAATGTTAGCAGGTGTCGAATACTTTTCAAGCAGCGTACAATTTTTTTTAATCAGCCACGAGTTTCAAATGACTGGGTTCAATGTTATCGTTGAAGATATTATATTTTACATGAACGAGTACAATATGCTATATTGCTGAGGTCTTGAGTGGGATGCAATTATTCTTCAGTAAGATATTTTTAAGTACCGATCACAAAGATATCGATTCTTTCTGCATTTCCGTCGTTGTCAGGACGGGTTTTACAAGCTTAATGTAGTCAATTGATCAACTTTTTTTTTGCCTCTCTAAACGATTTATTCAGCATTTTGGAGACCGTAATTAAGTCATTGACGTCCATGATGGGATTGTCTTTGATCTAAAACTCACCAGCTGTTCCATATAATTTGCATCTATTAGTGAATGCCGAAGAGATAACAAAATCAAAGCAACTCTATTCGCAAAGATATCATCAGGCAGCTTCGTCAGAAATTCCCACTGCTGTAATCGGCTTCTGCATTAATTCCAGAATTTTTGATGCATCTTGACGCTCAATTATTCTGTAATGATGACCTCAATTAGGCGATAGGGCTTTTTTTTTAGAAGGAATGTGCATGTCCTGGGGTGAATCTCTGCCGTTAAGCTTTTATGGTGAACCCGAGATTATTCCTCTGAATCTCTTTAAAAAAAATAGTGCCATATTTAGCGAGCGATTTTCGCTAGCCTTCTGATTTTGGTGCCCCTTAAACTTTTTGAAAGACGATTTCATGAACACTGGAAATTCTGTAAAATAACATATGCCTACAACCTAAAACAGTGATCGTATTAAATGATTATATAGTGTATGGTCTAAAATTCCTTCACTGAACTGAAATAACTCGACAAGACGAGACCTAGAGGGGATCATCGCGAGGGTTTTTCTATTTTTTATGGTTATGTTTCCGGTACTTGATCTCTTCCCAATCCCTTGATCCCAAGTGCTGACCGCATTTTCAGATCATTGCCGGGGCATTCTCGTATCCTCGAATATCTTGAGGATCTTCTGCCGTTGAATTTTCCTGCACAATTCTTTTTTTTTTTGGAGAAAAGCACCGTATATTATAGCGTAAATAGGATAATAGGCGTTAATGCGATGAATCGCTCATTTTGATATCTCGTGGGAAATAGGGGGAAGCAGTGTAAATGTTGATTCGCATCTTGGCTGGGTATTGAAATCCTTCAATCGGCTGACCCTAAAAATACTGCACCTGAGCGGAAATCGTTCCCGGATTTCCGTGCGGAGGAGTTAAAAGCTTCACGAGGCGATGATGCGGATACGAAGCACCCTTCCGTATATCGGAGCTAATTCGGAAAACGGGCGAGAAATTCGTTGGATATGTGCATTGAGACCGAGGCAGAGAATATTATCGGTTTTTCGCCCTAATCTTCAGCTTATCAAAGGGCACCTACGCGTTGAACCTGTGCGTGAAGATGATCCGGATCGAGCTGCAAAAACGCTGCTGGCGGGACCCATTCATTTCCCGTTTGCTGAACCGTTATCTGATGCAAAATTATTCCGGGGAATGAATTTCCTTCCTGGAGCTCAGGTGGAGAGCGTTTGGCTCACTGCGTTTTCGATATTCATACCCCCGGGTTCGTGCTGCTTCCAGCACTCGTACCCCGTGGGTCGGATTGTGTTCTTGACGCCTCCGACGACGTGATTAATGAGACTTCGCGACGCACCTGACGTGTGCGGGGCAGCCGTTGGTCGCGGCGTCATAAATTCCGGTAATGCTGTCTGCTCCACTATGTTCTGCACTACATAAGAAATGTGTTCGGCTTAATATTCCACGGGTCGGGTCAGCAATAGCTCGGTCACGCCAGCGTAACAATTCTCTGCTGCCTTCCACCTTGTCAATGACTTCCCGGGTCGCGGAGCTCTTCGAAAAGTTGTGCTTCGCAGTATACCAGTGTTACCCAACCCGTGGTCCGCGGACCAGCGCCGGTCCACAGAAGTTTTTTTTTTGCCTGTCGGCGAAAAATTCTCTTCAGCATATTGAATTCATCAGAAGTAGTGATGAAGTGTGCTATCTTCATGTGACATTTTAGGAGGACAATGGCAGTTGAAATTTTCTGATGAAAAACAAAAGTTGGCTTTTCTCCTAATAACCCTTCAGACAAATTTCCACCTGCTGAAATAAATTATTTTGATTTTTCATTCTGAGATACCTTTCTTCAAGCCCACCTTTCTAATTTTTGATAACATTCAGCTATAGCTGCTTAATTGGTTCTTGACAATTTTTGCACAAAAGGGGGACACTTTTTAAATAGCTACCTTAAAGTCTTTCAAGCAAAAAGTTTTTGAGTCTGCAAAAATTTTATGAAACCTTGCTGGTCCGCAGACTTTTTTGTTGGAAATTGCCGGTCTGCAAAATTTTTTCGCGGAAATTTGCTGGTCCTTGGGCCCAAAAAGGTCGGGAACACTGCAGCATATGTGTTCTCGCGCGAGGGCTACCACTAACTTTTCCTCCTGCTTTCTGGCTTACCCAGCATCCGGATCCCTGCTCATTGGCAGGAGAGCCCAGCCCTTCCGTTCTCTATTGTTCCTAGGTCATATCCTTGAGAAGATGCCCCGGCTGCACGAACAATGCTCGTAAGCAGCGAAGAACGCGTGACAAGCGGAAGGATTTCAGGGCGAGAAATTATGAAAACGCCGGCATTTTCTCGCAATCACTGTTCGAAGGAATCTCTGTCATCGTTCCTGCAGTTATACTTGCAAGGGTAACAATGCGAATGTGGTTTACATTTAGATCTTTTGAGCAAGGTAAAACACGCAGGAGCTGTAATGTAACCAAGCGAATGTTGCCCAATTTGTTAAATGCTCCTCGCTGTTGCTGAAGAATCTTCGTATTTAGTCCAAGCTACGTTTCTTTATTTTGCGCATTGTTCGCTCACCATGCAACATTTCAGAATAAAGCTCAGGATTGACGGATTCTCTTCTTCGCTGAAGCAAAAATAATAAACACAGAAACGGAAAACGTCTTTGCTTTGTGGAATATTTCCTTTCAACAAAGTTGATTACGCTACTTTCAAAGATCAATTCGAATCAGCGTGTAATAAGTGCTTAGCTTTGAGACTGCGTATTTCAATTGTATTTCGATGTTCTCTAGAATGACGTTTCGGAAGAGGTAATTGACGAAAGTAATGATGCAAAAGAACCGAGAGTTTCGTTCTATGTGAAGATTCGCCACGCTCAATTAGCTTGATGTATTTCCCACGCAATTTCAGCGGCGAACGCTTGCATGAAATTCCGCGTGCATTTCTTTCTCAGAAAATTTGCTTTTCAGAGTTTTGTTGCGAAGCTGCAGGAGACCGATGGTGAATCCACTCTTTTTTTTCTGGAATTCTGCCTGGGAATATTTTTCTCATCAGGAAATATTGACTGTTAATGGGTAATCAGTGTCCTTTAAGGAAATACTGTACTTGCTTTGAACTGACCCGTCTCCGACCGGCGAGCGACGCAGAGTTGAGTTCACTTGACCCCACGCCCCGTTTTTCAGTGGGTAATCCACGGGGTGTTACTGATATGTACGTCGAACAAATGCTGCTCGCCATTACACTGCGAACAAAAAAACAAAACAAAATCTGGGGCTATCGTTTGTAGACCACCCGGGAACCATGCAGGAGCAGAAACAAAACGCACAATTCCGGTCGATAGTGTTTTCTTCGCGATTACGCGCGCCGCGATGCGAAAGCTCGCTTCCGCTCGTTGATGAATGAGAGGTCGTTACGCGTCATTTCGTAGGTGTTGCCGTCTTGTCCCCCTTTCAAGCCGTAGTACGACAAAGTAAAAAACCCTCGGGAGTAGGGCACCTTTTTTTTCATGACCCACCCTCCTTTTAACAGCAATCGTTACCGCGCCCCAGCAAACAATGTCCCGTCGATTAACATGCCCGGATTGAATCCTGGGAATCGCCGACCTGCGTTTCTCACGCCGCTTTTGCGCTTCCGCAACGTCGCGAGTGTCGATGAACTTTGCGGTATCAGCACCCCGTCGACTTGCTTTCTGCGGACAACCCGCTTAATAAGCCGGCATTTATCGCTTCATTTATCTAAAAATGAAAGGAGATATGCACTCTCTTAAAAAAAAGTGATGCTAGACTGAACGAAAGTTTCGTCGCAGGGCGCAGAAAAAGCGAGACAGGGTGTTTTGATTCGAAAGCGATCCATTATCATTCTTCGGCAATGGGGGCGATTCAGAGTATCGTTCGTGTTTGCATAAAAAAGAGGAACGAACATGAATGAGTCCCCCTGAAGCTCGCACGGGGGTCGAAAAAAAAGTTAAATCTAGCGCTCGTGTCAATGTGTCCGATTTGATGGATGAAACAATCTAGATGCATATTTTTATCCCCCGCACGCGTGGGTATATTGAGACATTGTTCAGACAGAAGTTGATAGAGCTCAGCCCTTGAACGAGATTCCATACACGGGAGTCAATGTGAGTCTCAATGAGTTTCCGGTCGGTGGACAGATTTTGACCGATTTAAGTGAAGGCTGAACCCGACGCTGATCACCGAATTTCGACATGCATCACATTTACATAAGTTGCAAAGCTATTTCTCAGAAACCGTTGGACCAAAAATACGTCTAGTGTTCTTCTGCGTTCCGGGTATACAAATTTTAAATTTTTTCGTCAAGTAAAGTAAAACAAATGGGGTACAAATTAAAATTCCATACTGAGTACGCTCAAGTGTCAAGACATGCTGATTGACTTCGTGTGATTAAAAGGCGCCATCCTCGGAAAAATTGTGCAGAAAATTATGTCAAAATGCTGGAATCATGCAGAAGTTACGCACCCGAAATGGATGGAGTAAATACTGTAGTCAGAAAATGATATTCCCATTCTCCTCCAATTTAAATCGATATGAACATTTTCAATATCGATTTAAAGAAGAGATTAATGTCTTGGAAGAATAATTTTCCATTTTGTATTGCACAAATATTTAAAAATGATTCCGATTACAACTCTTTCGGAACCCCACACTGAAAAAGTCGTCTGGCCATGGCAAATTTTGATTTTTCGTGCATCTCGCACTTCGGAGAAAGTAGGAGAAAGCTTAGATTTTTCTGGGTGTCATTGTGGCCTTACCAACTTTTCCTCACCCTATGTCATTTTTCTTCGGACAGAATCCTTTAATTCTTTTTGAGTGATGGAAGAAGGTATAATATTTGCATATCGGGAATAGTCCTGTAAACTCTTCAAGCATCGTTCTCTCAGGAAAAAGGTAGGAAAACTGTGGTCGTGGAGAGGGAATATGTAAAGTGGAAGAAAAATGCAAACGTGATCACCAATGAAAGTTCTTCTCTTTAGCGAAAAATCTGCGTTCACTTTTCAACTGTACCACAGCATTAAAAGTTGTCTCCTTTAATTCAGGACGTAAAGCTCGTACACTCAAGTATAGGAATTCGCCCGTATAGTCGATATTTGTCACGAGCAGACTTTTTTTTTGCTCCCGAGACACAATTTCGACTCGCATCAATGCATATTTGACAACACTACAGCAGTACCCCCTCTGCTCAATTATAAGACGTCATCGATTGCGTGTCGAACCTTTCCATTATAGGCGTCTCAAAGGCGAAACAATGCTTAATTTCAGTATATGGTGCACTTTCATTAAATCCAGTTTCTCCGGAATCAAAATAGTCTGCAAATGCCAACGTGATCGCCTCAGACCCTTCCAAAAAGTCGTGATTGTAACCATTGTTTTTCGAACGGGAAATGATTGTAGGGATTATTTATATTTTTATCCAGAAGGCTGTGCTGTCAAAAGCAATCACTGGAAAATCCAAGATGATATCGCATACGAGACAAGATGAAATATATGAAGCACCTTTGCTTTTTGTGCAATATTTTGCGAAAATTGATCCGCATCTGCGAGTGAATACTGCGCGGTAATCTGTTTCTTCTGATTTTCATTTATTAGCGAGATCCGGTATTGGCAGTCCACCAATATAGTATTTTTTTTTTCTTGAGGGGAATGAGTCCCATTATTAGCAATGTGGGGCAGGGACGAATCAGTCGAATTAAACGCTTCGTGTTCTGTCAACAGATGCTACTCGGGAAGTCTCGGTAGACGGCAACATTCCCGCGAGACCCGTGCGCGGGGATGAAGTCATTCTGGAGTGCAAATACCGAATCATGGTGCACCAATCGCCTCTGTACTCAGTGCGGTGGTACAAGGACAACCGAGAGTTCTACAGCTACCTTCCGTCGAACAGCCCTGCGAAAAAGGCATTCAAGGTGCCCGGAGTCCGCGTCGACGTAAGTGACCTTTTTTTTCTGCGATGCTTCGTTTCTACGCGCTTCAGCACAGGTTCGATAACCGATTCCCAGGTACCCGCGTCCAACGACTCCCGGGTGCTCCTCTTGCCAGTCGATTTTTCATCTTCAGGAACGTACAAGTGCGAGATTTCGACCGAGGGTCCGTTTTTCTTCTCGGGCTCGTACGAGCAGGAAATGGTTGTCGTCGGTACGTGACATCCGAAGCCATTGGAGGGCTTAGTTTGAATATCACTCTTCATATTTCAGCCACTCCCAAGGGCCCACCCGAGATCAGTGGCGGGAGAAGTACTTATCGACCCGGGGACTACGTGCACGTGAACTGCACCTCAGGGCCTTCGAAGCCAGCGACTGAAATCATGTGGTATATCAACGGTCATCGAGTGAGTGACTCTTCATCTCCCAGCATTTAAAAGGAGACATGTTTTTTTCCAGATGCTTTCGCGACGATAGGCCGCACTATTTCTCCGAAAAGTGCACCGAAAATTCGGGTGCGGCCTGTACACGCATGTAAGGGGGATATTTGAGCAGTATTTTACAGTTTCTACGAGGGATCTGTCATTTTTGAACAAAATGATAATTTCCGTTAACCAACTTATATGAGGAATATTTTCACACACTTTCGTGAAAATACGAGGACGAAAATAGGCAGGAAACTCAGCACTCCTTCATTTTTTGAATTTCGTATTAATTACTCCTTTCATAAAAAAAAAATTATGCAACCAAAATTGCACTGAAATTTAGAAAACTGTGCCGTCAATCGTTAGGAAAAATAATTTGTCCTGACTGCAGACATTTTTAAGTTACTATCCCTTTCATAGGCTGCCACATACCCTGGTTTAGGGTAATTATGGCATATGCCCCAAATATACAGTAAATAGAATCCCAATTATCCTTGGCAACGATTAGGTTTTCTTTCCGAGATAATATAATTTTAATACGTCGGATAATCGGACTTTTTTCAAAAACGGCTCAATTGAAAGCTGTTAAAAACATCGTTGACCAAATTTATAATTATTATTATTTTAAAATTTCCTGAATTCTTCGTTCGTTACCTTAGAATACTTATGTGTTTATTTTTTTCATCGCTTTAAAGGTACTCAGTATTTAAATGGGTTTGTGCCTTCTTGATTAACAAAAAAAAATGGATCTTACGCCATTCCCGGTTGATTGGACTGCTGATGATCGTTCCGCAGCATTTGAGGCATATACGTATATATAGCGGATAAACCTGTTGATCGTCCTGGGATATTAAAAATTATTTCGCAAAATTTAAGTAATCGCGATTATTACCCACATGCATGAATCTGTGGTGTTTATGCACGACCTATATAATCTCGTGAATGGGACATTCATTGTTGATTGAACCGGGAATTCTTCATTTGGCCATCACAAAATTTGCTGCGACAGAATAGTACAGTATAAGAATTTTCTACCCCTATCAGAGAAGCAGCGTAGACTTCGTATAGACTATAGAGGATGTGCAATATTTTACCAGATGAAAAGAATTACCTTCACGGATTCTTCTTCGAGCGGGTTCATTACGCACATTTTTTCCGGGTTTTTTCAATAAAAAAATGTGCAACTACGATAAAACACGCTTTATATCACGCATTGGAAAAGAATGCCGCGCTTCTCATTAACAAGTAATCAAGCTTAGTTTATGACAAAGCATCACTTTCATCTTTGCCGTTTCAATTTTCCTTGCTTATTTATCGGATAAATTCGTTTTTTCCTCAAGGTCTGTGAGGAATTCCAGGAATACGCTCATATTATAGCGAAAATTAGCAGAGAATAAAACGGTCACGAGATTACGATTTTTCGAACAAATTTTCATCTTCGTAGCTTTTTGATCAGGCGCACGATGCCCTCGCATTTTTATGCGGACATTCTCCCATGTTGGTGTGTTGAACGGAACATGAATTTCGCACGGTTAAAGTAGAGGTATTACATAAGACATTACACCATGTACGAGGGTTGGTTCATAAATTTTGCGACTCAGTCACTTTCCATCATCGGAGGCGGAAGAAAATTTTTAATTTTTTTCAATCCTTCGCAGACTTCTAATCAATTTTGGCCCACCCAGCTACAGATGAAGACGAGAAAAATACCTCGAAGTGTCAACTTAAGTGATCACTTTTCAAAAATGTTGGGATCCACCGAGCACATTTTTAGTCTAGCCAAGATTTTGAGTGAGATTTTGGATCCCATATGGCTGAGGAATCCTTCTCGAGGGTCGCAGCAATTCTTAATTTCGTTTGGTGAGGATCCTCTTTGATTAGAGCCTTCACACTGGCCACATTTTGCTATTGGGTGAATTCTGGGACGTCCTTCACGTTGGGAGTCGCTGACGTCAAAATCACCATTTTAGAATGTTTTTCCCATCGGAACAAAAAATGATAAAATTTTACAAAGGATTGAACGACAAAAGAAAGGATGGCATTTGTCTCTAATGGTGACGGCAAGGGACCGAATTGCGAAATTTATGAACCAACCTTCGTAGCTCGGTGTAATGGTCGGTATACAGCCTCAGAAATTTAGCGGGAGCCGGATCTGGTTTCCGGAGCCACCGCAGTATCAAGCGCGTGAGACGCGTGACTTGGTGGCATCGGGTGATTTGCATGCTGCTCGCACCTCTTTGAGCCCGGGCCGTGACTCAAGTCGCGTCTCCTTGTTCTCACCGAATAGGCCGACGGGGGCTACTTGATCCATTATGATCCGCAAATGGTCGAGGGCGGCCTGGAAGTGTCGACGCTGGGCCTCAAGTTCCAGGCGAGCACTCGGCACTTTCCAGACGGCACGCTGAACCTGAAGTGCACGGCTACGATGGCGTCTGTGTATTACCAGAGCGGCGAGAAGAAAGCCACCGCTCACGGGCACCACGCCATGCTCAGCAGCATCAGTGAGTGCCGCATTACTGTCCTTCTCTTTTTTTGTGTGGAGTCGATCAGGTTTGCCAAGTCCGTTTAATCAGCTCTCTTCGTTTGACGAAAATGTGATTCCGCTTTTGTCGCGAATTCTCCTTCAATTTATGTAAATGCGATTCCGAGTCGACACAAACTCCCCTACCTTTACGGTATATATATATTTTCTTTTTTAAAATTGGCTTTACTGAGTCGTTAGACTATCTGGAATGAGCTAAGGGGATTTTGCATCTTCCTTTGCCGGACGAGAAAAAAAATCCACTTTTGTCACGAGGCCCTGTACATTTATCTGGCTTTGAAATATTGATTCTTTTGGGAAAAGATCAAACTTGCCAGGGATGATTCGGAAGTTTTAAAACTAACTGGAACACTCTTGTAGTATTTTCTACGTCTTTGCCAAACGAAAAAGCGATTTTTAGGGCGCATTTGACACAAGCTCCTTGCGTTTTATTCGTTTAAGAAGTCCGTCATTTTAAGATTTCGATGATTTTGGGGAATAATTTAACTCATTTGAATGGATTCTGAGTCTTTTGACTGAATGGAAAAACGACACGATTTTTTATTCATTTAACCAGCTTTTTCGCAGGATTTCTTACTTATATTTTGAAAGCGAGGTCCAGAATTTAAAATCTTGACTCGTTTGAGGAAGGATCAAACTTATGAGTTATGCTTCCATAATTCTGGAGATGAATTGATACTGTACCGCACTTTCAGATGATTTTTTCTGCAAGTAAATATGATCACTCTTTTGACAAAAGCTCTCGTCCTTTTATTTTGAAAACAACGAATACTATTTATATATTCAATTATTTTGAGAATAATCAAACTGACGGGGGATAGTTCCTAAGTTGGAGAAGCCTGAGAAAGGTACCGAAATTTGAAGGATAATAAGCAAAGGTGTCCGGAATTTCCCAATCAAAAGGAAATATATATTCTCCGTCTATTGGATAGCAAGAAAAAGAGGGAAAGATCCGACACCGCCTATGATCTTCCAAATACTGTAACCCTGATCAGATGCGAATGGCTTGTGTTGAGTGTCATTAGAATATAAAGATTTTATTTTTCATCGAGGATTTTAGGCGTCTCAGATTTGATGATTTATAATGCTATTCCAGGTGAGATTTCACATATTTTTGCTGAATATTGGCAGATTCCGGAAGATTAGTTTGGTTTGATGTGCGGTTGTATCAATTTCACTCTCATACTCTTGAATAATTGGGCTCACTTGAGGCGATAAATCGTCGGGATCTCGGCTCGACCTTTGCGAATCTTTAAAACGAAACAGTACTTGGAAATGAATCATGGAATGTTCGGATCCATTTAATCCGTAGTTCAGTTTACCGACATGTTTTGTTCATGAAATGGCTCGAGAGGCAGAATTAGACGTGACCAAGAACTTCGATGACGGGAGCCATTACTCGTGCTGTCAAGGCGTTTTGCCGGGTCCAGTATTTCGATGGCAAATGCAGTCGCTTCTGCTTAAAGCCCACCGAATTTGCCGGGACAGTGAAAAGGCCGCTTGGTTGGGTACAATATATAACCGACGGGATGATGACGCATCTTTTTGCAGGCGGTGGGAGCAGGTCCTCCCTGACATTCCGAACCTGGCTGCGAGTGTTCCTTCTGCTCATATCAATGATCACACGACACGTCTCTTCGACATGATGCAGCTCAAGACGCGGGTGCGGGCGAGCTAGAAGTCCCGGGAAACTCCAGGATTCGCGACCACTTCGAACTCCTTTGTTTAGCTCATCCCCGGTTCCAGAGGGTGGTGTAACGGTGTTTTAGTTAGTTTCAGAGTGGTGCAATTCTCGGGAGCCGCCAAATGTCGAGGAACACCGGTCAAGTTCACGTCCGTGGTCATTCCAGTGTCCTGCTCTATCATTGCTGAGACGAGCAGGGCAGCATCGCGTGGCATCGAAAGGGCGGATCAAATGCTTGCTGTCCACCAGTTGCTAGAGTAGGGCATTACTAAAAAACACTCCAAATTTTCTTTGGCTTTTCTCCTCGGCTAGGAAACGGTGGATGGACTCGTGTTCAGCATGATTGATTTTGTTTTCCTTGCCCAATGTCACCAGGAAGAAAACTAGCTGTGGGCTGACCACTCTAGTCTCGATCTAGTCATTGCTGTTGAGAGAAGGTGGAAAGTGCCCGAGATCTTTTCACTGCTATTGATACATGCCACAGCTTTCTGATTTAATGCTGCCCGCGAGTCTCAGCATGGTAGGCGCGGTTTCTTTTTGGCAGTAATCATTTATGAATGTGATTGCGGACTTTTCATGTGACTGTTTTGATTCAACGGATGCGCAGCTGCGAGTGAATGAGAGAGAGAGAGAGATTGCATTTCGAACGGCGTACCTTCCATGATCAAAGTGGCGGTGTTTCGTCGAGCACCTGAGTGGAATGCCTTTTTGTTCTTCGTCTGGTTAGGAGATTGATTACTGAGGACGATTGCGCTCTTCCCTTCCCTGTCATATTTTTTGATGGATGCAAAACGGACTTATTGTTTTATCGGGTACGGTTGAGTCAATCGTTGGTTCTCACGACCAAAAAAAAAAAGGCCCCGTTTTGTTGGAATGCGATTGTTTTCGAAACCGTTCCTCCTCTTGACCATGATTTTGCGTGGCTGATATAAACGGATTTTGCGAAAATTTGTGCATTGATTTTGTATTGACATTTTTTTCCAAAGCTCTACGAATGCACAGCAGGTACCACCAAAGGAATAATCGCTAAAAAAAATAATCCGCTCAAATTAATTGCATGGTACTCCCAATCTCTTCGTCAAAAAATTCGCGATAACAAGATAATTTCGTTAAGTGGCAAAATAAGTTGGAATATTGCTTGAAGTCGATGAAAGCTGTAAAAAAAATTGCACCCTAACCACTCACGCCCACCGTGGTTGAACGCACAGAGATATTCAATGAATTGTACCGATGTGAAATTGCATAGGTTATACATTCTATTATGCATACATTTAATGCACGCAATTACATAAATTTTTCATTATCTATGCATCAAATAATTTCAAGTGGACATACAATTTTTTTCCGGGTCAAAGCATGAGGAGGAAACCTTGCCAATTTTCAGGCTGGCTCTCTTCCGGTAAAGAATAAGGAAACTAGAAATTCAGCCAAGTGTGGTTTTTTGATCACAGCTGAAGCGGAGTTTCCGAAGTCAGTCTGAGGGATTTCGTGGATGCACACCCGCCCTTTTTTGCTGAAGGGTCACTTTGCTTTCGCTCACGCTTTCTTTGCGATGAGATCATGTATCTGCGCAAGCACCCATGCCAAATCCGAAGAGCTGCAGGAAATATTAAAGTTCAGCTCGGATTCCAGCCTGAAGGTCAAGTCTGCATCAGTTCCATGTGCTGCCTCAGTTGCGGATCTCCACCCCCGCAGGCATCCGCAGGTCACTTGCTTCTGTCATTTACGTCGGGATTGAAAAATTTACTTCACGAAAATATCGGCAGAAGTGCACCAGGAATAGGTCCGAAATCCAGAAAATCCACTGGAACCTCGCTGGTTTCTTGGGATTTCCATGAACTGTGTTGATTCGAGAGCCCTCATACTAAATTACGAGTTTCTTTATTTTTTTTGCCGCGGATCCTCCGAAAGCACGTGCGCTTTTCCGGCGGGATCCCAGCTGCCGTTTTCCAAGAGCAATCTGATTATTGTGTAAGATACATTCGATGCAACTAAATAAACGATTTCGTTGATACTTCTCTGCAAGGGTGGGGATACGAGATCATCGCATGAATTATGGCTTCGACTGAATGGTTCGCAAACTCGACGATATTTTCTAAAGCCAGCCTTTCCTTATTTTTCTATCTTAGCACTCAATGTTACCACGAAAATTTTTGAGGAACCATGATGGCGTTTGCTTTCTGTTTCATGCAGTCAACTTGGACTGCAGGCATTCATGAAACAAATCTTTTGGGTACATTTTAAACCACTTGAAATTTACACATGGTTTTGAAATTTACAAACAAATCTTCGTCGCGCATGCAAATATAAAATGCATAAACTAGATAAGTTTGATAGTTATCTTTGTTACCCAAATATTTTAGAAAAATTGAAAATGCTTCGAATATTTTCAAATCACTTGTAATTTTTTTTAATTCAGGGATCGGTTTGTAAAATTGATGCACAGTATATGATTGCTTTTAGTAGAACAATTTGGGCTGACCGGACGAAAATATAGATTCTTACCTTCTTAGTTATGAAAAATCAAATAAACAAATTTTGAACATTGAAACACGTTATGAACTTATGCTTTGGATCTCCGCTATAAACGCAACATCGATTCCGACGATTAGAACTTTAAAAAAACTGGTCTGCGATGAAATAATGCAGATTCTTCTAGTTTTCGGTCAGCAGAGTTCGAATGCTGACTTCAGTTGAAAATATTGAGGATGACTGGCTTCCTTCTAAACCATGTGTAGAATCAACGGAGTCCACCGAGATCAAAATATAAGAAAAGTGTGCCTCACGTTCGCAGAGAATATTTTTCTTTGCATTTTTACACAAAAGTAAAGCCAAGTCTTATAAATAAACGACCTTTAATATTTTATTAAATACTTGAACTCTTTTATTAGAAGTTCGTTAGCATTTTCTGCCCTTGCATCTGATGACCAAATAGAGGGAACTCGACCTAGAAACATGGTAATGGATGCTAAATTTCATTGCAAATGGGTCGCATTGGTTTTACTAGGAGTTTTTTTGTCTCTGACGCAAACGAATTTACTGTAATTGCTTGGGTGGTGGCTGTTTAAATTCATCAATCCATTTTCATGCGTTGTATGGGAAAGCATAGCAAAGTATTTCAAGACCTCATCGAAATAGAATTCCTGAAGGGCTCTCAAACTCTCTGAATTCACGCTGTTCTTTACATCATGTACTGTTGGCACTGATGGAGCATTCCGTCCCTCCGTGTCTGAGTGTTATTTGCCATGCGTTAAATGTATTCCTACACTTATAAAAGACGGCTTCATGGACTGGATTCTTGTATTTCCCGGGCACAGAGCATGCTTTCCCTTGCCCGCCTGGAAAACGCGTGCCGTGTCGGAGGGCCTTACTTTTTAGCCTCCGAGAAAAGTAATCATGTGCAGCACACATAAGGTCGCGATTTTCCGGATTCGCAGAAAAGCCCGGGTGCCGCAGCCGCTGCCACTGGGAAATCAGGCTGCGTGCTGGGGCCACCAGGGATGGTTGTGGGCCAGCTCTTGGTGACGCTCCCGGGGCGGTCATGACGGAATACGCGCCGCGTGTGTCGCCCTCCGTCCAGTCATGTCGCTTCAAAATCTTGGACCACTGCTGTTTTCCCGTCGGACGCTCGCCGACGGCGTCTTGGCCGCGACGGCAGAATGAGAACTGAGGGACGCTCCCGGTCTCACCATTAAGAATTCGTTGATAATTCAGAGCTTCAGTCGGGAATTATTCCGGTTTCCTCGATAGGGGAGGCCGGAAAGTTTGCGCAATCAAGGACGGTAATCAGATCCCCCGAGTCCCACATTCGCTTGTTCTTCGTCATCCCGCCTGAAGGACCAACAATGAAACAATTAGTTTGGAATGTAAGATTCAACTGTCGATAGACGGCGGTAATTTCCAACACGCCCTCGGTTGTAGCAAGACCCTCCTCAGACATTTCGTGTTCAATCTTCTGTCACACCAAAGTCATGATGTTGAGTGCTTGCAGAAGTTTTCAAGATACTGAACTCGGAGCATTCTGTTTGAGCATCAAATGAGTTTGAACAGAAAGAGCACAGTTCGACAAGAAAATGACGAGTAGCAAGTACAAAGACTGGAGACGAGAAATATAATAAAATAAGCATAGCAAGAACCAACAATTGGATTTTCCCATTTTCTTGGCTTTAAAATGCCCATGGCCACGGACGAAATTTTCACTGGAAAATTTTTATACTGAGATTACGAGATTACGAAAATTAAGATTTTTCAATTATGATGTTTATAATAACACACTTCATTTGATGGAACTGTTAGGAACCGTCGAAGATTTGTTTCAATTACAATTTTTTATAACGAAATCATGTATAACGTAATTTTGCTGTGCATGCAGATGGCGAACCAACAGAATTTTGGTTTCTATTGCGTGCCCCGATGGGGTCAAGTGAAACTCAAACAATCTCTTGAAAAAACGAAATGGGAAAGCTATTACAGTATGGATCCCCAAGATGCAAATGAAAACGGTATTTTGACTTTGTCAGTACTGTATGTCGGAACGTCTGCAAATCGGATCACGTTTTCCCCTAGACTATACATTGGGAATGGGAAAACAGCTAATAAAGGTTATAAATGTTATAAAGGGACATTGGTATTGAAGCGATTTGAATAAAAATTATTTCTATTCGACAGGGACCTGAAAAAAAACGACTTGTTGCACGAATAATTCGTCATGACGAGATTCGTTGTAACCAGATTCTACTGTATTGTACACATTAAATCCAATTACAGCTTGACACGAACATTCAAAGTAATTATCCCGATTGAAAACTCAAAAATTTCTACATAGTTTTAAATTTACTTTTTCATTGTTGAAGGGTTGTGATTTACATTTCGTTCGAGAATGCTTTTCAATCCATGCTGAGTCAAATGGCGGAAAACAGGCTTGATCGTTGAACCTTCGACTTCTGAACAAAACCTATATCCTGCATATTTAATTACAGAATACATTCTCAAGCCTTTTTCAGTGGCAGAGGAAAACGTTATTCCTGCCCTCGCTTTCGGGAAAGTCGCAGGATCCGATAACACTGGAAATATATTTTATAAGTTCCCCTGCTATTGATCAAAAAATTGGAAGAAACTAATTGAATACAATATTGTAGCTTTTCTTAACTTCAAAATGCAGAAAATAAAAGTTCAGAAAATGATTTTTGGCATGAAGAAGAGCTCAAAATGCTAAGAACAACCACACTTCTTCATATAATTGCTCAGATGATGGAAATAAATCTGAAAAAGAAGCAAAAATTAGCGTTTTTCAGATTATTGATTACGTTGAATTTATAATGAAATATATTCTCAATTTTTTTGAAAATTTAAAACTTTACTTGTTCGATATCAAAATTTTGGAGAATGAGATTCTTCCAATTGTCTTGAAATGTTGGTCAAATTCAAACGTGGATATCTCGAGACTTCGTCTAGGTGTTGGGGCAGAGTTTTTGAGTTATCAAGTGTCCCTAAGTTGAATCGTTCGTATGTCGAGGCGTCCGCATTTCGGTGCCACACTGTATATATACTTCTAAATCTGCATTAAAATCAATGGGACTCGATTGATTCATTCAAACTTCCACAGGTGTAAATAAAATGGGCTTGATAGATTTTCCTCGTGACTTTCCTTTTAATATTCTATGGAACTGGCTGAACTGGCTACCGGCATATATAATGCGTCAATCATCAATAACTAAAAGGTCAGCCCACTCACGCTGAGTTTGTATCTTATGCATCTTACGTATCTCATGCCTTCTTCTCAGAACAGATCACAATCAGTTCTCTCATTTGGACGCAAGGATGGAACCGTGAAGTGGATCAATGCTTAACGTAGACCTGCGGCTGAATGCTGCCGGATGTGTAATGCTCCCCTTATTGTGATGTACTTCACTCCGGTCGGTGGCAGAGAGAAGCACAAACTGACAGCAAGTGGATATGCTTGCAGTGCTGAGTGTGCTTGGAGTAGATGAAACGAAGGAACCTCTCAATTCTATTTTTCCTACATGTATATGAAAGCAGGTCAGCGATTGCTAACACAATGCAGAAACAGACGGATTTCCTCTCTGGTTTCAACGCCAAGCGCATCGACGGTTTATGGCATACGTACGTCACTAATTCTGACGGCATAGACAAAAAAATTTGTCCATTCGATCATTTCTACAGTAAATTCTGTCGGGACTTCACGCAATTTTTAAAATTATGCTTGAAAATTAACGATCCTACAGATTTCACAAATGCAAAGTTCAGTCGGACCCCGCCGAGAGCATCAGGTAATTATGTTTTAAATCTGCCACTTCAACAGAAAAAAATTATAAAATCAGTCTCTAAAAAATTTGATATACAGTGGGACCCCAATATACGTACGATTTGACTTAGGGACCATTTGAAAATATCAACAAAGTCTCGAGATACGGAAACTTTTCCAACATTTCTAGAAAAAACAGAAATATTATCGGAATGTCGATGCCTCTTTAAAAACTTGATAGTGTGCTTGGAGTAGATGAAACGAAGGAACCTCTCAATTCTATTTTTCCTACATGTATATGAAAGCAGGTCAGCGATTGCTAACACAATGCAGAAACAGACGGATTTCCTCTCTGGTTTCAACGCCGAGCGCATCGACGGTTTATGGCTTACGTCACTAATTCTGACGGCATAGACAAAAAAATGTGTCCATTCGATCATTTCTACAGTAAATTCTGTCGGGACTTCACGCAATTTTTTAAATTATGCTTAAAAATTAACGATCCTACAGATTTCACAAATGCAAAGTTCAGTCGGACCCCGCCGAGAGCATCAGGTAATTATGTTTTACATCTGCCACTTCAACAGAAAAAAATTATAAAATCAGTCTCTAAAAAATTTGATATACAGTGGGACCCCAACATACGTACGATTTGACTTAGGGACCATTTGAAAATATCAACAAAGTCTCGAGATACGGAAACTTTTCCAACATTTCTAGAAAAAACAGAAATATTATCGGAATGTCGATGCCTCTTTAAAAACTTGAGTTATTTAAAAAATAATAAAAAATCATTTTAAAATCACCATAATACATAATCAAGATCCGGCTAATTGTGTGCTTCTTCTTTCAGAGTTTTTTTTTATCATGAGCCCACAGTATATAGCAACACTTGTTCTTGTTCTTTGCCACTTGAGCTCCTTCTGATGCCAAAATATGAGATTCTGTGGTTTTCTTCTACAGAGTTACATCTGATGCATCTTGGCGATGATAAAATATTCATTCAATTTTTGTGGACTTCATTCCTAATTTTTGATGAGCAGGAGAACCAATCAAATATGTTTCTATTGAATTCTTTGGGAAGATGTGATCCGAATTACGAAGGCTCCAACATAGGGACAAGGTCCAAGCACCGATTAC
This sequence comes from Notodromas monacha, assembly GCA_905338405.1. Lineage (NCBI taxonomy): Eukaryota > Metazoa > Arthropoda > Ostracoda > Podocopida > Cyprididae > Notodromas > Notodromas monacha. The sequence continues at coordinate 7,887 of CAJPEX010000020.1, read as the reverse complement.
GTCCGCATCTCGGAGTCCAACAGTACTTATCAAGGATATTGAATGTCCTCTCATGTGTAATGAAAAATGAAATCTTAGAACGTCTTCGATTTGTAGGGAAAGTTCATGATTACTCCTGGCCCAAGCAATCGATAGATGGATAAATAAACACGAATCAATAATTTAATTCAAGTCGAATCAAGAATCCAAAGATACGGAAAGTATAAAATTAGTGTGAATCATTTCAGAGGTGTTCGCGGAGATTAGACTAGTGACCGAAGCACGAACGGAATCATCAAATTCGTCAGAGTCGGAATAATTTCAGTTGGTGAAATTGCTTTTTATGTTCCTCGGGCGAATTTTATTATATTTGATAGCACAAAATAGAGGTCCGTCTGAAGGTAATTGATGACGTCTGGTTTTAAATTAAATGGAGTATTGAGGAACTTCCCGGATAAAGTCAGCGAAGGTGGTGAGAAGACATCTCTCGCACTTTTTCGTTGTTTTCCGATGCTTTCACAGTTTTACCCTTCAAGATTCCCCGTACAAATATCTCGAAACTCGCTCAACAGACCGACGAACCAGTATCTTATTGCGATTCTTAGCGAAAAATCTTCCGGAGCAACGACCCGAAATATTTCCCGTGCTGCCCTAAAACTACTCGGCACGAGTGCGAAGAGTCACCACTTCCAGTCGGTGCAGTGGCTGCAAAAGAATCCCCATTCAAGAGAAGATCGCCTCATTTTTCTTTAATAGGGGTTCTCCAACAGGGAACTTATACGAGAGAAGCAGAAACCATATCGACCGGAGAAATACACCTAGTTGCTCCTCGTATCCAAGCATTATTTCCGTGCAGCTGCATTTTTCCCGCTGCTTTTGCAAAGACGGGCTTCGCATGACATTCAAATGACATGCAGGTAACTTCAAGTAGTTTCCGGTCGCATAATAAACCCGTTTGAGAAAGTTGCCATACTTCCAAGCAAAATCTAAAGTCGTTTATTGACTTTTTATGTTTGCGCGAGTCGACGAAACGCTTTTCATGCCTTGGTTAGACTATCCCGAGCAGAATATCGCGTGTGAACGAATTTCTGCGTTTCTGGGACAGAAATATCAAAAGGCTTTTTCAGCAATGTTGGGCTTATTCGATTATGATTCTGGCGTAACTTCCATTTTATTTATTCAGGTTTCGTGCCAGTTTTATGCATATTGAATTAGGAAGATTTGATTGCATGAAAGCCGAGAACTTCCAGTGCAGTGAGCTCACTCACTTGATTTTATGGCGAAGTGTGTTCTCTTTAGTGGACACTTTTTTTATTCAAGGTCTGAACGTATGCCTCTTGAAATTTACTATAAAAATTGTAAGTTTTAAGACAATTAATCAACTGCGGTCACTGATTGAGTCATTTTTGAACTGTATTCTCAAAATTGTACGCGGAATAATAATTTTTTCATTCAGCGGATTCGAAGTAAATTTTTGAGCAATTTAACAGGCTGAATATTCGGTGGGATTCTATTGAGGATTCGCCGAGTCCTTTTCTATTATCACCACATCATAAAATTGATTCCAATACCTATTAATTACGCTTCAAACTGAAGTAAGGCGCTCGTCAGACATGTTGCTTTATATGCGATTTTAAAAGATTGCCGAATTTTTTAAATTTCAAGCGATGCGAGTATCATTTTTGCCTATTAATCTCACTTCCACACCGTATATACACGATCAGCTTATTAGAAATTGATTGAATCACGAGTAAAGTCGGGATTTCTCATCCGGCACCATAATCAATAAAACTTTACTCATACCGATTCTGTGAAGTACTTTCGGGATCTGGGTAAGTGAAAGACATAATAACTTAATTCATTCGGATTGTTCGTTAAAGAGACGAGAAGCCATTGAAGACTACGCACGCGCCTGAAAGTATGCGTGAACCTGAAGAAGAACGGAAAATTTTCATTTTTTCATGTCTGAGATTAGTAATGCTAGCTGGTATTCCAGTTTAGTTCTTTGTGTGTTTATTTTGATTTCTTATTGACCAAAGATGCGGCATGTTTTAACAGGGAGGTGCTGATTCAATTTTTAACGGATGATAGGAAATCCTTGAAATTTCAGTTGAAATTCGATTTGAGTCATATCCTGATCTTCACTCTCCACGTCCTGTTACAAAGTTATGCAAAATATTTTAAACACGGGATACAGTCAGGCCTTGTTCAATGGATTTGACTTGACCTATGAAACTGATTTATGCTAGTGAGACGTCCATTTTCCAATCATCACCTGAGTAATGTGAGACCATGAAAAATGGTTAATATTTCCTGATCCTCGGCAATTTCCTTTTGTGAAGTTAATAATAATACACTGCGTGAATAAATGTTTAGCATGGAATATCAAAAGGTAACAAATTCATAAAAACAATCCTCGAAACATCCACTTGAAAAAGGTTGTTGACATGTCCTACATTTATTTAATTAAATACATAATTAATTTTGATATTTTCAAGCACAATCACTGTTCTAGCAATTTATTATTCAAAGCAGAGTACACTATAATGACTATCCGTATATCTTGCAAAAATTGGTTCTTTGTCTGAAGAATATATTAAGTAATACATTCACCCTGCTCTGTGAATATCTTGATAATTGTTCGCATTGATAATTATTCAAGGAATGAATACTTCTTTCTTCTTCTCTGGGCTTTTTCAAATTGCCTTGCCATCTAATGGAAAATTCTTTGTATATTCATTTCATTAAAATTCGTTGTTGGATGCCTTCCCTGATTGATGTAAATAACAGATTATTTCAATATCAGTGGTTTTCCACGCATTGAACAACAGTAATTTGCGGGGCTTCTTTTGTTTTGCAAATTTTTTGACGCGATGACTCGCAAATCTCCTGGAGGTTTTATCACGAAAAAATGAAACGTACCCCTTTTTAAGGTACTGTATTTCGCATCTATAGCATAAACATCCATGGTCCATCTTTGCTAGTTTATTTAGGGACAACAGAGACAATCACGTGCGGTAATAGATATTGTACCAAACTGCACTCAATTGTTGTCCGAAGTTTGAAGCTTCAAAAGTTTAATGGGATAAATTGCTAGAATTCAAGCACTATTATACATTGAAAATTGCATGCGAAAAAAATCGTAATGTGAGTTTTTTTCCCTTGTGTAAAAATGCCGTAGTGCGGATTTTTTGCAGCCTGGGTCATTTGGTATGCAGGGGCCCCTGCATATGCAATAAAGGTGAACTCTCTCTACAACGATCTTGTCTACAGCAATTTTCTCCGCTGTAAAATGTTTTTTTTGTCCCATGGGGTTTACTAACCATGTTACAGAGGTTACAATGAAATGTTTCGGTTCCCTTGAATTTTGTTGTGTAGAGCATTGTTTCTCAACCTGTGGTGCGCGGACCAGCACCAGTCTGGAGGATTTTTTTGTTTTGCAAATTTTTTGACGCGATGACTCGCAAATCTCCTGGAGGTTTTATCACGAAAAAATGAAACGTACCCCTTTTTAAGGTACTGTATTTCGCATCTATAGCATAAACATCCATGGTCCATTTTTGCTAGTTTATTTAGGTACAACAGAGACAATCACATGAGGTAATAGATATTGTACCAAGGTGCACTCAATTGTTGTCCGACGTTTAAAGCTTCAAAAGTTTAACGGGATAAATTGCTAGAATCCAAGCACTGTTATGCATTGAAAATTTCATGCAAAAAAAAAATCGTAATGTGAGTTTTTTCCCTTGTGTAAAAATGCCGTAGTGCGGATTTTTTGCAGCCCGGGTCATTTGGTATGCAGGGGCCCCTGCATATGCAATAAAGGTGAACTCTCTCTACAACAATCTTGTCTACAGCAAATTTCTCTGCTGTAGAATGTTTTTTTTCGTCCCATGGGGTTTACTAACCATGTTACAGAGGTTACAATGAAATGTTTCGGTTCCCTTGAATTTTGTTGTGTAGAGCATTGTTTCTCAACCTGTGGTGCGCGGACCAGCACCAGTCTGGAGGATTTTTTGCTGGTCTGCAGGAAATTTTATTCAACATAATGAATTTATAAGATTGCGATGAAGCAATGAAGTCTATTATCTTTATCTGAAAGTTTGGCAAGACAATTGCAGTTGAAAGTATCTGATGAAAAATAAAATTTGGGTTTTCTCCAAATAACCGTTCAGACAAATTTTCACCAACTGAAATAAATTAATTGGATTTTTCGGTACCGGTTTATCTGCCAGTCGGTCAAATCATGGTTGCACACCCACTGGTTGTCAAGTGCCGGTTGGTCTAACCGCCAGCCAGGGCAGTCCTTGGCCTTGCCAATCCCCAGTCCACCAAACCGAGGTCTGGTCACCTGATTGTTGGGGCACCCAAACAATTGGGTGGCAAGAATCATGCTGATTTTTTCTAGAATTTGGTGAGCAGAATAGTATCCTACATTCCTACCACAGATTATTTTTTTACAAAATTTTATCGTATAAAAATTTTCACAAGAAGAAAAAACTCATCAAACCCAACCTAACTTAACCTAAAATATCCTAACCTAACCTAACCTAAACTAACATAACATAAACTGACCTAACCTAACCTAACATTGCTGAAATTTTGAAAAAAAAATCTGTGTTGGGATGCCATTCTGCTCACTGAATTCTGAAAAAGAATCAGCATGATTCTTGTCACCCAATTCTTTGGGTGCCCCAACAATTGGGTGACCAAACCGCAGTTTGGTGGGCTGGGGATTGGCAAGGCCAAGAACTGCCCTGGTTGGCAGTTGGACCAACCGGCACTTGATGACCTGCAGGTGCGCAACTGTGAATTAACCAACGGGTGGCTGACCGGACACGGGATTTTTCATCCTGCAAAACCTTTTTCCAAGCCCACCTTTCAAATTGTTTGAAGACATTCCACTTTTGCTGCTTCATTGATTCTTAAGTCTTCACTTAATTTTTTGCCAAAAAAAACTTCTTAAGTACCTTCCATAATTTTTTTAAACAAACGTTTCTGAGTTTTCATAAGTTTCATGGAACTCATCCAGTCTGCAGGATTTATTTATTTGTTTCGGAAATTTGCCAATACCCAGGAAATTATAAAGGAAACTTGCTGGTCCGCAGTCCCGAAAAGTAGGTTGGGGAGCACTGGTGTAGGGAGCCTAATTGTGAAATGAAGTCGATACCGAAAGGAACTTTGCGTTCGCCCCTCGAGCATCAGTTCGGGCATCAAAAGAACGTCGTGCGGCCACGGGGAAACAATGACCGCCGAAGTATAGTAAGTGCCGTCGCGGACGGGGCCTCATCGATTCCCCTTTTGGAAAGGAGACGAGAATTTCCTGCAAACATGGGGTACTGGGGGAAAACGGGATACACTGGCCCGCTGATCCAGCCCGTCTCGCCCTTATCAAATCACTCGCGCTGTCCAAAGAAAGTTCCTCTCGGTCGGGTGAGATGTGCCATCAGACTCAAAGGGCCCTCAACGTAGCTTCATCGCCAGTCCATCAGCTGTGCAGGCTCTCATGATGCTCGTGTCTTACAGCTGGAGCCAGATTTCCCCGGCTCCACGCGATTTGAAATGGATAGCCGGCCTTCTTCGTTTCCGCGTCCCACGCCTCGAGATGTGGGAGCCGAGCGGTCATTGACGAGAGCCCTGGACGCTATGGTGCACCAAGCAGTCTTTTTTTCTCTTCAGCTCACTTATGGCAACTTCTCATCCCACATATTCAACAGCATCTTTCGGTGAAACGTGTATCTAGCAATGTTACAAACATGCGGAACAAAAACGTATCTTCTCGAATCGATCGGATGACGAAGGAGACAACGAACAGAGGCTGCATGCTATCCGAATAAATTGTGAAAAAATATTTTACGCTTCCCTCGGTATACAGCGATTGACATGCGAGTACAGACTATTCGAATTTTTAAATGAATCCAGGCCAGATAACTTCATTGACCACGGCCGTGTCGTCCAGCAGCATAATTGCTTTGTACAGTACAGTAGTTTCGTCAATAAATACCTGCTGAGAGACTCGGGGTTTTCCGTGTTTTTCATCGTTCTTATGGGTTTATACATTGTTAAAATCACCATCGGTAAAATTAATTTTGATTTCCACGCGCTTTTCATTGCAGAAATTTTCAAGCTATAATAGCATTAAAATGTTCTAGCGATCTTCTGATTGGGCATGCAATTTTTAAGGTTTGTGGCTTCGCGAAGTTGAGAAAGATCCGCAGCTGCAGTGCTTACATTCAACTAGGGAAAGTTTCGCGTATAGTTTCATAAAAAAATTAAGCACAAAAAGTATTTAAAATTCCATTTTTCCACGCGGAATTTCCGGGAAATGTGAAAGGGATGTCTAGTTTCCTGCTTCATTTGTGGGATTCCTTTCTTCAAAATCCCGAAGAAAATTGCCGTTTTAATATTGGATGCACTAGGTGAACACGAATAATTGCAATGAAACAACACTAATAAAATATTTTTTACAGGATATTGTAAATTGAAACTTCGCTCCTATTTGATTGAGTTCCGAAGTTCATATTTCATTATCCTCTAAATGAGTTCATCGAAAAAATCGTGTCTCTTCCTTCTATACATGTGTTGATATCCTGATAATCATTTTTCAACTTAACTGTTCTACATTCCACATGCACATTATAAGCAGAGTTCATTTTACCATTGGTTTATATGCCTATAGTTATGTATACATTTTCCACTTTGAATCGGAAAACTTGGAAAATATTCGAAGTAGGTTTTGACTATCAGGTTGAGCTTTAAAGATGCGTGCTTATCAGAGTAACTAACGAACCCCCAGGCAAGGGCACCGTTAGCCTAGGGAAGGTTACTACTTACCTAACTTAATTCTCTTCACTGTGAATACTGACCCATGTCTATGTACCAGGATCCCCCACCCTCAGAGCTTTAGCGGGATCTTGGACTTATGGATCCGCTTTTTTTATTGAGGGGTGGGTTGGGATTTGATTCATTTGGGACAGTGAAGAGAATTAAGTTAGGTAAGTAGTAACCTTCCCCAGGCTAACGGTGCCCTTGCCTGGGGGTTTGTTACTACACCCTAACTAAATTCTCTTCACTGCAAATCTTTAGAATCAGATTCAAAAGTCCGAGATTTTCAACATGTTGTTATTATAAACTTTTTGAACGTTTATTAACTTTTAACGTGTGAGCACGTATTTTATGTTCTGTTGAAGAAAGAAGCTGTTTTCCCGAAGTTTCGGCGGAAAACAATTTTATTTACACTTCACAAAAACACAGCTGCAGCGTCATAAAACACTCGTCACTGTTTTTCGGCAATTTCACAATTTTTTACTCGAGCTCGCGTTTGCGTTGCAATTGCATCCCCAGGGACAAGCACAGTCTTTCTCTTCCTGCTCTCGACTCTTTTATTGCTCGCGTCCGGTTGTAAAACTAAAGATGAACTTTGAGAAAATTGTGCCGTCAGGTCTATTTTTGGCCCTGCCAGGGGCGTACGCCGGGATGTACCAGGGGTGCAGCTGCTGCTTGGAGTAGGGGGATCCATGAGATTTTGCCCCCTCTTGATCAGCTGTCGGTTGTAGTGTTTTTGAAACGTCGTTTCTGTTTTCCATCCCTTCAATTTAGCGATGGAGTCAAAGGACCAATTTTTGGCCCAGGCAAAACTGGCAGCTGCAGATCTCATTGAACCTGGTGTGTCGGTAATTCCAATTTCTGCCAGGATTTTTATGAGCTATTGACAAAGAGTGGTTTTTTGCACTCGTTGCCCATTATCTGCCCGGACAAAAAGAAACGGCAATCTCGCTTCAAAATTAGTAATATTCACATAACTTTTTACAAGATTTATTGGACATATACGAGGGTCAACTGTATATGGTGCCAAACAGATTCCTGTCCTGGTCTGCTGTGTCGCCAATGATGTTTTTGGATTTTCAA